>JARGSG010000031.1:0-442508 GCA_030374805.1 Gracilaria gracilis | reverse complement strand
AAAGGGCCATATAGAGATGGGCCCTCGAGACGTGTACTTGCCACCCATTGGAGGTAACGTTCGAAAGGACACCAAGACTGGTGGACCTGAGGACGATTCGTCTGACCCAGAAGAGGGGCGACGAAGAAGAAACCGCAAGGGTAAAGAAAGGAGGAGGAAAAAGGGAAAGAATCGCGGCTACGACTCTGACCCCGATTCCTCGAGCTCCGATACCGATACTGGTTCATCGTCGGATGATGACCGTAAAGGTAGACGCAAGAAGAAACCGAACAGGTTGGCGAAGAAGTCGTCAAAGAGAAACCGGAAAGGTAAGAAGAAACGGTACGAGTCGTCCGACTCGGATTCGGACACCGATACAACCCTAGAGGTGCGTCAGCCGCTGAACGATATGTTCACCAAAGCGGTTGATTATAGGTCATATCGGTTGAGAAACCGATCCTCTGCTTACACCCAAGAGGTTGCGCAGAAGATCACCAAGCACCATAAGAAGCTCAGCTTCCAGATGGGTGATACTACCTTCACAGGTGATGATCCCATTGCGGTAATTGAGTTTCTACAGAAGTTCAAGATTGCATGTGACCAAAATGGTTTTTCCGAAGGTGCTGCCATGTGGTTATTCCAGTTTTACCTTAAAGGTCAAGCTTACCACTTGCTGCAAGGCAGGCTCCGTGGAAATACCCTGGCGGTTGATGAAGAGGGGACAGAGATGTTAGAGACGTACCCAGAAGTGGTTAATTTCATGTTGGAAACTTACGCTACCGATGAGGTTATCCAGGAAGGTTACGCTGAGGTGCAGGCATATCGCCAACGCTCTAGCCAAACCGAAATGGAATTCTCGTTGGGCCTTTGGAATCTGGCCACCCGATGCGGTAATGTCTTTACCACTAGTAGGTTGAAGTCGCTCTTTGCCGACAATGTTGACAAAGCGATCCGTTCGCAGGTACGCAATTACCTGGCGAACAACCGTAAGGTGGACTATAATGGGCTTGCCCGTTATGCCCAGGGACTAGGCGACACTCTCCGTCACGGAAAGAAGCCGTCGGCGTCCCATACCTCAAAGGATAAACCGAAACGGTCAGTATTGGAGCTAGAAGAAAGCACTACCTCAGAGGGAGATTCGCTCATTCGCGTACCAACAGGAATGGCAGTTCATCTCGTGACTGCGCCGCAGGCTCAGTCACGAGCCACCTCCATTGGTAATTGGTCGTCGACAGTACCACCAGCTTCGGTAAGGTCGCCACCAAGTGCGGCGAGCACTCAACAAACCTCAACGGGTGGTTCGCAAGCATCTTCATATGCTACAGCACCGACCAATCCGGTTACCCGACCTACCTCTATGGCAATGCGTGATCCCCAGACAGGTGGATTGGTTTGCTGGCTCTGTTTGTCGCCAGACCATCTGGCGAACAGATGTGACAAAATACCCCCAGGGGTGCGCGAACATCTGATCAGTGCCAGGCAGCAAAACCACCGTAACCTATATGGATCTGGAAAGAGGGTACAAGCTCAACCATCACCATCTCAGGTTCATCTCGTCGAGGAAACACCAATCTTGGAGAAGGACAGTCCCGCTCAGGAGGAGCAGGAAAACACCGAACGGTTAGCGTAGGGGCCACCCCTAACCGTGAATTGGAAGGCCCGTCGATACCGGAACGGGAAACCTTAATGGTGGAAAAAGAAGAATCAGATGTACCCAATGTGGTGTGTCTAATGAAGTACAATAACTATAAAGTTAATGCTTCAGTAAGCTTTCTCAATTACCTACAGGTCCCCGTTGCGTGTGTACTCGATACCGGCGCCGGTCCGAATGTGCTAAACGCTCGCGTCATACCCGATGCGGTCTTGCGGAACATTCGGCCTGCCCCGACTATCAACCCGCTGGTGGACGCTAATGAGCGCCCACTGCACCTTAGAGGAATGTTAACCACTGTGGTACAACTTGGAACCTTGAAGGTGAAGCTCAATTTCTTTGTGGTGGATCGTCTGGCGACAGACTGTATCCTCGGGACCAACTTTATTGACAAACATGTCAAGGCAATTTTGCCAGGGTCCCGAACGGTCGCTCTCCGTCAAGGTGGTCGTATTGCTATACTGGGTAATACGCAGACCAAAAATGGTTGGCGTAAGAAGCCGAGGTTCAATATACCCACCGAAACGGTTTCAAACAAGATACGGCTCACCAAATTGGTTTCAATTCCGGCTATGACCCAAATGGTAGTGAATGTCTCATGCGCAGTTCCAGGATTGGTAATGCTACAGAACCATCCTAGGTTGGCAGAAAGACATCTCGCCTTGATGGCAAACGGGATTATCGACAACATCCCTAACCAATCCTTCAAGGTGTACTTGAGTAACTTTAGCAATCACATTGTTAAGTTACCCAAGAATACCACTATTGGAATCGCATTGCCGGCACCACAAGGGGTTTTCACGGTCTCACCTAATGGGTTGGGCGAGGTCGCCACCTCTAAGGAAGGGGGGGAACGGATGCGCCATACCCTGCATATGCGCCCCCGTTATCGACAAATACCAAAATGGAACAGAAGATCGCCAATACCTTTAAGGTTAGGGATCAGGAAAAGACTATGGAACTGGACCCAGTGCGGAATTGGAGAGAGGAAGTCCAGATCGGTGCGGAGAACCAGGCTCTCCGAGACCGGATCCTCAGTCTCTTAGAAGAATTTGAACCCATGTGGTCGGGCCGGTTGGGCCAAATTGAGGCTACAGAGCACCGTATTGATATGGTGCCTGGCTGGAAACCCATTTACCAGCAGCCTTACCGTGCAGGTCCAAAAGCCCGGAGGTTGAGCTCAATGAGGTCGAGAGAATGCTCCGTGAAGGTGTCATAGAACCAGCAAATGCGGACTGGGCCAGCCCTGTGGTTCTCGTCACAAAGAAGAATGATACCCGTATGCGGTTCTGTGTGGACTACAGAAGACTGAATAGTATGACCATTAGGGATTCGTACCCAATACCTAGAATGGACGAGTGTATAGATTCGTTGGGCAACGCCAAGATCTTTACTACGCTCGATGCCAATTGTGGTTATTGGCAGGTACCTATCAGGGAAGAAGACAAGGACAAAACTACGTTTACTTGCCACGCTGGGTTATTCCGCTTTACGCGTATGCCCTTTGGGTTGCGAAATGCCCCGGCTACCTTTCAGAGGGCGTTAGATATAATCCTTTCGAAGGTGAAGTGGAGAACCGCTCTGGTATACATCGACGATGTAATCATATATTCCAGAACGGTAGAGGAACATTTCCACCATGTTAGGGAAGTTTTGAACCTTTTGAGGGAATCTGGAGTAACGTTGAAGCTCCGCAAGTGCGAATTCTTCACCAAAGAGGTAGAATACCTTGGTCATATCATCAGCCCTGGGAGGTTAGAAGTGACGCCGCGGAATATCCGGGCCGTGCAGGAGGCGAAGCCACCCACGTCCCAGACGGAAATCCGATCCTTTATAGGTTTGTGCAATGTGTACCGCCGGTTTATCAAGGGATTTGCCAAGATAGCGGCTCCCCTCAACAGGAAGCTGCTGAAAGGTCAACCTACAAGGTTTGAATGTCTTACCAATGAGGAAATGGATGCGTTCGAGGCGCTGAAACATGCGCTCTTGACACCTCCCATCTTGGCATTACCCAAAGCTGGTTTACGATACACGTTGGATACTGACGCTTCGGACGCCCAAATTGGTTGTTGTCTTATGCAGGAGCAAGAAAACGGCGACAAACTACCTATAGGGTACTGGAGCCGTGCTTTGCACGCTGCAGAAAAGAACTACACAACAACCGAAAAGGAATGTCTGGCAGTAGTCTGGAGCATGTTGATGCTCCGTCCCTACCTATATGGTGAAAGGTTCACGCTTCGAACCGACCATGATGCCCTACGGTGGATACTGGGTCTGGCCGACGCATCAGGCAGACTTGCCCGATGGCGGTTACGACTTTCAGAGTTCGAGTATGACGTACAGTACCGTCCAGGTATCAAGCACAATGTCGCAGACGCGATGTCTCGCATTACCACAGATGGTTTGGACACCGAGCCGGTAGAGGATGATATCCCATGCTTTACCATCTCTACCAACCCTGATGGTGATACCTTAGAAGGTTACTGGACTCTACCCGAAGAGGATACGTGGTTTAGTGATGCCATCGCTCGGGAAATACTCGCCCTCGAGGAAACAGACGTCATGCCAATTACCCGCGAGGAATTCCTGAGAGAGCAAGCAAACGATGTTTATTGCCGCTCTCTCATGGACCAAGTAGGTATGAAAGACTCGAACTTTGACGTCGACCGAAATGGTTTCCTGGTGAGGCGAGCTCCTATTGATGGTTCCCTTCAGAAGGTAGTGCCCAAGGTGCTGCGCCCTCGGGTGCTGTACCTAGCCCACTACCCAAGGCTATCAGGACACCCTGGAGGTACGAGAATGTACTACACCTTGAGGCAAGGGTACTACTGGCCTCATATGGCTAATGATATATATACCTTTGTAGGTCAATGTGAATCTTGCGTACGTACCCGCAGAGGTCTCTGGAAGCACAGGAAATACTTGAAGTTATTCCCTGCAGCGGGTCCTCTCGAGTTCGTCGCAATAGACCTTCTGGGTCCATTACCAAAAACCACAAGGGGATATCAGTACATCATCGTAATCACCGACAGGTTCTCGAAGCTCACGCGAGCGATACCCTTGAAGGACACGAAATCGACGACCCTCGCGGTGGCGTTCTTGAACAATTGGATCTACCCGTATGGTGCACCGCTTTATCTACTTACCGACAATGGTTCGAACTTAGCTTCGAAGTTCTTTGAAGCTGTTTGTAACCTCTTGGGTATTAAGCACTACTTCACTACTGCCTACCATCCGCAAACGAATGGGCAAGTGGAGCGCTTTAACCGAACACTGGTATCTAGGCTGCGACATTATACGGAAGAACACCAAACTGGTTGGGACGAGCTCGTGCAGCCCTTGACATATGCATATAACCTTCAGGTTCATCGAGCGACGCAAACTACGCCGTTCGATCTAATACTGTCAAGACACCCACCAGGTATTGTTGTTGAAGGGGACCCATTAGGACAAGAAGCCGCCGGAGCGCTCACACCGTCACAGGTCAAACGGAATACCCTTTTGAGGTTGAGACGTGCTCTCAAGTATGCTGAGAGCAAGCTCACAGCATCCCAGAAGCGGTACAAGGAGGACTACGACCGTAAGGTAACCCAAGTGGTAACGGCTACGCCGGGTCAATATGTCTTTATTGACCACCCTCCGAAAGGAGCTAAACCACGACCGGGTGATGAAGCTGATGATGAAGCTATTGATAGAGATATCAATTCTAAGCTTCTTCCGAAATCATCGGGACCTTTCAAGGTAGTTCTGTCGACCGACCACACGGCAACGGTGAACCAAGATGGGGTAGAGAATACAATATCCATTGACCGAATCACGGTTGCACCTCAGACGGTTCAGTCCAGGAAGGAACGCGGAGAATCCGCGCGTGACCCACAAGCGGTTGCCCTGAGGACTCAGCCCCGGGAAGACGGGACACCCATCGAGGTTAATGATGACGCACAGGGTGACGACCCAGACTACGTACCACCTGCGGGGATTACGGTTGCTCCTTCAAAGGAAACACCTACCCCTAGTGGTACCGATGCTCATCTAAACCAAAGTGGTGAAACGATACCAGCCCAGGTCTCTAATCAGTTCCCAGTGGAACGCCTTGTAGGTCACCGCCGTACCCAAGAAGGTCTGAAGTACACAGTACGCTGGTATGGCTGGGGGGGCTGACGGTGATACCGCCGAGCCGCCCTCAGCCATACCATACCACCCATTTCAGGGTAAGCTACCTGGAACCGCAAAGGAGAGGACATGCCGAATGATGGGTAAACCTTAGAGGTAATGCAGTCCCCCAAGGAAGGGGGAAAAGCACATTGTAATGAGGAGTACCAAAGTCGGTTCGGACGCTCACCGGGAAGGTACAACCAGAAGGAAGCATTCCATGAGGGTACGTCGAAGGAGCGGTAGCGCTAAAGACGGACGCACCGTTGTACGCGCGCCGTTGCACACGCGCCATGCACGTGCGCGGCACGCGCGCAAACCCGCACGGTGGAAACATTCAAAAAATTGTATCTTTTTATTTGACGAGGCATACGCGCGCTTCTCGTGGCGCGCCGTGCGGAGTAACCGATTCGGTTTACACTATTGTGTGTAGGGAGCGAACAACGGCATGGTCAAAAAATCTAAGTATTTTGACCGTGCCCCGCTCCCGAATCGGCCATTCCCAGCCTCTGAAACCCCCTTGGTTCTCGAGATACAGACCAAAAGGGTTTTCTGCGTTTTCACTACCATATGGAGGGGTAATTTTCCGGTCAAATATTTTGATTCGCCTTGCAAGTAACCTCCAGGGTGAAACACCGCACGTGCGCCCATGCATGGTGAGAGGCCATGCAGACCAATCCAGGTACATTGCTGGCCACCGCGCGCAAGCGCGTGGCACGTCACCTCACCTCACGGGGAGGCAAAACCGCTCGCTGCCCCGCGCGGAGGCGAAGCGTCGTACCATCATGGTGAATCCATACTACGACCACGCAAATGTAGCTCCAGATGGAACCAATTTACCTACAAGGAACTACGCTTCACCCACCGTGGTACGCTGGTCTAAGGAAGGGGGAGGGGAGTTATTTTCGCGTTTCCGCCTCGCAATGCCCCCTCGATGGAAATTGGAACCTAACATGGAAACACATAACTTTTTAACTTTACTGAAAGAGCAATACCAACAGGGATGCAGAAGTGGTTACGACAATCAACCTGAGGGGTGAGTGGCAAAGTGAGGCCCCGAGGAGCCTCCAGCTGAGGATCCCCCGACCCGGAGTGGTGTTCTGATGGGCTCCCGGCCAAGGCTGGAAGAGGTGAGGCCTGGCCTGGAGCCTGGCTAGGCGCACTACCATGACCCCACGGGGGTACTAGTAGGCACGCTGACGCCTGGCATCACGTCGGCACCCATCGGAGGTGGCGCGCTCGCCTGCGCAAACCGACGGAGGTGCCGACGAACCGATGTGGAGAGGAGCCTGCGGAGCGGCTAGAAGGCCGGGGTTCAGGCTAGCACCAAATAGGGGATCCTCCAAAGGGTTTGTAGGCGTCGGGCCCATGGCCGTCGCTAGGCCTGCCACCTGGTTGGTAGCCATCTGGTAGAGCTCGACCTGGAACCGGTTCCGGAACTCACCAATTTGGGAAAAGGATCGCATGTACTGTGCATGACGAGGCAGGATGCTTTCCAGAAGGGTAAGAGCTTCGACCACAGAGGTAGGACCCGCCCGCTGGAAGTTCACCTCACAGGCTTGGCGGACCCGAGCCATTAAACCTGAAATGGCCTGGGAGTCCACCTGAGAGGGGACAGGCGCCGCAGCCGCAGCCATGACACCCCCCGAGGATAGCCCGCGGAGGCCCCATCAACCCGTGTGGTACTAGGGAGAAGAGGACTGACACCAGTATGGGCAGGGCGTATTGCGTTCCTCTGGAGCGGGAGTAGGCGCTGAAGTGACCACAGGGGTAGCTGCTGGCGATTCCACCACGGTTGGGAATGGCTCGGGACTCCCTGGAGGTCCCTGATCGGTCGGAGCCCCGGGATAGCGCTGCTCCGCGCGGGATACAACCTTCCAGGACACCGGATCGAAAACCTCCCACCCCCTGCTTGGCTCCCCACGGGAAACTCTCCACTTGGGTAAGCAACGATTCCAGCTGCTCAATAGAGTAGTCCGTACCTGCCACAATGGTTCCGAGTCCAAATAGGCGAATGTCGCGAATGACCCTCGGGGGAATGAAGAACATACGACCAGGAGGTTCCACACCGTCACGGTAAATCTCGGCTTCTCGAGAACGACAATCCCAGTCAATACCGTCACGGGCAGCCTGCAGAGCCAAGATGGCCACCAATACGGCCCATTCCGCGAGGGCAATCGACCAAATGAGGTAATACCGATCGTGGTTACGGGTGATGTAGCTCCCGAAGTAAGCCAATACCGGTGGGGTTGGGACGCTAAGCGACATCGGTACCTCATAGGCATTCCACCATTCAGGTCGGGCCACATACCAAGAGGTTCTTCCCTTATTAGGTTATGAGAAGAACTCCACATTATGGAACCCATGCATGACGCGGTTGAAGCTGGACCGGGTGCGAATGCGAGCCTCGGTGGCAGCATCCACCCCCCACCTACGACGGTTAGCCCAATGGATGGTATTGTAAGGCCTATCGAAGCAAACCAAATGTGGTGAAGCCGGAAGGTACTGCTGCGGAAGGGAGTCGTACTGACAGATCTTCACAACCAGACGTCGGTAATAATGGAGCTCCGGTTCAATACGAACATACGGCAGATCGCTGGGATAAAGCGGGGGGATGAAATACCTCATTGGTGTGTGTCGCTGGCGGCTGTCATAGCACTCCACCCGACCCTGACGAGGTTGAGATTCCTTATCCCGACGGTGGAGCGTTTGGGGGACGGAGCGGAGACGCTCGCAATCCCAACGAAACAAACCCAAGTAGGTATCCAAAGTCGGACGGCGCAAGACGCCGGGAAGCGATGTGTTCCCCGGCGCCACTGGCCAGTTCCGACGGTACAGCGTCGCTTGCGACACCATTCTTGGATCGACCCCGAAGGTACCATGTTGGGAAACGTTCCAGTCGGCCGTGGTGAACGGCTCCAAACCATAATAGGAAATACCACGAGGAATCTCGGGCTCCGGACCATACGGGTCCCGGATCCTTTCGTGAATCCCTTGAGGTTGATTTGAGGAAGACTGAACCGGCTGGCTCCGAAAACCAGTTTGGATGCGGGAATGGTACAAAGCAGCACCCCGAGAACCAGACTTGGCAATGCCGCTTCCGCGGCCGCGCGAGGGACCGGCACCCGACATGGTGTGATGAGTACCGTGAGGGAGTGGTTGTGACGGCGAGCATTCGACCGCAGGGGTGAAGCGAATCGGCTTTTTATCCACAATGGGTGAGTCACTAGAGCTGATGCTCAAAACCTCCACCCGTTCGGGGCCCCATGCTGGTTCAACCATTAAGGTATCGGCATTGGTCGCCGATGGCGCGCCGTCCCTTGAGGTTACCGCGTCCGATTGACCAACATGGGGAACCGACAATTGCCGTGTACCGCTACGGGTGCGAGCCCGCACGCTGGTACCAGGGCTACCCATGTGGTTCAGATTAGAATCGGGGGTCACCATAAACGGATTCAACCTTGTCGGTCGGACGAAAAGCCACGGTGGCGCGAGCCCGCGTAGACAAACCGCAAAGGGGTGCGAAGGTAACCAGAAGGGATAACGGTGGAACAACCTCGATGGAGTCAGCGGCAATGCCTCGAAGGGTTGGTACTCGAACCTCGAAGGGACAGAGAGACACGCCGCAACCAAGTGGGGGCCAAAATCCTTCACGGTACAGTGCCCACACGAGCTCGAAGGGGCAACCCGCCACCCCCACTGGGTATACCGACACGGTAAAAGGGTCCAAGCCGGGCAGCCAAAAAGGCAGAACCTTGGAGGTATGCAATGGGCGCGCGCCGCGCCCAAACCACCGATGGGAACGAATAGGCTGCCGTCTGTGATAACCAAAGAAGTGGATAGAGCCGCAATCGGTGATCACCAAGGTGGTGAACGGAGTACGCTCGGCGACGCAGAGCCGATGCGACGCACGGCGCGAGATGGCACGAAGGCTGCGACAGGGACCAAATTGGTACGACGATGCAACCGACTTGGTGAAAGGATCTAGGAGCCACGAGGGCGTGGCTCAGGGTAGGAAGGGGGTCTGTAGTACAATGAGACCTCAATGGGTTGGTGCCACGTGGGCCTACTGGTGCGCCTTGCTGGCTGCACTGTACCCAATTGGTATTCTGTATTTTATAATTTCTAATTTCTAATTTATAGTCTAGGATAGTTTAGCATTGCTGGCCCATGACAGTAGGTCATGGGCACAGCCGATGACGTCATGCCCGCAGGGGAGATCGGCGTCGGTGCACCTTGTATATATTGTGGTGCACCTCGCCTTCCTCCTCGGGTATTGTAAAGTCAGGCCCCATTAGGGCAGTAACTATACCATCTTGGTCACTTGCTACTCTATTACTATTCAGGTTTTACCGCGCGTCGACGTCTACTACCGTACACCTACACGGTCTAGACTAGTTGCCCCGCCGTTTGCCCCTGCGGGTTTCAGGTGCCCTACTACCATATTGGTTGTGTGTTTTTCCCCTTTAGGTTGAGCCCTCGCGCGCTCCCTCTACCAGGCGGACCCAACACCTTATCGGTATTTGTACGACATAACGTCAGTTCTATCGTCATTCGAGACCTGTATACCAAGTTTGTTCTTAGAATACAACGGATTGAGAAAGCCCACATCAGTGGAATGATTGTCTTTCTTACAAATGGCACACCTGCGCCAATGTGTGGTCACGTTCACACGTTCAGTTCTAACCTTGCCTGCAGACTTGTGTCTATCTAACAAGTGAGCAGTTACAACATCCAATGTTGTATTCTCTGGGAACAAGGTCCTAATTGCTGCACAAACAGGGTTCAATTCCTGTGCTGTAATTGACGAAACAAGCAGAGCAACCGTAAGTTCCTCCGGAAGTTCAGTGTTCATGGCAGCCAACTGTTGGACAATACTCGCCATCTTATCGACATGACGACCTAAATTCTGGGTTATATCTGAGTAGCGCAAAGTCAAAAGCTCACACATTCTGGAAACGCGAAAAGCCGTCGAAATAGATGCATAACGATCATCAAGACGCTTAGGCATTCTGTTTGGGATTCCAATTTCTAATTGAACAACTCTCAATGTTTTATCTGAAAATGCTGCCACAATAAGGCCACTAGCCTTCTTCTGAATGAACTCTAATTCCTTGTTCTTCTCTTCATCAGTGCTGAATGGATTGTGACCATGTTTCAAGATGGAAACAATGCCTCTCACATCACACGATGCCTCGATTTGTACGCGTCAGAGTTAATAGTCATGAGATTCTTCAAAAGGCTTGATTTTTACTTTGTCTGTTTCCATGGTGAAGTGATCGATAAAAAAAAACAACTGAGAGAACGATAAGTGACAACGTTGCGTAGGTCACGATTCTGGGCCCATAACCTAACAACGAAGAAAAACTTTACTGAGTTAGGAGAGAAAAGCTCTGGTCTGTGAGAAAAACTGAGGTACTTATATAGACAGAAAACCAACCCCAGTTGGCTAGTAGTGAGCATTTGGTGGTGCTAATGTAAACCAAAAATACAAAGAGTCAAATACAAATTCAAATACAAATACAAAGCACGACAGGCGCTCAGTTCAAATTACTGAGATTACGTAACGCCTTTATTTTTGAGAACTCATAAGCACGGTTTTTTTTGGCAAATAATCCTACATTATTTGCGGTCACTGGGTGTAGCTTTCAATTTGTAAGGTGTGACGTTTACTTTCACGGTAAAAGATTTTTGAGTACTCTTACTCTTAACCGAATACCATCGCCTGAGTGTTCATGGTGTACTACTATTCAGCTGGTGTCTGAAAGTGTGTGGTATCTACGTGACCGGTGGCAATCTGCTTATTAATTTCCACTGTGAGCTCGTGACAGTCGGTGACCGCAATTAAATTTTGGAAATCGTAGAACGCAGCTCTGCACTGCAGAGTCTGCAGTGCACAGTCCGTGAAATTTTTTTTCTTTTCAAATTGACTCTCTGCATGGCATTGCAACCAGAATGGCTGTATGGATACCAAGGATACTGCATGGTATTCTCGAAAGCTCCTCGGTAGCCGTGGTGTTCACCAACTGCTGGTTGCAGTTCCAGGTCATCCATCCCATGCGGCGTTGCAATATTCGTGCATGGGCCAGCTGTGCGCGACGTGGATATGTGCAAGATGGAAGCGCCAATGAGCCTACGCCGCTCTTTGAGCCGCTAATAACCATGGAATTCCTTGGACCGCTAACCCTGTTGACCACGTGACACCTTGAAAAACGATCCGTAACGTTCGCGTTCCAAATTAAGCCGGCGAGAACGCTATCCCTAATTATCGCTCGATGGCGCCGCTGTCGCCAGTGGCAACTGGCCATCCACCACCCGCTCCCACGACTCCCAGGGCGTCTGCGTCTGGCGGCAGCGAACGCTTCTTACCAAACAAACCACCATGTCCTCCTCCTCCACTGCCCCTTTCGACTGCCCCTTCTCGCTCCAGATCACCACGGACGGCTGTTGTCTCAACAACGGTACGTCTTTTGCAAGTGCCGGCTGGGGCGCAGTCGTTGTCCTTTCGAACCATGCTGGCGTCCAAGCCCGTGCAGAAGTGCGCTCCGCTCTCTGTGACACTTGTGATGCCAACAACCACACGAACAACCGCGCCGAGCTTCGGGCTGCACAATTTGCGTTGCGCTTCATCCACGAACTGTGCAAACAAGGCCATCCGACGCAATATTGCGGTTACCGACTGCGTGGAACGCGAAAATCACGGTATAACACGCATCCTAGAAACAGTGTCATGGATGCGCGGCCACTCGAGGCTGGATGGGTTTCCGCTGTTATCCGAAGTGATTCTACGTTTGTTATCAACGGTCTGACAGGGTGGAATAAGCCGAGAAAGCACTTGGACGTGTGGGAGGAAGTGACCAATTGCAAAAGCTGTCTCGCCAGAACGATCCCTATTTCGTTCCAGCATGTGTACGGGCATAGCGGTGATGCGCAAAATGAGCGCGCGGATGCGCTGGCGAGAATTGCAGCCACGGAGGAGACAGACATGAAGACGGCTGCTTGTCTGGACTGTGACTTTGTGTTGGATGATTACGAAGAGCTAGCCGCGCACTTCAAGTCTGAGCACATGCAGCGCGATCTTGAGGAAGAGGCTAGTATCGCCGACCATGCCGAGCGAACGAAGGATGGTATGTATATCTGCCCGTTGTGTCCTAGACAGCTGAAGAATATGTTTGGTGTACAACGCCATCTTGCTGACAAGCATGGCATGCGCTAGGGTGTTATCAGCTTTTGTCCTCGGTGCAAGTGATGGCCCTCAAGCTGAGCCGTGCACCGAAACCGCAAAATGACGTCGCTTCTACACGGACTGCCCGTGTTCTGTTTTGTTGAGAAGCAACGGCGCCTATACTATATATCTTATAGGATATGGCTAATTATTGTAGCTCTATTGTAAAGTTAAATTGGTTGCTTCGAACTTCAAAGCGCAGCCCCTGAAATTGCAAACTTGAAATTCAAATGGGCAGCTCCAGGGATTACAATTTAATTCGGATATGAAGGCGGACGAATAGCATTCGAATGAATTCCTGCAAGAGATGATCCGATGCTTCTTTTCGCGACGCGCATCGCCTCTACTCTCCGGCCCCTTGTTGCGTTCGTTTAAGCTGAAAGAGGAAAGTGATGAGATGATGGTATTCTTCCGAATGCATTTGAAGGCTCTTCAAATGCATTTCTTGTACTGCACGACATGATTGAAGAGTCTTACAAGCGTTTTGTACAAAAGTCTTCTTGCCAACGTTACGCTCGCTCGACATTAGTTCCGTCGAGCGATCTCATTCGGCGCAGAGGGACAGCATTTGATCATCGTTGTCTTCTTGACAAACCTCATCATAGCACCAAGTTGTAGTGTAAGCCACAGCTCCTACAATTACGAGAATTGCATGTAATACATAGAAACTCGGTAACTTTACGAAAATAGCTGTTCGGTATATACACTCTGGGAGGTGTATACGACTGCGTGTAAACTGTGGTGTCAAAAACAGTACCTGTACTGATGTTTTCCCAGCTTCTTCCCGTCGCCGTACTTTCTAGCACTGGTGTTGCCTTTGGAAAGACCAGGAGGATTGAACGATTTCAAGAAATTGCTTTTCTGCCAACCGGTCGTAACCGTCTACAAGCAACAAGCAGAGAAAGTACGTATCAAGGATCTTATGGGAAACTAAATATCCCCAAGTGCTAAGTTGCGTTGTTGATATTTATTTTGAGCACGTACGATTCCTTATATCGCGTGGGGTTTGCTAACCACCCCCAATCACCTACAACTCTTCCTCGTAAACTAGCGTTAACTACAAATTTATTGTCGCGTTAAGTGTTAAGATTGGTATACCGAAGATGCCGGCCAGCAGTGCTGGCCCAGCACCGTCATCATTCTACTTATACTGTACAGTATTTTTCGTTTGCAGATATTGTTCACAGGAACAGCGGTACCCAAGGGTGTCGATAGGCGTCCTTCACATGAACCTCATGAGCGTGATGCTCCCCTTTTGCTGCAGCAGAGAACTTACCCGCATCACTAAAACACTGGTGTGGCAAATCGCGGTCAAAGATTTCGATACGGCACCAAGAAAGAGAGTGTCAGAGGGCTCTGTGGCTCCCCCCTCTGACCTCCTCTGATCGCGACTGCCGCAGTCAGGCACCTTTAATAGTAGCTCACACTACCAGTCTGGTACTACTGTACAATGAAGATCTTCTCCCTTCTAATTAAACCACGGAGCGTGTTCGCGCTCAGTGCTCTTTGAATTAAACCTAACCTATGCTCAAACAAGTTACAACTAGCACTGCTTTGACCTGCGTCATCGCTTGCGGTGTTCTTTCGCTCACAGTCCCTGTAGTAGACAGGTTGGGAACCTCATTTCTTACCAGAGCATCACACTTCACAACACTCCACTACCGTTTGTTGAAATTTGCGAATATCAACAGGATATTAAACAACACTACATGCACATGCCTAGCCAATTGCAACGAGTAACCAATCCTTTTGCCATATTTTTGGGGGCCTTTCATGTCCCTAAACATCTTCATTCTGGAAGTCTGCTCGGACATAGCTGGCTTTCACGAACCAAGAGCAATGTTTTGGGTGAAGGGATATTCAGATAAAGTGTTGCAACCGCTCCAATGCTGAGACCCTTTCCTGGTTTTGAGCCTTTAACAGGCCCGAGTTCGTTTTTAACAACCATGAATTCAGCCGGAATCCACGTCCGAGTGATAGAGTATGATCATCTTGAAGGTGAAATTCAGAGAATGATTCTCTTCGATGTGGTTTTGTAACCCTACCGTGTACATGTTCTACGAATCCCCATATCATCATATCATACCAAATATACCGAAGGTAGACATATAGTCCATATCATTACACTCTATGCGGTTTTGGAGGAAGTCATTTGTCTCTGCTCTTTGGAGGGGGAAAAGAAGAAGAAGAGAAGCGTTCTTTTGCATTGTAGGCTGGAATACATATACGAAGAACAACTCTGTGCCTACAGTACCGTTCTGGTTTGATACACGTATTTGATGATCGCATGTTTGGCTGTTGTATATGTAGTGAAGCGGTTGCTGTATACTTTCGGATAACAACGCTGGGCTTGTTTTTGATTCGCAAGGCGGTAAGAAAGAATACTGTAGAAGGCCAGAAGTACACATGCTCGGCCTGTCTTGTTGGGCTTTGCCCTTCCTCAGTTGACCACGCCTGGCGTAGAGTTCTCTTATGGATTTCCTACTTATCGAGGCTCATCCGAAAGGCAACATTCTCTTGTGAAAAGATGAACTAAACGGGTATAAAAGAGCTTCTCTGCCGTTCTCGGTGAGGACGTTCTTCTAATGCGCGAGCTCCATAACACATCTGAGTGATAAGAATTGAAGAATACAGGCACTTGTTGAAAAATAAACAGTGTCTTCTTTTCAGCTACTCTTGTTCTCTTTGTTGCTGTTTCATTCTTTGAACACACCGAAGCATGTGCCACAGTAACGCTTACTTTGGCTGATAACAGTCCAGGACTTGCCGTCAATCTTGAAGTTAAACTTGATAGAGGGGCTTTCGCGGATAGCCTCGTCGATGTTGATATCAGCGCTGTATACGCTGCGGATACTTCCGTGGATCCATTCTTCGCCCCCGGAAATACAGCTTCTATTAACGCACAGGAACTCGTGTACCAACGGTAGATACACGGATCAATGGTCTTTCATGCCTATAGAAACCGGAAATGTTAAGGTCCAGATTCCGTATATTCGTGCACATGGAGAATATGACTTCTGTTGTGGAAGTATTGAGGGAGAGATAAGGTATGGCACTGGAGGATCTGCTCAAAACCTTCAAAACACGTTTGAGTTCAAGAGATGGTGAGGATATTGCGCTGGTAATTGACTCTACTTCGAGCATGGCAGATGACATTGATCAGGTGCGAAGATTCTCGAGAGACTTGGTCAGTTCAACTTTCGATTCTGGCTCTTCCGTACGATTTGCGATAGTCCAGTACAACGACCCCGTTGATGGCTGTGGTTTTGATGCCAGCGTCGTGTTGCCGTTCTCTTCGAACAAGGGAGGAATCCTGGAAGCTATCGATAGTTTTCCTGTGAGTTGTGGGGGAGATCATCCTGAGCACGTTTGTGATGGAATCCTCCAAGCGCTCAACCTCGACTGGCGCACCTGTTCTATAAGTTCTACTATTACTATGGTTGACGCATCGCCGAAAGACCCGGAACCTGGTACAGGGCTAACTGAGATTATCATTATTGATATTGCCAACTCTGTGAACGTGGGAGCTAATACGGACCCTTTTATACCGGTACGTACATTGGACCGCTCTGAAGTATCTCTCAATAGCACTTCCCGCCAACTTGTTACATCGGGCGACAGGAGTAGGGTCAAAGTTCCCGGCGCTCATCCGTTGAACATGATTATCATCGGTTCCGATGGTAGCACAGAGAGATCTTTTAAAAATCTCGCCGAAGGTAACGCTACCAGTGGCAAATTGTTCAAAGCAAGTGGCTCGAGTAATATTGTCGAAATTCTCACCGAGGCGATTACGGAATCAATTCCAGATCCTACGCCGGTACCCATAATTACGTCACAAAAGATCATGTAGCGAGTTTGCAATGTGGCTCCCCGAGTGATTCCGAGTACAAAGTGATCATAGCAAACCCGAATTCGTTTCCGGTCAAGTTTACTTGGCGTGAATTCAGATCTGGTGCCAAGGGAGATGGGGTCGTTAGTTCTCCGAGTATAATTGTCTCTGTGATGAAGAGAGGTGGTCTCGTCTTTCCCCTCGCTTGGGAACAGGTTGAAAAATGGTAGGTTCAAGACGAAGACGTTCCCGTTTTCGTCAATCCCGCCCTGTGCCTAGTTGATCTTTCACAAACTTCCCGCGATTAGAAAGCGAGGACGAAGACTGGAGGTCACTGCTCTTGCTCAGTTCTATACAGAGCACGTGTTCGAGCTACATCCTGTTGCAACCTTCTTTGGTGACAAATTCTGTCGCTGCGAGTGCACTACACAACCTATGAAAGATGCCGAACATGTAGTATTTGAGCTGCCAGCCAACGAACTGCTCAAGGCAAGAAGAACTACCCAAGGCAGAACGATGTGATAAGGCAGTTAGAGTTGATTAGACAGTGGCCACAGAAGTTTTTGGCCTTCTTGAGGAAAAAAAGCTTTGTGTAAACAAAGATTTCCTTTAAGTCTAGTAATAGAAGAATTAAAGTCCACAAAGAGAGAGAGAGAGGACGAAGCCTGAATCGTAGGGCTTTGGGACTTCCACTTCCACAAAGGAAATTGAGGTTCTAGGACTACGAGGTTTAGAACGTAAATGCGTTCATCTCCCTCACTCCTTCAGAAGATGCTTATTTCTTTGTGCGAGCAGCGAGCAGGATCCTCTAATTATTAGCTTACAGTAAGATTGTGTATATCAAGAAATATGTTTTGATGTTGTTCTGACGAATCTATTCCAAACAGAACGACGTCCTTCAACTGGAAAGAGTATGCCAGGACGACAACCTTAATTGAATGTCAAGTCCCTTTCAAAGACAGTGCTTTTGACAGAGAGCGTTATTTCCCCATAGCCATGTCCTCCGGAGGCCTTTGTATATAACGAAAAATGACTCGCGAGTACGTGGTACCAACGGCAATTGTGGTTGACACAGGAATCTGATGGTCATGTCTAGACAGATCTGTTTGATAGAACTCTCAACTACATCTGTGCTTGTGTTTGATGAAAAGATTTGTGTAAACCTTCATAACACTTGAGATGTTTGTGTTGGTGGTGGAGTAGATATCGATTGCCTGAGCGACCTCTTAGCGATATCGTCTACGCTGCATCTTTTCTACTTATGACCGATGGAGGGAGCCCAACTCCCTCCACCTTCCTCGTAGGATTCTTTCATACGCAACAGTAAATTGTCTACGCTGCAAGATAAGGGCGAGCTTTAAACATGTTTGGACCTGGGCTTCTAATCGACGCTTTTCGGCGACTAGGAGCGTTTCGCTAAATGTAAGGGCCCCCTACGCCATGAGAGCTAGATACAAGTGCTGAATGGCACCATTTTCGAATGCTAAACTGCTTCGCTGCAATGGTGGAGCAAAATATCAAAGGCATACCAAGGGTAAGTAGAGTGTGTATAAATCCGAATCCAATGAGACCTAAACACACGCCACCAAAACAGTTTTAACTCCATACCGAACTAGTTTTCAATGCGGAAATCGCCTTTAGTTCTCTATTCCGGAACAAAGGAATTCTTACTCCATCTTCAACAAGAATAAGGAGCTTTGAGGATACAATTTCATTTACTTGCATTTCAAAACGAGAATTGGTCGCTAGACGTGGTAATTTTAGAGGGCAATCTTGTTTACTTGCTGTTGTTTCATTAGCACACACTTCCAAGAGGAACATCACGCACAGTCCGTTGTGCAACACAGGTACGATACCTTTTCGAAGTTCAAATACCTTGCCGTCTTATACTTGCCAGCTCGTTTACTTTTTCGTGTTTTCTGCTAACTGGTGGTTGCCATTGGAGGGACCAGGAGGATTGGAATCTTGAGACTGTCATCTTTTGCAATCTCAATCGATAGCAACACAACCCGGCTCGGTATTAGATGTCAACTCCCTGCACGTGCATTAATAAATGTGTTGGACCTCGTTGGGCCTCGTTGGCTATTCACGTGAAACAAAAAGGATTATGTTGCTAGGCGAAGAAGACGCAGGTTGCAAACTCCGTACGGAGTCGAGCGGAAGAAGCAATTTATCGTGTACGTGCGAGTCCCTGCAGCCAGTTGGGCCCTATCAAACAACGCAGTATCTATTCATTTGTTGCTGTGAGGCCGTTTAAGTTCGCTGCCCTTTGGTAATACACGTCAAAGGTGTTGTGGTAAACACAATATGCGCAAGGCACAGAGCAAATGGGGCAATAACTGAAAAAGTACTGCGTGCTTCATTTTCTTCCCATACCCACAGAGCCCAATCAGACAACTCACTCTACCTCCTTCGACTTCTTGCTTCCTCTGCTTGTTTTACTGCTCTCGCCATCGGAAGGGGGCTCCATTAATCTGAACTTGACATTGTCGTCCACAGCAGTTTTCAAACCGAGTGTAAGATCCTCACAATCTCCGTCGTCATACTGAACCCGGAATTTCTTCTTCTTCAAGCTGTAGGATTCAACAATTCCAGGGTACCAACCATCGTCCCATCGAACTTCAAGCCTCTTCCCGATCAGCAATTTCATTTGTTTCTTCTCCTCTGGATCTAGCATGCAACAAGAGCTAGTACCGCATTGACACATAAATGAGCGCTTTTGACTTTTGCCAAGTAGTCCAAAGTCTTCAAAGCAGTAGTTATACGTTAGTTCCGTGCCAGCAGAGATGTCCTGCTTGGCGAAAATTCCGACATGAGTCTGACCAGTAACAGAGTCGGTCCACTTTTGAGTGGCGCAGTTAGGATCGCAACTAGAGTTGATGAAACGAGAAAGATTGCCCTTGAACTTGGCGTCGACAAACAGATCGTTGGTAAGGTCCATGATGTAGTACTCATGACTCTTGAGCTTTTGAGATTCTTTGAGTCTCTTCTCAAGCATGTCGCGATCGATTATTTCCCCAACGTACTCGACGACAAACGAACCGTGTTCGATCGGTTCTACGGCCTTGAGACCCCAGCCTCTCTGATCTGCTGTGAAGAAAGGCCTCAGTTTGGGCAGCTTCCTTCTGTGAAAGTTGGAATTACCACATTGGGGCCCGGCTCTACAAGTCAATGGGTTGCACAAGAAACGGGAAGCAAAATTGAGACATGAAGCATCGACACAAGTAGCCTCGCTGCTAGGTTCACAGTCGCAACAGGACATATCCGAACGGCGAGGTTTTTGCGGAGGTTCAATACCGTCACACCAAACTGACTTTTTGATGTGCTCGTAGTGAGGGAGATGAGGCACATGAAAGTCACTCGAATCGTTTGGGTTGGGAGCAGCAATCATGTCCTCATAGTTCCACCACGAGCGCTTGCTGATGTAACCGCTCGGCCACACGCGAGGGTCTTGAAGATAACCCCACAACTCGCCAAGCGCAACCGTAAAATCGTGACGATCGCTGCTAGTAACATAAGCGCGCGCAAGGCCAGCTCCGAACGGGGTGAAGTTTTTCTCGTTGATCATGGACACTTCTCCCGTGCCGAAAAACATGCACGGCATGGAACTAGACATGGAACTGCTATCCGGGGTGAGCTTAAGCTGCGGATATCGCTCGGCAGCCATATTTCGCGGCAGAACCTGCACCGGCCAGTGGGGATACCTGCGCGCCTTGGCCCAGAAGATGAGCTCGGACTCGGCACGCTGGATGTACTCGCGCAAGCGAATGTGCAACTCGGACAAGAGACATTGGTCATAAAAGTGGTGGTACAGCGCCATGACGTTCGGTTCGCACCACCAGCCTCGCGGAAAACGCTGCACGCGATGACAAAAGGCCTTGACCTCCGAAAGCGCTCGCTGGAAGACGGCGCGTCCCCTCAAGCCCATGTGCATGTTGCGCTCAATTCCCTGCTGCCAAGTGATGCAGGACTTGTCGACGTTGACAAAGGCGACTTCACAAGTGCCAAAGTACATGACGCAGGTGTCATCAACTCTGCGGCGGAACTTGGCGGCGCTCTGGAAGCGATGTTGTTGCTCAAGCTGCGGCGACATGGGCACCTTTTGCGCGGGCCAGTACGGATGGCCCTTGATCTTGGTCCACACAATGCCGTGGGTGGCAGCGGCGGGGGCGATGGACAAGAGCGCATTGGTGCTAAGGTCGTTGTTCGCGCCCATGAGTTGGGAATCAAGCGAATCGAAGGATAGATGCGGCGAGTGACTGCTGGAGGTGGACAGGCGCTCGTGAATGGGCTCCGCCTTGACAGCATTCAGCGCATCGCGATCGCGAGGTTTAGGCTTTGACTTTGGCACAGCGCGCAGCTTTTCACCGTCACGCACGGACGGAGGATGCTCTGCCGACTTGTCGTACAGCGGCGGCTTCCGTTTGTGCTGCGGCTGCTGCTGCTGCTGCGGCGGCGGCGGCGGCTGGGGCGGGGTCGGGGGTGGCGGCAGCGGCGGCGCAGACTGCTGCAGCGGGAGCTGCGGGAGCTGCGGAAGCTGCGGGAGCTGGAGCTGCGGCTGCGGCTGCGGCTGTGGCTGCGGCTGCGGCTGCGGCTGCTGCGCCGACACCGTGTGCGCCACACGCGCCGTGGCGGCGGTGGCGGCGGCAACGGGCGGCACTGAAACGGGCGCGTTCACGGCGGCAGCAGCAGCAGCAGCAGCAGCAGCAGCGTCGGCGCGCGGGCGTTCCCTAGCGCGCGGCGCGGCGCGGCGCGAAGAAGCGGCAGCGGCGGCCACAGCGCGCGACGCAGCGCGCGCCGCGGCGCGCGTGGGCGTGCGCACGCGCGGCGCGCCACGCGCGGGCGGCAGCCTGGACAGCGACAGCGGCGCCAGCGAGCAGCGCGCCGCCTGCAGCAGCTGCTGCGGCGGCTGCTGCTGCGGCGGCTGCGGCGGCTGCGGCGGCTGCGGCGGCTGCGGCTGCGGCGGTGGCGGTGGCGGTGGGGCGGGGGGGACGGGCGGCGCGGCGCGCGGTGGGGCGGGCGGCGTGGCGGTGGACGCGGCGGCCGCAGCGGCGGCAGCCGCGACGCGGCGCGATTTTTTCGACGGCGCGCGGCGCGGCTTGGGCGCGGGCGCGGGCGCGGGCGTGGCGGCGGGAGCACCACTCGCGACGGCAGGCGCAGGCGAAGGCACGGCAGCGGCGGCAGCAGCGGCGGCGGCAGCGGCGGCGGCAGCGGCAGCAGCAGCAGCAGCGGCAGCAGCAGCAGCGGCTGCGGGCGGCGGCGGCGGCGGCGGAGGCAGCGGTAGCGGCGGCGGCGACGGCGACGGCAGCGCCAGCGGCGGCGGCGGCTGCGGCGGCGGCGGCGAGGGGCGCAGCTGCTTGCGGCGCGGTTCCGCGACGGGCGGCAGCAGCGGCGCGGCGCGCAGGCGCTTGTTCTTGCGCAGCGGGCGCGTGACCGGCGGCGCGGCGGCGGCGGCAGCGGCGGCAGCGGCGCGGGCGCGCGGCGACAGGTCGTGCTCGTCGGAGACGGAGGCGATCTCGTGCAGCGGCACGATGACGGGCACTCGTTTGCGGAACATGGCGGCGGGCGCGCGCGCGCGCGCGCGGGCGGAAGCGGGCGACGGGTGACGGGCGGCGGGCGGCGGGCGGCGGCGGGCGGCGGGCGGCGGGCGGGTGGGCGGCTGCGGTGGGACGAGCGCGCGGCCACGCGGCTGCGGCTGCGCGGGGCTATGGCGCTGCGCGCGGCGGCGCGACGAGCACCACGCGCGCGCTTTATGCGCGGCACAGCGGCGTGCGGCGGCGCGGCTGTTTTGGCGCGGAAAAGCGTGCGGCGTGGGCGCATTTGCGCGCGCTCCAATTGCAATTGACGTGAGCATCGGCGCTGATTGGCAGCGTGCAGTGGTGTGCCATGTTGCGCGTTTTGTTGGTTGCTTCAACGCCAATTGGGTGCACGATGAACAACGGAGGTGGGAGCTAGATACGATTGCATTCATTCGAGTAGCGCTACATTACAAGTACAAAAAGCTGTACAAGTGGTTGTGATTGTGAGTAAAGTGGCCACAATGTTATCAGCTGTTTACAGCCATTGTATCTACCTTCGTCGTATAGCAACGGCACGCACAAGGTACTGTAGGTAACTTTACGATGAGCTGAACAAGGCGTTGTGACTCGGGAATTGTAACAATCACTCGTGCAGAGCTTTTAACATAGCGGCCACTTTATTGTTAACAATCACTCGTGCAGAGCTTTTTAACATAGCGGCCACTTTATTGTTAACAATCACTCGTGCAGAGCTTTTTAACATGGCGGCCACTTCATTCCCGAGTCACAACGCCTTGTTCAGCTGCTGAAACTGCAGTCAGTAACTGACTGTCAGTTTATGTAGTTTTGGCAAAAAGTAGTGTACGTGTACAGCGTGTGCAAGTATTGTAGCAATGGAAACCAACTGGCTCTCAGGTTGCGACTCGCACACGCGCGCCGCACGCGCGGGAAAGCGCCAAAAGCGATCGCCGCCGCCGCTTATTTTTATGTTACAAACCGGCCAACCGTTGGTAATGCAAAACGCGTTGCATTGCATTGCGCTCGCGGAGATGGCCCAAACACGCTCTCACTTCCTAGTCTCTGTCGCCACCGCCGCCGCCGCCGCCGCCGTCGCAGCCGCCGCGCATCAACACGCCGCCATGTCCCGACGCTCGCGCCGCTCCAGCGCGCGCCGCGCCGCCGCCGCCGCCGCGCCAGCGTGGCTGCACGCGCTGTGCGTCGCGCTGCTGGCGCTCACGTTGCTGGCCTCGCTCCGCGCGCGCTGGCCGCCGCCGCCGCCGTCGCTGACACAAGCGCCACCACCACTGCAGGCGGCCACCGACGCCGTACAACAAGAAGCGGCGCGCCCGCCGCAGCTCACGCAGCTTGACGCCAGCGCGCTGCAGCTACGCGTGCCCGGCGGCGGCGCGCTGCCGCCGCTGCGCGCACCGCCCAGCCTGTCGCTGCAGGAAGCGCGCGCAGAGGCGGGCGCGGCGGCGGCGGACGTGGACCACTCGCGTAGCAACTGCTCGCGTGTGGGCGACGCGCTGTACAAGGTGGTGAAGCTGTTCGGCGTGCGCACGCTGTGCGACCTGCGCGCCGCCAGCCACGCGGCGTGGATGCTGCGCGTGGTGTCGCGCCTGTCGTTCGACACGCCGTCCTTCCGCTACGTGGCCGTGGACGCCGACGGCGCGGCGCGCAGCGCCGTCGCGCGCGCGTTTGCGCATGTTGCGGACGTCGAAGCGCTGCCGCAGCTTGCAAACCACTCGCGCTGCGAGCTGCTCTTCTACTGGCCGGGCTGCGGCGCCGCCGCGCCCGACGCGCCGCTGCCGCTGCCGCTGCCGCCCGTGAGCGTGCTTGCGCGCGCAAAGCACGCGCGCTGCGCGCTGGCGCTGCTGGCGCAGCGCGCGCGCGGCGCGGCCGCCACGCACACGCTGTCGTTCCGCGCGGGGCGCTGGACGCTGGTGGCGCCTCGCGCCGCCGCTGGGCAAGCGGCGCAACCGTCGCCGCCGCCGCCGCCGTTCGTGCTCAACCACTTTGTGAAGGGCGCCATCCCCGTGGGCGCGCGCACCGAGCGCCACGCGCTGTACCTCACGCTGTACTCGCTGCGCGCCATGCCGCTGTCGGCGCTGCCACCGGCGCCTTCGCCGCCTTCGCCGCCGCCGCCGCCGCCGCCGCCGCCGCCGCCGTGACGCGCACACGTGTGCGCGCACTAAAATACTGCTCCGCCCTGTAGCTCTACTTGTATCTGCTTACAATCTGCGCGTTGTCATCGCGTGTCATTGCACGTGGCGCGCGCGTATCGGCCCGTTTTGCTGCGCGCCCGCCCCCCCCCCCCCCCCCCCCCCCCCGCTTCTGCCGCCCGTTACGAGCGCGCGAACGCGAGCGCGCGCGCGCGCGCATCTGTCGCCGACAGCCGCCGCGCGAAACGCCCTTGCGCTCGTCGCGTACGTTGCGTTTCGCGCTTGTCAGCGCCCAACCGCCACGCGCGCCATCCCCCTCCCCGAACTCCGCCCTTGCTTGTCGCACTGTGCTGTCTCAATCCTTTCCTTCGCCTTTTTGCCTTCTTCTTCCCCCGCCCCGACTCGCCGCCGCCGTAGCTACCACACCGCCCTGCATCGCATCGCGTCTGCCGCGCGTCGCCGAAAATGGCTCCCAACGACGGCACGTCCTCGCCGTCCGTGCCGTCCGCCCCGTCCGCCCCGTCCGCCCCGTCCGCCCCGCTGCTCGTGGACGACCTCGACCCGCGCACCCCGCTGCTGCCGGGCGAGGCCGCGGCGCCGCCGCCGCCGCCGCCGCCCGTATCGCCCACCATCACCGCCTCTTCGGCCGCAGACTCTGCGTTGCTGCCGCCGCGCGCCACCTCCGCCTCCGCCTCCGCCTCCGCCTCCGCCTCCGCCTCCGCTGCCGCCGCGGCGGCGCCGCCGCCGCCCGCGCGCGCGTCGCCGCGACACGCCGCCGTGTACAAGGCCAAGCTGCGCGCAAACCCCTCCGTGCGCTTCGCCAAGCGCCTGGCGCACAACGCCGTCAACAAGGTGGAGGACGTGGGCATCGGTCTGCTGGGCGTCACCGACGTCGCGCTGGCCGCCGGCGAGGGCGTGGGCCGCACCGCCGTGTCCGGCGTGGGCGCGGTGGGCAGCGTCGTGGAAGATGGTGTCGCCGGTGTGTTTGCCGCCGCAAAGACCACCAAGCTGCTCGTGCCGCGTCAGGTCGACACCGTCAAGGAGGTCGACATCTCCGGCACCATTCTCAAGGACCTCAACCGCGCCATCGAGCTGCAGAGCATGAAGGGCACCTCCAACGCCGACTCCCCGCTCAACACGCCGTGGATTCTCATGATCTTTCCCGTGCTGCCCATTGCGTTCATGTACACAAAGACCGCCTTGTATATTGCTGTGCCGCCCTTCCTCAGCGCCGTCGTCGCCGTGTGGACCTTTTTCGGCTGGCGCTTTTGGTTCTGTCTCTCCCTTCTCGTCTTTCTGGCGCTCGTGCTGGCGTGGAACTCCGTCAAGAACATCGAGCCGCTGCGACCCATCACCATGCAGGTGGACGTCGCCGTCATCAAGTTTTCACGCAAGGTGCACTTGCAGGTGCAAAAGCAAATGCCCAAGGTGTACAAGGCGCTCGACAAGATTTTCCCGCCCATCACCGCCGCCCTCGTCGCGCTGGACCGCCTGCTCACCCCCAAGCTGCGCTACTCACCACTCCTGGCGATCAACGCCAAGATCAATGGCTGGATCTATGACCCCAACATTCGCAACATTCGCGTCACCACCACCGCCGCCGAACAGCATCACGTCACCGTCACGTCGCCGTCCGCCTCCCCTTCTGCTGCTGCTGCTGCTGCTGCCCTATCGCCGTCGCATCCTGCCGCCGCCGACTCGTCGCCGTCGCCCAAAGACGACACCATTGTTCAGAAACGCGACCGCGGGCACGCGTTCGTCGTGTCGGAGGCGGGCGCTTTGGTGTCGCCCCCGTCTGGCCATGGGCTGGAGTTCGACGCCGACCGCGTGGCAGAGCGCGTCACCGCGCACTCGGATGGCGCCGGCGAGATGTTCGAGCACTTCTTCCATGTGGAGATTTGCCTGCGACACTTGGCCGAGCTGCATGCAAAGTACACCAGCGTGTGGGTGGAGTGGATTTTTAACGACATGGTCATCGACCGTTCAGTCATCCGTGACGTGTCTACCTCCGCCAATTGGAAGGGCTTCGGCGCGTCGTTTGATAACTACACGCTGCAAGGCGAGGTGCGACTGCCGCTGCGGGCGGACACCACCCTCGTCAAGGGTGGCTTTTTTGACGTTCCCGTTCGGCTTGTGCTCCGCGGTCGACATGGCTTGCCCATCTATGCCAACGACGGTGCGCGCCGGTTCATGCGCGGCTCTCCGCCCACCGCGGTCATTGGCGAAATCCGCCTCAGTGCGCTTCGCATCGGCGTTGGCGCCGACATGGACGGCATTACGCGCTCTGAACTACGGATACCGCTGCATGCGCTTGGCTGCGAGCAGTATCGCGCTGCGGTACTACGCGCTTCAGCGCGAGTCACCCCTGTGGACAGCAGCAGCTACTCGTACCGCCAGATGCTCAGCCGCCTGCCCAATGGCGAGTGGACGGTCAGGGTCAACGTCTTTGAGTTGCGCAATCTGCGCGGTGTTGATAATACGGGCAGCTCTGACCCGTTTGTGTGTGCCACCGTGATGGGCATTACCAAGAAGACGGGGCGACAAAGACAGACGCTCAGCTGCATGGTGAACCAATTACTCTTTTTCTCTAGCGTACGTACTGGGCTCGAGTTTGAGGATGAGAAGATCGTCGTTGAAGTAATGGATTGGAACCGCACTGGCGCCCCGAAGAAGATTGGCGTGTACACAGTGGATGCAAAGCGAATGCTCGATCTTCCTGGCAATGAAGTGTACAGAAAGTGGTTCGCGCTGCAGGATCCTCATGGAGGCAAACGCCCAGCTGGCTTCATCAAAATGTCTATCACCGTTGTGCCACCCGGCGGATCGCCGCCTCACCATGATGATGTTGAAGACACAGAAGAACTGTCGTCGGGCAATCTGTTGAAGAGTAGTGTTCTTAAGACACCCAAGATCTCATATCAGAACTGGGCTGTCCATATAACAGTGGGTTGGGCTGACATGCTTCCAAATATGGTGGGCGCTGGCTATCGCGACAACATTCGAGGCTATGTCTCCTTCAATTACTCCGGATGGGAGGAGCGCCGCAGCAAGATTTTCATCGCCGAAGCAAAGGACATTATTGATCCAAATATTGGCACAGCTTGTCGTGTTTACCCGCAAAGGCGCGTCATATGGAATGCTGAATATGTGCTTCCTCTCACCGTCATCAATGATCGAGTTGCTCAAGAGGGAATCAGCTTGACGCTGTACCACAAGGTGATGCCTCGCCTGCAAGATCCCTTCAGGGCGGACAAGCTCATCGGGCAAGTAAATGTGTCGTTCGAAGAGCTATTCAAGAATATGACGACTGCAGTTGTTCGTGGAGATCCTGCTGACGATGAGGACGAAGGGGACCGTGTTCGAACTGTGGCGCTCATGAAACCACGTTACTACAACTTTTATGGAAAGCCTCAAGGAGAAGCTGACCCGTATGACAAAGGCGTTGCGTTCCGTGGAAGAGTATTGATAGGCGTTGGGGCAAAGCCGGGTGATGTTGCCGCGCCACTCGTGAGAACGTGTCCTCCTCCACCCCGGCCGACGCTCCAGTTCTATAAGCTGGAGGTCGGCGTTCTTCGCGCTACCGAGTTGTCACTCAAAGACGGTTGGTCTGTTCGTGTAGACGGTCGAATAGGACTCTATCACTTTGGCGAAACAATGGAGAAACCCACAATTCAAAGCATGTGTGTCGAGTGGCAAGAGCGTTCTGCTGTGTTCATTCCGAACATGCAATTTCCCGAGGATGTGGAACAAATTCCAGACATGTTTATCACACTATCTGCTAGAAAGCCTTCTACAGTACAAGATCTTGAGGAACGTTTGGCCGACAAAGAAGACACCGCTGCAGAGCAAAGAGGTGGAGATGAGAATGACTCAGAGTGGCAACCAAAGGCATTCTTGAGGCTCCCTGCTAAGCACTTGATATGTGGACAGCGAGATCCAAGGTGGATGTTTATGGACTATCCAGGGAATAACGTGTTGGATGCCAACGACAATAGCGTTCCAGGAAGCATCCTTATGTTTGCCAGCCTGTCGCGTTATGATCCTACCAGAAACGAATCGCAGGATGTTGTTGGCACCCCCAGTGTTGATGGAGCACCGCTTCAAGTCGACGATGTTTCGCAGGCTGAACTCAAAGCGAATGCTGAGGACGAAATAAGGCCCGTGAATCAGAAGACTGCCATATCAAGTCCCAGGCCATCTCCAAATGGAGAGGAGATGTATCGAATGGTAACTGTTCCCAAGACCTACACTTATTCGATGCCGTTCGGGCCTCAAAGATCGTACACCTTACGCGCTTTAATTATTCAAGGGCGAAACCTTCCAGCTGCTGACGATGACGGCCTTTCAGACCCGAGATTCGTGGTTGCCATGGGAGACAAGAGAAGTCCTGGTTCCGTGCTCTGCCGTCGAACTGTATCTCCATTGTGGGAAGAAGCGGTAGAAGTTACAGATATCAACATGAGAGAAGGACAACGAAAGCCCAATGTTAATGTCTTGATATACGACGATGATGACGGAGAGATTATGGAATACCTTGGAAGATCAATTATTCCATGCGCGGAGTTAGATACGGCTGAGCCTTCTCTTCAGTTTGCAAAGTGGTATCCCGTGTTCTCTGTGAATCCCGGCGTTGTAGTTGGTGAGATTCTTGCTGATTTCCAACTCATTCCTACAGAAGTTGCTATTGAACGTCCCATGCCTCAACCACCATCTCCAATACGCTCTGACTCCGTTTTGAGGATTTCTCTGGTCGGTCTCCGTGACATTAAGTTCCTTCGATACGCAGTCGGTAAGCTATGGGTAGAGTGTGCTATTTCGGCTGTCTCACTCAGGCCAGAGCAGTCGAAAAGGGGTGCTATACTGCAGCAACGGGCATATGAAGGTAACTGCAATATCCTTGATGTACTTGTCTTGGATATCCAAATACCAGAGGACCTTCGTTTGGCGCCGGCGCTGAACATGTATGTTTTTGCTGACTATGACCACTCCGAGACGGTAGATGTCGTGGCTACCGCGTGTGTGCCGCTTGAGAAATGGCTTTCTGAACATCACCGGAGACTTCTCACTGGAGAAACGCTTATTGATGACTCCTTTGGTACCGATGCGCCGGTACCGGAACGGCTATACGACAGCAGTCGAAACTACCATTTCCGAAACAGCGCAAAACGTGCCGGAGAAGAGCCGATTGGAACGAAGTCACTTCGTCTGCATGAGGTTAAATTCCATGAGCGTCGGGAGCGAAAGAATATGCTGACTATGCACGAAAGCAAAAACGTCCTGCAGGTTGGCTTTTTGAGCAAGGACAAAGAGAGGAGCACAGCAGAAGAACGAAAGAGCAAGGAGAAGACGGATGGTGGTGTTGCTGAGAAGATTTCTGCGGCCTTAGCGCCTATTCGTGCAATGAAGTACAAGGTCGCCGATGTACTTGCAGACACGATGCCTGATATAGCTCAAGCTTTGGGAATTGAGGTCGACGAGGATGTTTCACTCGCATCGCTTCTGGGAGTTGAGGACGACAAGATTGATTATGACGGGACGAAGTACTTGAAAAAGAGCCGAGGGTACTGCCCAGTGGAACTGGAATCTGACTTCAGCGAACCTGCGTACGGTGAGTTCCTGCTTTTCCGCGGCGATAACCGGTCGTTGGGCAACACGATCGGTAGGCTTCAGTACACCGACCAAGGTCAACGAAACGGAGCTGCATTTCCGCCTATTCTTCCGTTCGACGAGGTACGTAGCACTCGTACTCTCGTCACAAGGGAAAAGAAGAGAGCAGCGCTGGAAGGCTCACGGCCCGCGGTGGGGAAGGTCAAAGCTCGTCTCGACGTCATTGAGGTAGGGAAAAGAGAAGATGACGAAAGCAGGAAAGTGCGCTTGACATCGCTCCGATCATTTGGTCGCGTCTTCGTGCCTACAGAAGTCGTAGTTCGCGTATATGTGCTTCGAGGCATAAATCTGCAGCAAATTGGTGCTCAGTGCAACCCGTACTTAACTGCAAGGTTTTATGGGGGGTATCCAGACTTTTACACTCAAAAGCACAACCCCATTACAGATGACGACAACCCGAACTTCTTTGAAATGTTCGAGAGCCGCGTGAAAATGCCTGGAGGTTCTGTACGGATTGAGGTTAAGGATCGAATGCTGCCGGAAGCCGTCCTACCGATTAGTTATCCAATGATGACAAAAACAGAGGAAGGAAACCCTCGAATTGGGTGGGTCCAACGGGAACTGCCAGTGAACATTGGCAAGTTGGGCTTTGGCTGGTCAGAGACGATAGGTGAAACCGTCATCGACCTTGATGCGCGCTGGTACAACTCTGCATGGCGTTCTCTTGCGAGAACCCCTGTGGAAACTCGTTCCTTATATTCGGAAGAGTCTGTGAATCTCAAAGGCCAGTTGGAAATGTTTATTGACATATTCGATGCGAAAGAGGTTGACAAAAGACCTAAGATGTTCCGACCCGTGCCTATTTCGAAACCTCCGCAACGAACCTACGAAATGCGGGTTGTAATCTACAAGATCATGGACTGCGTGTTGCCTTACAGACTTGCGAAGAATGACCCGGCCAAACTTTGCGCCTTTTATGTTCAGGCACGTCTTGGTAATCGTTCAGAGGACGAGAGAAGGACTGATACGTGCAAGTATGTCGCAGATGGCATAGCTGAGTTCAATTGGAGATTGAAGTGGTCGTTGCAGTTGCCGTCGTTAGACGTGAAGCCTCGTCTTAAGCTTCAGATCTTTGATGACACGAGTCTTGGGCTTGGTTCCGACCAGCTTTGTGCTGTGGCAGACATCAAGCTTCGATCATTGTTTGATGAGATTGTTACGACACAGCAACCCATTATCAAGAAGAAGCAGTGGGTGAACATGGAACATCCGAACCACCCCGAAGTTCAAACTCGTATCCAAGTGTCGTTTGAACTGACCACAGCGGAAATGGCCGCCAAGAAGAAGTGCTTTGAGGGTAGAGGCGGCTACAGAGAAACTCAACATGAGGACTACGTCTTGACTGTTCCTTTCCGACCCGCTGCCTTCTCTCTGTATAACCCAGTGCCCTATTTCAATTACCTGATTCTGAGCACCATTCAGAACCTACAGTGGACACTTGCGACAGTGCTATTGATTTTCCCCTTCATTCCTATGTTTGTGCAATTCGTGTTCATGCTGACGCCGTGGCAATGGTACGCAGCTGGAGGCGTATGCGGCCTGCTCGTCCTAATTCGTTTATCAATGGTATCCGCTGCTCGAACAGCAAGAATGCAGGCGGAAGTGGAAGCGGCTACAGTTACTAGAGAAGATGAAGAGGCTGAGGATTAGAGAGGTGAGTGTATACTTGCCGAGCACTCGTTTGTATTTTGTCAATTATATACTTTACAGCCGTTGAAGATCTCCTGATGTCACGGACGCTCTTCTCTCGTATTCGTTCTGTGATGCCATCATCGTTTCCTTTTGCTTAACTCATATTCATGCTTGCACTTTTGCTATTGCAATATTCCCCATGGTTTGCACATTGATTAGGGACCCGTACCGATAGGAAAGGCAGCTTAGACGAAGGCATCTCGTTGCGTTTGTACATAAAGACAAGAAAATATTCCAGTTTTCGTGTCATCCAGTTTCTATGCTTTACTTTTTGCTTTACTTTTCTATACATACTATAGCTGATAGGTGGTACTATAAAGGTGGCTATCAATAACCTTTAGGTGCTTAATTGGGTAATTTCTTCCTCGAAGCCTACCTCAGTCGCTTTGAAGCCCCGCTTTGGAACAGAAAGTTGTTCGTTTCTGTTCAAACCGTCTCCAAAGCGACCAGAAATCTCCACGCTTTGAGGACAGTAAAAGTAGCTCAGTACACTCAGCGAAGTTTTCAAATACCAACACAAAGACCAGCTCGGTTTCGCCAGGCGAGAAGAGGCAACTTCAGCCATATTCAAACTGCATGTAAATGAAACCCCAAAAGGGCAACAAAGATATAAAGCAGTATACCCAGGCCCGTATTTCTGACTGACTGACTACTATGGATAAAGCACATGACTATGACTGACTGACTTCATAGTTTGAGAAGTAGTCAATTAAAGTACAGGGGTAGAACGATTTTTGTTCGAACAATAATTCTGTAGCAATTGGTTCAGTGTCAATGTGGCTTGAGGGGAACCCCGTTATTGTCCTAAACTACTAAGGGCACCACAACTCAATTAGTTGGTTTCCGTTCCAGCTTCTAAATAGTTTGGGTCGGTCGGTGGGCTTACAATTGTGCGATTTGTTGGTAGAAACGCCGATGTGCTTATAAAGGTCATATGCGGGGGTGACCTTATCTGCACCATATTCTACCCTTTCAACAAACAATATCTGTACCATATCAGACTGATCCAGCCTAAGGCACGTATACTTCAAAGCTGTTTTGCTTGTTGAAAGCAACACCAACAGCTTCTACATCTATAGTAGTTTCCATGTGCTTTATGGCTAACTCTACCTTTTTCGCAGCAGTACTCTGCTAGAGTAGCATTGGCAGGAAAAGTTCGGTCAACAAGTAATAAACATGCATGTCACTTGAGATGGATTTTAGTTAGATACAAAGGTATGATTGTTACAAACACATTTTTGTACCTAACCATGCTTTTGCGAGAGTTTTTTTGGACACTTCTCCTTAACAAAATCTCACAACCATGTCCAAGAATAGCAAACTATTTACCACGGCCAGACAACGTTTATGTAGTAGCTTCTATGGCTACCCTTGAAAATTTTGAGCACATTCTACGCTACACAAAAACACAGTTTCTATATCTTCCACTCTTAAAGAAGGTGGTAAGTGCTCGGGGTTGGTACGTAACACATTACATAGACTATGTAGGCCAAGAGGGCGTTTTCGACAGCTCGTGTTCTGGCACCTGTGAGCCGGTGTTGAGGTGATACCTCGCTTTGCGAAATAACAATTTGACATACCGGCCGCACACGGCTTCCCGTGTGGAAGTAACAGGGGCGTATTTCTGACTGACTAAATGGGGGTACCCCAAAGTCACTAGTCATTAGTTTATTACGGCAGTCAGTCAAATTTAGTCATGATCTAGTCATCAAGTATATCACAAAAAATGTAGCGCATTTGGCACCATTGGGAGCATCATCTCTTCTTGGATATATCTCGAAAAACTTTGAGAACAGTTTGACGAAAAGGCAGAGGCAGTCGGATGCAAAACAGTGCCTTGTTGGTTTGCTCACGGACAAGCTTTTTCGCAATAGTGCTTTCTCTGGGACACTGGGTCGAGTTTGCAGTAATCTCTTCAACGCTGTTGTCTACCTGATGCTTGGAGTTTCTCCTAAGAGTGAGGGAAGTGATGAGGCCTTTCGTTTGGTCATTGAAACGATCGGTGAGACAAAAAATGGTAGGAATGGAGCCAGGAAAGATGCCTGATCAAACGGTGCCTTTGATGTTCGCAAGGAATGTAGCTTTTTAACTTGCCAACGTCGTCGACAGCTTTGGTAGAAAGACATCTAAACTTTTAAGCAGAGTATTGACTAGTACTGACTTCTTGCCGCCGATTGTGGTATGCTTTGGACAGTGTCACGGCGCGTTTTTTGTTTCATATCTGTGTATATAGTCAGTCATCGCGTTCAATGACTAGAATGACTGACTAGATATAAAGAGGACGATTCAGTCAGTCAAAGTCATTCATAATTGTAGGGAAGTCAGTCAGTCATAAATACGGCCCTGGGAAGTAACGATTCTGAACCACTGTTCATCACAGAACTTGATGTAGTAATTGGTCTAAACCCTGTCTCTTCGCCAGAAATTCTTTCGGCTGTTGCAGCCAAAGTAAGAACGGCAGAACCAGCAGTCACAGTAGGCTGGTATATAGGCTGCTGTTCTGCGTTTCCATTTTTAGTGCCGTTTGCACCGTCCGTGCCCGGTGAGACAGACTGTGCTGCACGTGTTGAATCTAACCCTGCTGAGGGCTCTTCCACAGTTACAGAAGAAGAGGCAATTTCTACTGGACGTGTTTCTGAGGAAACAATGTCGTTGGCTTTGCGGTAAATGAAAGTATCATTGGTGCGTTTTGGTTTCTTGACAAAAACTTTTGACGCAACTCCAGAGAGTCGTTTCCTGTTTCGCGTCCTTGGGAACCGAGGAACGTTATTTTGTCTGCACTTACGACAGAACGGCCTTGATTCCTGAGATTTCAAAGAAGCACCACTGCTATTCTCTTTGGTTGAAATCTTTCTGTTCTCCCGAGACACTGAGCCTTTCAAGCCACAGAAACAGCATACATCCTTTGCAGCAATGTTAATATGTGGTGAGTTATAGATACCTTCTTCTATCTGATCATCGCAGCACAGCTCTCCTTCGACATATACCGCAGTACGTAGTTGATCTAAAGCTTGCCTAGAATCTTTGGCGTTACAGGCTGCGGGGTGCTCCTTCAATTTTTGTGCGTGAGTTTCTGAGAGGGAGTCTGAAAAGAGGAAGCGTGTACCTCATATATACTTGAGATCATCGATTGATGCATCTAATAGGTCTTCCGCTTTCTTGAATTGACCCTTGTATCTCGAGTACATACCACGTGGCTTTCTGCAGTTGCTGCATTCAATCATACCTCTACAAGCCGTTCCAGCCATAGATAACTTGTTCGAACGCGGTGCAAGGCTCCTTTTCGCATCTATTGGGGGCTTTTCTGCTTCAGGCTTTCCGTAAATGCTGTCAAACGCGGCATAATTCCCATCACTTTGCTTGACAGGGAACGGAATAGGGGCAAGCTTATTGGAGACATGTTCAGATAACCGAGGCTTCAAGGCACAAAGTGGACATTGATCGACACAAGAAGTCGAGGAGGTAACGAGATTGTTTCGCAATTGAAACATATAACGATTATTCTCTACCTTGTGTGCGTTCAATATCTTTTCGGCGTTTGTCCCTTCCACATGTGAAGCTTGCATACGTTCACTGTCAGGCTGTGGGCAAACCTCAGATTGAATAAAATGAATGACCCTGTTAGTTTCCTGCTCTGTTGCAGCTTTGAGTACAGTCCAAGACTCGTTCGCAGTAACTTGCAGTCTCGACACAGCCTCTGTCATTGCACAAATAACCGGCTCAACAGACGCGTTAATCATTGTAGGTATGTCAATCGAGTTCGACAGAGCATCCTCATGCTCTCTTAGTTTTCGAATTCCGTTCATGCTAGATACAGACTTCATGCGTTTTTCAAACCATCGGGCATGGTCAGGTGGTATCCCTTCGCACTCGCTACAACTCCCTCTCGAAAACGACGCTCCTTCCCACACAATGTTCAGATCTGCCATTCTTCGTTCCGCAGGATTGACCCAGGAGTCTCCTGGAGCCGTCCGTACACAAACCACCTCATCTAGATTGAGTTCAACCATTAACCATAAGAAGCCCAATTGTACGGAGTACAGGTTTGTTCGATGGTCTGTACCGCCGTCAGAAAAGACGACAAGAACAGGAGGAACCAGGCCTTGTTTGTAGCGGTCTCGAACTGCATGTGAAAGTTCAGCAGCATGTCTGAAAGGGTTTGATGCTTGAAACACAGCCTTCTTGATGCATAGGTAAGGTGCTCCCCTGCAGTAGGACCCAAGTGGGTCGGTAGGTGGGTTGATAAACAAGGAAACAGAAGGAGTAAGGGTGACGTTTGAAAGTCATGGTCAGCAGCTAGTAGGACTTCGTTCTTTCCTTTTCCATCATAAATGTGTATACTTTTCTTACTGCGGCGTTGGACAGCAGTGATCGGCACCCCCGGCTCTCCGAGTTTAACGCCACATTTGTCATCAACAGATAGTAGCATTTCATGTTTCGAGATAGCCAGGGGATGAGACCATTGGCGTACGTACTGCCATAAAGCGCGAACGAAATGACAGTCCTCTTGATCACTCCTTATTGTGCGACTTTGCACAGCACGATGTAGCCCAAGACGTCCGGTAAATTTGGCAGCTTGTAGTGTATCTGTACGTTGCGGTTGGAACTGAAGCCGCAGCCACTCATGAGATGGCAAAATGAAGTCGGTGCCAACCTTTAAACCAAGAACAGTTTCGCCGTATGTTTTGATGCGATTCATCAAATCTGGGATTGACATTGCAACAGGCATATACATTCTCGACCCTTGGCTGTCTGCAGCACGTCTCTGATCCACCCGAGCCCCTGTGGAACTCACTGCACTATCCAGAAACAATCGCCCTGCTTCGAAGAATTTGGAAAGCTTTTCATTTTTGGCAGCATCGTTGTGTAACCTGAGATCTTCTGCTAGTGATATGACGTATTCTTCCTGTGTGGAGCCGATGTTGTTACTGATACCCAATATGTGCACAAGTGCACGAGCTATGCGAGCATGATCTTGGTTTGTCCTTTTCACTGTCGAAACCCAAATGCTTCTAAACATGCCTGCGCGGAAGCTGCGCCTAGCTTTCCACGTGAGCGACCGATAGCCTGAATAGCCTGTGAGTAAATGAGGGACTGCTGTCGTGATAGAATCTTTCGAACTAGCTGCGACGCAACCAGTACTGCTTGCCCATTTCTGTGTTCCGAACGAGCGGTAGTTGATAGAGGTATCCTCCAAAGACCGACGAAAATACCCACAGACCCTGGTATATTGTTTTGGTAGTACCCAATTGGGAAAGGAATACCATTATTGAGAATACCCTTTCTTGCTTTGAACTGCGCTTTTCGAATTTGAGATTGCTTCAAATAAACGTTCTTCACCGGTACAGAACCATCCAAGCTCCTCAAATTTGACTCAAGTGTGGAATGCCTGTCAAAGTCTAGTTTGATCACAGAATAAAAACCGGCACAACACAGCTCTTCAATCAGATTCCGTAGATCATTGTGAATGTTATTACAGCTTCCCTTGAAAGCTTCGACAGTCCCTGCGCGTGTGGTACAGTCATCTGTTTCATTTGAAGAACTCGTTTGAAACTTAAAGGAGACGCTCGCATTGCAGCTTCTTGCCTTTTCCTGAGACAGTGCTGTTTTGCGCATGTGATCTTGATAGCATATGACACACTCCAATAACGCATAAATAGAGGAAATAAATCGATCTGTCCGCACCTTTTTACCCCTCTTGGCTTTGTAATTAGAGGATAACAGAGCCTCCATGGAAGTGTTCAAAGCATCTGATTGGTTTGCGAGATCAGATAAAGATAGTCTCGGAGGAGCTTTCTTTTTGTCTTTCCACTTGTTGAACTTGCACTCAGTAGAATTTCCCCCGATCAGTGTCCTGAAACGTTCCGCTGTACTAGGGAGCCTCCTACGGCTCTCAATGGCATCTAAATGTCCATCTAATTTCCACAGTAAGTTGCACAGATCCCTGAGAACTAGTGCGGCCACTTTCAAAGATCTTCGACAAATTCTGAAACCGCTGATACCTGCCTTCTCAATGACACGTTTGGCTAAGGCATTCTTCGCATCTTCGCGGCCGGCTCCTCCTCGGAAAAAAACATCCCCTGCCGAAACCGAGACCATATCAGTGGGTCTGGTTGCTCGCGCAGCAGCAGACTTCAAAACCTCAAAGGCGTCTTTTGGGGCAGGTGAGAGACGTTCGAGATCTGTTCAAAACATCTGTTCTAGCACTCATGGATAAGATGTTTGTAGGATCTGCACTGTGCTTTACGAGAGCGTTTTTAGATTCTCTTGAGCTAAAGAGTTTCGACACATTGAATGTCACGGAAGAAAATCCGTCACATAAGTTCATCAACTCTGATAGACATAGAGAATGCAAATCAAAATCTGAGACAGTAGCTATTTCGGTAGCACTTTGAAACAGGGTGGCATCGATGACATCATCGAAAGCGTCCAATTCCTTTCGCTTTTTTCGCAGAAGATCGTATGTGTGTTTAAGTGAAGATGTAGCCGGCGATTGTAGAATTGTTTTGGGACAGAGAAAAACGTGCCTTCCATCGAGAAGACGAGACGTTTGAGCATTACAAATTAGTAACTTTGATGACATTGTGGGGATTATGAAAAAGAGGGTGGAGTATCACGGTGATGGCGAGATCACCATTCACTATGTTCGCTAGTTCTTCGGCCTACAGCCCTGATATGGCATTGGTTGTTGCCGCCAAATGTGTTCACTGTAAAATAGTATAAGGAAACCCCTCTTCTTTTGCTTACAGCGGACAGATAAGCAAGGGTAAAATAAGCGTTTGACGACACCCGAAATGTTTGGGAACAGGGGATAAGGCTGAAAATCCCCACTGTTTTTTTGATTCGGCGGGAACGGAAACCAACTAATTGAGTTGTGGTGCCCTAATACATTTTATTACACAGAAAAGCACGCTTAGAATATCGTAAATACTTAAAAGTGACAACTTTTTGACTACTTTGACTGACTACAGCCAAATATGCTTGACTATTTGACTTCGAACCCGCAAAATAAGTAGTCAAAAATACGCCCCTGAGTATACCCCAAGCTGAAAAGATGAGCATAATATAAGATTATTAGCCAATATAACCCCAAGAAGAGGGGTCTCTTGCCTATCAGCTGACATGTATTGTCACGTCACACAGTGACTGGTAGCTAAACGTTTCCGGGAGATTAGGGGCAGTAGGTAGCGTTCTACATCTTTTGGGTTACTATCTCAGACACTCCACTCAATCAAAGCTCAGCAGTGGCCAACTTTTCTAAGTTTACAGTAATGTGCTCTAACTACTACCTGTCGGTGTGGAACATCTCGTTGCCGAGTAATACCATCTTGGTCACCAAGAGCAAGCCAAACCGTCCCCAAGATAGGTCGCAGCAGAGCTATAAACCAATGGGGTTGCCTCTGGTACAGTCCCTTTTTCCGTCCTGACTGGTTCCCTAAATCGTCTCCTGGTTTATATCAATTGGACAGGCATTCCAACAGCGGTAACGAAGGAGCGATACAGTACTTTCCGGTTGCCGGGCCGTGCTGCCCATGCCACTTGGTGCGTCTGCTAGCCAAACTCGTAGTGGAGCTCACACAATATTTACCCCATGATCTGATGGTGACAGTGTTCTCCGTATGGTTACTTGTGCCGAGAGGGCCATGAAACCATACACTGAGTATCCAACGAGGCCGTTACGGAATTCCATGTTGGTTCTTCCATCTGGTCCACTTACCGTGCCGGCAATTCGGGCTACGTCAGCAGTTCTTCTTCCTTCTGAACGGCAGAAAGATGTTCCTACAATTATGGTTCGCCTCACCAATAAAATGGTTTGGCGGGGCGTTGGATAGACGGTTTTGTAACTTTGCAAATCGCCACCTTTTGGTAGTTTAAAGTTAATGTATAAACTCTAGTACTGTTCCTGGTACGCTTGGTGGAGATACTGTGTTTACAGTAGTATACCATTAGGTTCCTCCGGCAGGAAATCTGCAGCCATCATCCAAACGGTTCGGTTCGGAGCAGATCGCTCTCAGCGCCATATACCTGACAAGTCCAATAGGAATCAACTCTTCCAAATAGGGAGCCCAATTTTACCACTTCGGTAAAGGCACGGGGCCTCGCACGGTAGTCATCCACCCCAACGGGCATCTCGTCTCCCCAGAGCGATGGCACACCCATTCGAATAACTGCTGGCCAATTGGAGCCATTCTGTCCCTATTGGGACGATATGCTTCCCTAATACCAAGAGGTTGATAAGTCACTCGATTCGGTACGGGCAGAACTCATCCCCTCCGTGATCCTTTCGGTTAGGCGGTATCCATTGAATTATTCGGTAGAGCCGAGCAAACCAATTTTGGTCATTGTTGAACTGTATCTATCCTTCCCGTTACCTCCTGCTGGACCTGGCTTCTCGCTTGGGGATCTCTCTTGTCTTACTTCCAAAAAGGTCAGAAAACCCTAGTGCTCTTGCTCCATCAGTTCGGTATCCAAAAGGAAACAAACCCATTTCCTTCGACGAGGGCGATACTACCACCAGGGGGAATAAATTGCTTCTCCCAGTTCCCGTACCCTCGTGAACCGTTTCGGTTATGATAGCTTGAGAGGCCCAACGGGGCGTCACCATGGCCGAAAGGTAGCAGTTCGGATGTTCCAATATGGAGCCGCCAAAATTTCCATTGGGTTCCTACATGGTTCCGACCATATCGGTATTCACCTCTACATGTTCCCCGATGACGGAGGAATATTGCCTCCTTTCTGCAAAATGGTACGTTGATGTGACCCGATTGGTGTGACAACGGCTTCTCTGCCTATACCCTGTGTGTGATTTGAGCCTCTTGGTTCCGACCCTTGCGGAGGTTCGATCCTGTTGGTTTCATCTTCCGTACAGGCCGGTAAGTAACTTACCACCTTCGAGGTCTGATTCTTCCAATTGGTTCAGGTTTCCAATGTCCACATGCGGGTCGTACAGTTTCGCCTTTGGTTGCTTTCCATAAGGGTTTGAACCTTAAAGAGGTGTCAAAGAAAACGTTTGGTGAAGGGACGGACACTCATCCTCCTTCCGTAGACCATCGTACCACGATGGTCTAGGAGAGTTCCATCGTGGGAGGAATGGAACAAACCAATTGGTGTTACATCCATGTCGGTAGTTTTCGTTCCCTACCAACAGGTTTCATTTCCACCCAAGACCTTCACGGTATCTGAGGGGCCCATATGGTAGGTTGAGTACTATACCCGGTTTCCACACGGTTAACCAATTGGTGCCGACCAGCACTTTTTCGGTGTTCCATATCGAATACCAACAGGTCGCGTCGCGAAGCTCTACCTTGATGGTCGATTTCGAAACCCATTTGGTAAGCTTAGGACACCATCAGGTTTCGACACAGTTGACCAAGTGGTTCTGATCTGGTGCGGACACCAGACCGTAGAGGTGCGAGTCGCGAGCTCTGTTCTCCAACAAAGAGTATTGTAGATGAACCCATGGGCATCTGCGATAGACCCACTTGGTTGCTTGCCATGGGGCTATAGTTTCCAATGTGGTCGAGATGTCCATGCCACCTGGAGGCCTTTGACACTCCTTACAGGTACGCCGCTCGGTAACATCAGTAACCCATTGAAGGTGTACTGGCATGCCTATTGCGTGTCGGCACCTCTTCATCGGTGCAGGGTCATCCCATTTCTTTGACGATCATAAGTCTCCAACGGGTTTCGGTGTCTTGCCCGATTGGTTTCGACTCTACCACGAAGGTAAGATACCAGATAAATAGTCTTGGTGGTTGGGAACACCGACCTGTTGGTTCTCTAGACCTCCCACCAATATGGTCTGTCTTCCTGCTGGTGGGTACTCCAAACCCGTCCCGGTCATGCCCGTACAGTTGTCCCGGATAGAACACTCTCCTTTCTATTCCTCTTGGTTCTCGCCACTTGATTCGCTTCTCGTCCTCCGTACAGGAACAGGCTCGTGAAACCATTTGGACATTCCGTCTCGGACGAACAACCTACTGGTTTGGTTACCATACGGTCCTCGACCTCCACATGGTGTCAACAAAATCGTTTGGTACAAACAGGGAAGTGTACAAACACTTCTCCTGTAACCATCTGGATAACCCTTCTTGATCTAGGAACCTACTGGCTGGCGTTCCACACGGCTTTTTACATCCGACTGGTATCAGCGAAACCGTTCGGAACGACCAGAGGGAAATGCGGACATTCCTCCTGCTTCCTTAGACCAGCGTACCACGATGGTCCAGGAGGTTTTCCGATAGATGTAGTAGATCAAGCCAGTTGGTGTTCCCGCGCTTCTCCTCCTTCTGCTCTCCATTTGGTCATCAGCCTGTTCAAAGGCACTACCAGTTGGGCTTGAACCATTGCAGAAAGCGCATGACGTACGCCTGTCTGCACTGCTCACTGTGCGCGCCACCATTATGGTTACTTCACTCGCTACGCACTCCAGCGCATCATCCAGCAATGTACCCAATTGGTTGTGCATTGCCTCTTGGGCCGTATGCAGGCGCGCGCGGTGCATTGACCAAGAGGTTACTTGCAAGGCGAATCAAAATTACGGATGCGGAAATTACCCCTCCAAGTGGTACCGAAAACGTCGAAAACCGTTTTGGCCTGTATCTCGAGAACCAAGCGGTTTCAGGGGCTGAGAATGGCCGATTTGGGCTCGCGGTGCGGTCAAAATACTTAGATTTTTTGAACCAGCCGGCGCGCGTGCACTACACACAATAGTGTAAACCCAATCGGTTACTCGCCAACGGTGCACAAATCCAGTCGGCCGCCAACCTCCGCTGTCGAAAAAACACAATTTTTTGACTTGCACCTTTCGGCCATGCGAGCGTGCGACACGCGCGTGCATTCTTGACGGTTGGGCCGTGTTCGGCGCGTGTCTAGTTGTTCATGAGAGTCACCATATGGTTTCGGGCGTCAAGCGCGCCTGTGCGCTCGATGATCAAAGACACCAAACGGCAGGTGGTCACGATGAGCGATTGAACCAAACGGTTGTGAGCGTGCGGAGACTCTGCTGCGGTGGTTCCCGCATCATCAACCATCCGGATTTTCACCTAGGGAGGTACGTTAAAGCTTCCGCTCCAACTGGGTTCTGGCTTTCTCTCTCCACTTGGGTATTTTATCTGCCTGCTACTAATCGGATATTTCGCTAGTTGCCAATCAGTTGTTAGTAGTTCATTGCTTCCATTTGGTTAGTAGTTATTAGTTACCACTTGGTTAGAAGTTAATGTTCCCCAGGGGAAGCACTATTCTCCCCCTTCCCTTCACGGTTGCGCCACGTTGGTTCAGCGCGTTGACCATTATGTGGACTAGGGTTAGCGCGTTCAGGGAAGCGGCCTGAGCGCTCTGCCTTAAGCGCGCTACCTTATCACTTAGTCTCGTACTGAGAACCTTTTGGCTTGCTGTCGTCACCAACAGAGAATTACACAAGCTACCGTTCGGATTCCTTCATGGCTCAGTCTTTCACACTGGTATATTTGGCTTCACCATCTTGATCTTCGGAATCTTTCTCTACAGGGAAAGAGTACCCCAGATCTCTACCGTAGCGGTTTCGTTCATCTCTATCGGTTCTGGAACACCACTTGGTGCCTTGAAACTCCTTGGATATCACCATATTGTGGTCAAGGAACACAGCACCCTGCCGCCAATTGGTTCCAAATGATCGAAACCTGCAGGGGACAGTTACCACGCTTTGACCAGTAGGTTTTCTGGCTTCAGCCAAATGGAAAAATGGCCCATCCATAAGGTAAATCGCTAATCACCTCGGTAGAACGACAGCATCGGGATGCTTCACACTACCAATAGGAACCCTGCACAGCTTTCTTAGGCTGACCATATGGCTTCCAATTCCTCTACGGTGGAAGGGATACGGTACGTGCGCAGAGAGCGCACCTCACCTTAATGGACTTCCCTTCCCCACTCCAACAATGGGCCCATTTTAAGATGCCTCCTGGTTCCACCGAATTCGTATAAGTAGAATCCAGTACGGTCTGTCCAAACGGCATTGCTTAATACCAACAGGTTCACCCCGATTTAGCCTCTTTGAGAGGCGTCATCGCTGACTCACCTGAAGGCGAGTGGAGTGAACCGTTCTGTACCAATTGGCCTTCTATCTCCCAGCTGGATTCGGCCATGACCCCAGCTGGTTTCCCACTTGCTCTGAAGCAAGGGGCAGTCCAAGATTGGTTCAGTTCCAAGTGGCTAAAGCGGAGAAGCCTTAAAGGCTATCAGGACAGTGTCAATTGGCTCCTTGAAATGGAAACCAAAAACCAAATGGTGTGTTAATGAAACCACAGAGATACCTCAATGGTTACATACAATTCTAATAAGGAGTTCACCATTTCAATTGTACTGTCTGACGTCCTAGTTCACTCGGTTGATACCATTCCTGAGACTCTGTAGAAACTCAGTATCCAATATGGTATTTTACTCTTGACTACAGTAATAATACCAATCGGCTGAGCTTCCGGTGATGTTTTTTTCATTTTCTAGAAAACCGCATCGGTGTCTTCTAGAGAATCTTTCCGTGACCATTCGGCCTGACCGGCAGAAGCCAATCCAAAGAGAGCGTCAAGCTTCTCAAAACCTTAAAGGTCACTCTTTTGTTGGAGTGTGACTCCAGCACAGCATACCGTTCGGTTTTATCCGTTCGGGTTCCCGACCTCATTGTGGGTATCCTTCCAGGTCAAATTCCTCAACGGTCTTCACCATCACTGGACGAGACCGAATCGGTGTTGGGGTTTGAAGAGTCGGAGCACGACCTACGAATGCTCCTCTTCTTCTCCCAATTGGTTTCTTCTTTCTTTTCGACCTCCGTCACGGCACATACTCCGCGTCTGACGGACGACCACCACCAGGAGACTTCCACTTGTTCTCCTGTATGACTCTACCAGTTGGTTCCGGAAAGTCAATGGACCTCAGACCCTCAATATCATGAGGCTCTGCCTGGTTCCGGTATAGGTCGTGTTGCTTCTCGAATGCATATGCATGGTAGTGGAGGTAGTCCAGCCTTACTGGAAGGTAAGGCTGGACTACCTCCACTACCAATTAGACCTTGAGAAGACCTTGCGGGACAAGAAAGAGCATTAGACCAGTTGGAGATTCCTGCAGGGACACTGGTTCGTATTCCAGCAGGCATTTTCGTACCAGTTGGTCAGTGTGCCATCGATCTTCCTCCTCGACGCACTGAAAGACCTACAAAGGTATATCAGGGGCCATCTCACGGGCAGCTTCATTAACAATCACTCTGGCCATCCGTTTTAAGTCCAAACTAGGTCCTCTCATCTTGGTTTCTTCCCCTCCAATATACACCTATTGGTTAGATGTGGCACCTGTTCTCCGGCCCCACCGGGGATGCGGTGTCCGCCACATTGGTAGCCAGGGGAGCGGCATACAACGCCGTCTGCTCCTTCTTCGCGGCCTGAACCAATAGGGTGTTCTACACTCGTAAACAAATACCAACTGGCCAAAGGCGACTCCGGCGTCTACTCCGCCAGGAGCGTAGGCCCCTACTAATTGGCTCGTCGGGGGAGCCGCATATCTAGCCGTCTGCTCACAGTCGTCGAGAGGAACCAATTGGTTTGTCGGTTGGTTCGTCGAGGGAGCGGCATCTCTTGCCGTCTGCTCCCCGTCATCTGCATAAACCAAAACGGTATTTCTGCGAGGTACTTCCTCAGGGTTATCCAAGATAGACCTTGTAGGTTCTGTAAGCATATCCAATAGGTAAATTGATGATCCACAGAATCGCTTCTCAGCGGTCCCACAAACCAAACGGCAATCCAAAATCCACATCCTTCCTTTCGGTTACAACTGTTCAAACCAATTGGAAAATCCACAATTCTAGGTCGGGAGATCAAAATGTGGTACAACAGCTGGAGCTATATCCAATTGGGTAGTTCGTGTGGACACGGGGCTAGGGAGCGCGCGAGGGCTCGACCTAGAAGGCAGAATAGAGGACACCGATTGGTATGTGGAAGCACCGACCACTGAAGGCGCGAGATACCTGGCTGGTTAACCGTATCCGTTAGGTAGCTCCAGAGTACGGCGCACGGCGAGATAGTAAAGCCTGAAAGAATCTAGCTAAACCACTAGGTTGACTGAAGAAACCAAGCGGTATTAGAGATAGCCCAAAGGTGCTTAACTTTACAATCCAGTGGAGAGGGAGGGCCACACTTACCTTAAGGGTAAGTGGGGCTCAACCTCCAGTGTGGTACCTACGTGTACCACGTTGAAGTGCCACCCTACTGGTGCACCTCTCTAAAATATCTACCTATTTTAGTAATTATATTAGCTATCCTATATGGTTATTTCTACAGTTAGATTTCTGATTAGCAACACACGTGGCACACTCCACCACGGTAATCAACCTCCAATTGGGCGCCTCCTACTGTACTACAGCCGCGCCTGTGACGTACCTAAGTGTGGCCGAACCACAGGTATACACGGCGCAGCAAGTGTAGTGCTTAGTCGTGGTTAACGCTCTCTGATCCCATCCCTTTCTTTCACCATCAACTCATTTTTTAGTGCCTCGTGTGCATCAAGCGATCGTTGCGGCGCACCATTCCTCAAGCGATAGCGAGGACGAAACAACTGGCCGCTATCAGTACATGTGGTCAGGCAACTCGCGATGACATCGCGACGAAAGCGGCGCGTAAACCCAAAAAGGGCAAAAGTCCGCGCAATCCGTATCTCGCTGCAACAGAGAACACGATATACACCCTTTCGAGTCGCCAGGGTATCGAGAAGATCACCAACTACAACTCCCGGCCTCTACCGTACGCCGTGTTCACAACCGTGTGTCCACGCCCGTTCCGAATCGATCTGGGGGCCATGTTGGGCCTGTTCGGGAAGCACATCACCGATTCGGTAGACCATGTGGTTGGAAATGAACTCTCACGTCTCGACAACTACCAGCTGGGGTTAATGGAGTCGTTGGACGATCAAGAACGGTACGATGGAGTGGCAGGTGACGCTTGGTCGATCCAGACGATATGGTGGGACCGAAGGTGTCGAGTATATCGAGCTGAGGACGAAGAAACGGGACAAAGCCACACCGTTCTCTTGTACCCCCTCTACCTCGCCGGAGGTGAAGTGGCCGGTGATCGTGATGTTTCCGACAGTCGATTCTCTTATGGCTGCAATGGCCGGCTATCCTCCGTCGCCTACATCCACGAGTGGTGATAAAAGAACTCTGGACGGAAGCTATTCATGACCTATGCGCGTAGCCGCGAGCCAAAATCTGACCCAACCGCTTTCAGGTTCTTACCGCTCACTACGGTTTCCTTTACGGACTACGCAGACCTCTGCATCGCAGCTTCAGTGGCTAATGCTCTCTGTCACTATGGAAGGTCAGAGGACGCCGGTAGGTGGTTCAGTTACTTCAAGAGGAATTATTGGCTTTGTCGACCACATCAGCCTCCTGGCGGTCGCATCAGAAGCCTCCTCGATGCACAGAAGCATTTGCCTCCGCGTGAGCTTGCATTGGAGAGAGTCCCTCCGTTGTGTCCTTCTCTATCTTTGGTGGTCGAGCTCTCAGGGGTCCGTACGTGGTCACCCCCGAGGGATCAAACGGAGTGAAACACTGCATCATGATTAATGCCAGTTCTAGATTCATCCTGTACCCCTCGGAACCCTGGGCTCTGACCCTCACCGCGGCAGCCATAGGAGATTGTGTCGGGAGAAGTTCCACCTTTCGTACTGTCCTCGAGGTTCGACGTCTTGTTCTTCGAAGTGGCAAGAAGTCCAAACGTCCTCTCAATCTCGGAAGGAACGCAACAAAGTCGCGCAAGCGTCATTCCCAACGACGGGACTACGATGACATCATCGTCATCTCTGACTAGTTTCCAATGAATTCTCTCAACGTTTGCATCATTCCTCATTCTTCAAGGACCTAGCCGTTGCTCGGCCACGACTCCTTGCTTCCAGTAAACTCTATACCGTGCATTTGTAACCTACCAACTTGCATTCCTCATCAAAGTGATCTCTGCTCAGTTCCTGGCATGATATGTCGGTCCTCTAGCCTTTCAGTAAAAACCCACTGGTGGTTACCTTTACTCTCTCTCTTCTACTGCCCTTCTTCCTAGCCTCTGTTGGATGGCCGAAGGATCAGTTACTTCCGGTAATCACTCCAACGCCACCAGACTCTTTGCGGAGATGTGCCGGTGGTCGTTTGTACAACATAAGTCTCCTTGCGTGTACAGCGTTCCGAGTGACTCTACCTGTTGAAGAGACCAGCTCGTAGCGAGGGTGATTCGCCTTGGTCACCCGGCATGGTCCATAGAAGTACAACTCGAACGCCGGCCACTTCTTAGACTTGTTCAATGCCGGGCTGTGTGCGACCAGGACCTCATCACTCACCCGGTAGTATTTCACTTTGCCGAGTGTTTCCCTCGGCACACCTGCTAACGCTACTCGAAACGCACGATGACCTGAGGATCTCAGTAGCTCGAGGCCTCTGTGTCTTGGGGTGGCGTCCTGTAGGAGTGAGACACTATCGCTTGCAATAATCTTGAGGCGAATCCCGTACATTAGCTCAAAAGGGGAAGTCAAAGCCCCGCGATCCCGGCGACCGTACCCGTACAGCACTTTTGGTAACGCCTCCTCCCAGTCCAAGCCAGCACGAAGAACGGTCTTCTTTATGGCCAACTCGATCGTTCCTACCATTCTCTCTGCTCTACCGTTCGCCATCGGGGCATACGGCAGGACTGTCTTCCAGGCGATACCATGACGGTTCATGAAAGTCTCCACCATACCTGCCGTGAAGGCGTTCGCGTTATCCGACACGATTGTAATCGCAGGGCCGAACGGGTGGAGTATCTCCTTCTCCACAAAGTCTACAACGGTGTCAGCGACAGAATTCTTCGTGGCCCAAGCAACAGGCCTTCCCGTCAAATGTTCTCCCGCTATAATAGCAAACCTATTACCGCCCCTGGAGGGGGGCAGAGGGCATGCGAAATCAATCGAGAACGTTTCAAATAGTCTCGTGATGGGCGCTCGGAGGTTTGTGCGGTAAGTGCGAAGTCTTTCCGCCCTTTGGCACCCGTCACAGCCTTTTACGTCGTCCGTGATATCTCGGGACACACCTGGGCACCAGAATCTCTCCCTAACGAACTTCGTCGTTGTCGCAGAACCCCAATGGCCTATGTCATCGTGAAACATTTGGATTATCTCTACTCGATCGCCAACGGGAGAGACTGCCCGCAATCCATCCTTCTCCCGGCGTAACAGTGTGTTTTTCCATAGAATAAAGTTCTTTGCGTTGCCCTTTGGCACCCGTCACAGCCTCCTACGTAGTCCGTGATATTTCGGTACACACCTGGCTACCAGAATCTCTCCCTAACGAACTTCCTCGTTGTCTCAGCGCCCCAATGGCCTATGTCGTCGTGAAACATTTGGATTATCTCCACTCGATCTCCAACGGGAGAGACTGCCCGTAATCCATCCTTCTCCCGGCGTAACAGTGTGTTGTTCCATAGAATAAAGTTCTTTGCGTTGCCCTTTGGCACCCGTCACAGCCTCCTACGTAGTCCGTGATATCTCGGTACACACCTGGCCACCAGAATCTCTTCCTAACGAAGTTCCTCGCTGTCTCAGCGCCCCAATGGCCTATGTCGTCGTAAAACATTTGGATTATCCCCACTCGATCTCCAACGGGAGAGACTGTCCGTAATCCATCCTTCTCCCGGCGAAACAGGGTGTTGTTCCATAGCATAAAGTTCTTTGCGTTATAACGGATCGCCGTCTTCCTTCGTGAATTCTGCTCCAGAACACGGGCTTCTGAGAGGAATCGTGCAATGTCCAGCATGTACGGCTCTAGAGCACTCAGAGGCGGGTCTGACCAAGTGATATTGGCCAAAATTTCCCTTGCGACCTCCTCCTCTATGGAGCTCAGTCTTACCACATTGTCTTCACGTGAGCGTGTTGGGAGTCTGGACAAGAATTCTGCGGCGCCGTTCGCCTTCCCTGGACGGTACTTCACTCCAAAGTCATATTCAGCCATCAGGTCCATCCAACGTGCCAACCTGTCATGTATATCTCTCTTTCTGAAGGCGTATTGTAGCGCCTGGTGGTCGGTCAATATCTTGAAGGGTAATTTGGACAAGAGACACACACGAAACTTCTTCAATTCCAAGACAATCGCTAAAGCTTCACGCTCGCACGTGGAGTAATTTCTCTCCGCCGCTGTCATCGTTCGCAACGCAAACTGGATAGGGTGTACTTTCCCATCCTTTTTCTTCTGAGATAAGACTATCCCAAGTGCCACGGAAGAGGCGTCAGTCTTTACTATGAAAGGCTCTTCAAAGTCCGGGTATGCAAGCACAGGTGGCGTGGTCAGCTTTTCCTTCAGATCCTCGAACGCGGCTTGCATCTCTTCCATACACTTAAAGGCGCTCTTTACCGAGGTTGATGCATGAAGAACCGCCGAACTCTCGGCCAAGTTCCGGATGAATCGCCGGTAGTACCCAGATAGTACAAGGAAGCTCCTTAGTCGGTCTTGTTCGTTAGCGGGGGTGCATCCAAAATTCTTGCAATCTTCTCCCTATCAATCTGCACGCCATTTCCATTGATGACGTGACCCAGGAGTTTAATCTCGGACTGCGCGAAGCGGCACTTAGTCACCTTCACTTTCAGATTCGCAGCTTGAATCCTCTCGAATACCTCACGACAGTGCGTTAGATGCTGTCAGAGATCCTTCAAAAATATGAAAACATTATCCACATAGACCATCGCAAAGGGGAGACCGCGGAGAATTTCAGCCATCATTCTCTGAAAGGTTGACGGCGGGTTCATTAATCCAAGCGGCATCACTTCAAACTTGTGAGTCCCGTATCGACAGGTGAATGTTGTCATTTCTTTATTGGCTTCCGACATTCGCACTTGCCAGTAACCCGTGTATAAGCCCAAGGTGGTGAACACCCTCGACCCAGCAAGGTCGTCGAAAATCTCTCCCACCTTGGACAACGGCCAACGGTCAGGTTTCATCACCTGGTTTAATCGACGGTAGTCCACACAAAACCTAGGTCTCCCATCTTTCTTGGTTGCGATCACCACCGGGAAGGACCAGCCCGAACGCGAAGAGGTGATTATTCCCGACTTCAACAGCTCGTCCACTTCCTTCTTGACGATATCATTATGATTGGGAGGCATCCTGAACGCTATGGTGGATGAGAGTATCATCCGTCAGCTCGAAAGAATGCACTACGGAGACATCTGCCTGCCGGAGGCCACTGATGTCCCACGCCATGATGTCCGTCTTCTTCAACAAGTCTGTCATCTCTTCCTGTTTACCCAAGAGAAGGTGCCTCAGCTTCGAGGCCAGCAAAGCTGACCGATCGCCTTCCTCGTCCTCAGTAGACTCCTCTGTGGTGCATTCGAACTCCTCCAGATCCGGTTTGTACGGATCTTTGTTTACGATGGCGCGTCAGTGTTCTTGGAATGCTAGTTAAGTATGCTAGATCGCTATTTATGAAAATAAAAGTCCGAAAAAACTAGCAATTTCGCAGATTGCGCTAGTCGGCAAGGCAAAAATATTTTTTTGGAAATCGCATTTCCAGGTGCCGCAGTTTGAACTCCATTTGTTGAAGTTGTATGCTACTTTGCAGTTCGTACGCCAGTTCTCGTTACCTCAAATTCGTCGCAGTGGTCAAAATCACTCTAAAAATTTACTCTGAGGTCACCAGCGCTGGTTTATTCCAACTCGGCATTCGGATCCTGAGTCTTAGATTCCCTAAATGTCAAGTTGAAGAAATGCAACGAACAACCCTCCCGATTCTGGTACATTTTCCTAGCCTCGAAGTGGCTTCCAACCCCTCCCAGCCTCTTCCTCCCCTGCTCCTCCAATATACGCTCCGCCGTCCTCTTAGCCACCGCCGCACTCCCGAACCCCATCAACGGCGCCCCACCCGGCAGCTGCGGCGGCACAAACACCTTCCCATCCTCGTCCACCATCATCCCACCCTTCCTCCTCTTCTTCAGTCGGCTCCCCATACCTTCTCCTCCCTTCTCTTCTCCCCCCTCTCCCTCACACTCCCCCGCCAACCCTGAGAACCAGGCGACACCAGGGACCATTTACCTGCTCCCTCTCTCACCCCTACTCTCCCTCCCCACCCCATTTCCTTCATCTCCAACATCAATTTGCCCGCCTTCTCCACCTGTCCCACTTGCTGCTCCAACACTTCAATCCTACCCTTCAGCCACATGTTCTCCCTCCACATCCCCTGCTCCCTCCCCACGCACTCCGACATCCCATTCACATGTCCTACAGCCCCACCCCAGTGAACTTCATCGTCTTCCGAATCGTCGAAATCAATTTCATTGGCAAACCAACCTCCGACACACTCAGCACCACCCCTCCCATCTCTGCCACCATCTCCGACAGCATGTCGTCCAAACTCTCCTTCAAACTCCCCCCAAGCTTCCTCACCCGTTCCTCCATCTCCCCCATAAACCTTCTCTCCGGTCCTCCTCCTCCATCCCCATTTCAAACCCTCTGCTTCACACAAACCCCCCTTGAGTACCCCTTTTTTCCTTCCGCGGCGGCGTCTCTGGCACTTCCGTCCTATGCAGCAGAGCCATTAGCTCCTCGTCACCAACTTATCCATTCGACATCCAGAGAAAAGACGGCGTCCTGCGATAAATGACTTGAACAGACCTGAGCGACTCACAACAACTCTCGTCCTTCCCACCCCTGATCACAGCCATTAAACTCGTAGCCACACACCTCTCTACCCCGCAGGCCTATTTGTATCACCATTTTCTATACCTCAATTTCCCGCCAATCCCTAAAAACTCCATTTTCCCCGGATATTTCCATATTTTCGTTTTTTTCTTTCAGTACCATCCCACAAAAGCCCTTCATAGCGCCCGTTTCTTAACTCCTTACCATAACATCTTCCCCTTTATACTTCATTTCGATACATATCTTTTCATAAACACATTCATCAGTCCTAATCTCTTGATACCCACCTACCTCATTCTTTCAACTATTTAGTCATAAAAACTGTCTGTTCCTTTGAAACCACTTTATCGATATATACATCGGCAACGTCGTTCTCTACTTAACCCTCTCCCTCTTCTTCTCCTGTAGCACAATATCTTCTCACAGCATCCAACAAATTCGCCATATTGAGCTCGCCTTACTCTTCTCACCGTTTCTCCCACACCCCAGCTATTGTTGTATGCGGAGGTCGCACTGGCTCCATGCGTTAGAACCACGGAACCTCTCAAAATACCATTCTTTCACTCCAAGATTTCGTAGCCGTACACAGCATTCCGCAAGGTCCCATTTTCTTCTACGGCAGGACCAACTTGTTGAAAACAGTAATTTGCTTATGCCCTACATCTTTTAGACAAGACTTGGTCTCCATTCAGAACGACCACATTCTTTCCATTCTCTCAAAACATGGTCTTCATCACACCACACGAGCAGTTCTTTACATCGCCGTACCCACTCTCGGTGTACCTTCACAAAATGTCGTCACCCCTCTAACTCCCAACGGCCTCACAACTGTCACCGGAAAATGGGCTTTCGCACGAGAAAAACGCTTCTTTAACGTCGGTCTCACTTGCAATATCGTTGAAGAAGACGCCTTCTCTAAATCCTAATACGAAAAGCTCGTCTGGATCTCTTCATTTAACCTAGTTGGCTCCTTCCACGACTTCAGTACCATGCATGAAGTGGCCACCCACTACAATACCATAGTCTCAACGAGAATGAAGGAAATCCTGTGCATAGTCTCCTCCAAGACAGGTATCTCCTACAATACCCCATCCACAGTACAATCCCTTCTCGCCTACGGCAGCTCTCCTACCTTCTTCCACGCCTCATTTTCTGAGTACGAATTCAGAAATGCTTACTTCTACCTTTCCTCCGAGGATACCAAGAGAGCGGGCTTGGCTGACCCTGCCCCTTTTCACACCAACTATGTCAATGTCCTTAGAAATGACATTCTCTTTTAGTACCAGTACATCTTTGCTCTCTTCTTGTAAAAAATATCTTCGCACAATACTCTCTCTCCTTATCCCACGTTGTGTAACTCATTTCGTTTCTTCAACAATCCTTTTATGCTCACATCACATCAAAACATTCGTTCATTTATCATTACTAGTGAATTCACCTCACTCTCACACACAGAAAACTACACGCCCTACATGTTATATCTAGTCCTCCTCATAATACATTATCATCGGTCCCTCCTCGTAGTCACCATCCGTGTTATCAGCCTTATTGCCTTGTACCTCGTCATCTTTCTCTTCGTAATCCTCCTCTTCAACTTCGTCTTCCTCCATATCCAAGTTGCTCACAGAACTTTCCTGCTCGTCCAGCTGGTCGTTCGGGTCTTCCCCGAGTCCAAATTTCTCATCTAAGAATTTGTGCCGAAAAGCAGGCTGCCTGTGCACCGCATCAGGGAGCTTGTATCCTTTGGGCAAAAAGTATATGTGATACCGTAGACAATTCTGCTTACTCAGCGCATCCATGTACCCAGCCCCGGCATGAAACACATCTCCCCTTCCAATAAACATGGAGTACGGTGGAACCCTGAACTTCTTCACAACCATCGTACGAGACAGCCTCTTCAAACTATTGTCATCCGTCACATACATACTATGTGACCTCTTACATACCATATCATAAAAGAGCTCCCCCCGGTGGCCATCATAAAGAATCCCGGAATCTCCCTGTTGTTCTTCTCCTTATTCGTCCATTTCTGATGCCTCGCTGTTCCTCTTCGATCGTGCTGACTCCCGCTTTCTTTTATAGTTCAGAGGCGCCATGTTGGATACAAACGGTCCAAACAGTTCGAAACGTGGGTTACGAACGTCGAGAATGCTCACGAGAACGTATAATGGACGTACCCTTCTCAATCACGTTCGTGGCCTTAACTTCTTGACCGAACAATGCGCCAGCTTAATATAGGTTTGAACTCAAGTGGTTTCGTATTTCACGTTTTATAATTCACTATCGCTCTATTTAGAAAGTTACATGATCGTCATAACTACTACGTACGTATAGCATGGGAATAAAGGCACCCAATTTTGAAAGAAAAAAAGAATTTAATTGCGTCCGTTAAGTTGGCGCAAGGACAGCGGACCGGGGTGGAGTGGCGCTTCATCGGGGCACTGATGAAGCGCCACCTCGCCCTTGACCACTGTCCACGGCGCATGGGGCCTAAAAATTTATTTTTTCGGGCAGCGGTCCAGGGGGGAGTGGCGCTGCATCAGTGCCCTGATGAAGCGCCACTCCACCCCGGACGGCCGTCCATGCGCCATGGCCGATGAAGCTGGACGAAACTTCGAACGGCGTTCCACGCGCCGTGGCCGATGAAGCTGGAAGACACTACGGACCCCCATTGTTCTGGTAGAAGATGAATTCTATATCAGGAATTTTACATCGCATAAAACTAAGTATGGTAGTTCTACGGACTACCCCGTTTAATCTCTAGTCGTTTTCTATCTCAATTTTCAAGGTACGAATGGATTAGTTACATGGTTACACAATGGTACTACCATGTATAGCATAAAATCCCGTACCAGTTTTTAGGCAACATAGAAATACTTATTATTATCCTGGCCAGGGTGTCTGGGTAGCTGAACGACGTGTAGCAGCGCTTCATCAAGGCATCGATGGGGCCCGACTTCACTTTGACCGCTGTCCACGGCGCGTAGATGACGGACTGAAATGAGGTATCAACAGTGCATCAATGAAGTGCCGCTCGAGCTTGGTTCCTTTCCAGAGGCCCATCCACAACTGCAAAGGCTGCCACGCAGATTCTGATAGACGACAACGAAAAGCAGTTGTACGCGCGCGCCACTCGAGAGGTGATACACATGCGGGACACAATGGCAGTACCCCGCCCGCCCCGGATGCAGTGTTGTAGGACCGACTGGGTCTGCAATGCAAAAAACAATTGTAATTTTTTCGACAGCGGTCCGATGTGCAGTGGCGCTTCATCCCGGCCGTGATGAAGCGCCACTCCACCCCGGACCGCTGTCCGGCCCACTGTGTAGACCGCCGTGGTGGACGAGTCTCGAGGGATTTCAGGCACCCCAGAAACGTTTATTGGCACTACTTGAAGTGCATATGCAAGGACGTACGCCAAACAAAACAGGCCCAAGTAGAGCAGATGTCCTCACATTTCATAATTAGCATTCAAGGCCAGTACATCGCGGACCTCAATGCAGCTTAGATTCGACACCAAATGCGTGTGTGAAGCGGAGCATAGTTGTGTACCTCTTCATCAGTGCAACGAAGAAGCACCGCTCTACCTCGGTTAGCTGTCCAGTGGCGCAGACCTCCAAGAACTACCAATTCTATTTGCACGGGAACAGCGGACCGGAGTGGTATAGCGTTTCATCGGTGTACCTATGAAGCGCAACTCCACTTTGGTCCGCTGTCAAACCTTGCTGTCGGCTTTTCTATTTCTATGGTTGGAGGATCTGGTCAGCTTTGCGCTCCATTAAAAGAAGCGATGACACGAAAGATTAGCCACACGATTAAGGTGTTTCGAGTCTATTGGAAGGACTTTGACGTTCCTGCAGCCTAATTTGATAACAATGGAAAGCCTATGAACCAAAACGGGACCGCATGCAAATTCGAGAACCTGGTCTGTAGCTTTGGGTTTCCATACTTCATAAAACACTTTTTGTGTTCATTACACATCCCAGGATGTTCTTTACTTATTGTACACCATCCCATGATATTAGATAGGATCTGAGTGTTCTTTTGGGTAGCAATGGAGTGTGAATAGAGTAACAATATTGTCACGCAATTAAGCTAACATGTCATTTCTGGCAGCCCTTTGCTATAGATAGTACACGTATTGGTAGCGTGAGATATATATAGATTGAGCGCCAGTCCACCCCGGTCCACTGTCGCCTCCTCGTTGCAAGCCAAAAACATTTACCTATTTGGCCTGGAAAGCATATTAGGATGGGGTTAAGCTTAATCGGGACCCCGATGAATCGCCATTGCACCCCGCTCCACTGTACAGAAAGCATTCACTTCCGTACCTTGTAAAAATGTCCACGTGTATGGAGACCCTCAGGCCACGTTACGTGGTACACGTCTCTAATGTTTTGTAGCGCGTACTTAAGCACTCCTGCCCTTCCGCGGAATTCCAAGGTAAGCGGCACGCTCCTTACCACCCCGTTGCGGTTTCACTGGGGATTTGGTATCGATAGAACCTCGTCAGGTAGAATCGGTGAGAGCACCGATGTAACCGAGAAGTGAAGGAAGAAGCGCGGTAGTTGAGACGGGGAATTTGACCGAAGCCGAGGATCGAAGATGATCGGAGGATTCCAAACCAAGGAGGTACTTTCTCGCAGGTGGAGTGGGTAGAGAGAGGAACTGGGTGGGTGGTGTTCGGAGTTTTTCGATGGCGGCGAGCATGATGAATTCGGAAACGCCGAGGTGGAAGTTGTGGATTGGTTTGAAGGGAAAATTTTGTAAGGAAAGAGGAGCGCCGTGATGTTGAGAAGAGAATAAGATTGGGAGATGGAGGAGTACTTTGCGAGGAAGAGGGAGTGGAGGGCTCCAAATGATATTTCCTTTGTCTTGTAGAATACTCAGTGCTTGCGGCCAAGGAGAATGTTTCGTGATTCTCGGAGGAGAGTGGATTGGGATTTGCGTGCGGCATTGGTCTGGTCCTGGGTTCGGGAGAGTGGAGTGTGATTTGCCTGCGGCGTGGGTCTGTTCCTGGTTTCGGAGGGGAGGGTATAAATTGTGTAGAGCGAGGTCTGATGGGGAGACGCTGCACCTGTGAGGAGGGTCTTAGGGGAGTGTTCCGTGGGAGATGACGAGGATGTCCTCCGCTTCCGGAATTTCATCGGAGTAGCTGGCATTAATTTTGTAACAGTGGTGGAGAACGCCATGGGGTTCACGGAAGGGAAACCCGTTGAGAGTGGTGAGCAGAGAGTTGAGAAGGTTAAAGATAGCGAGCTGAGCCAGTTCCATTTTAGTCCGGCCTGGGATTGGAGAGGAGATTTGAGGGATGCCCTCGTAGCTTTCGGAGGCGCGGTTGGGTGGAAGGAGGGTGGCAAGTAGCCGAGAAGGATGGAGTTTCCAGTAACGCAATTGCGATGGAAGGAAGAAGAGATGGTGAAGAATGTGATGTGAAGGTAGTAGGTGGTCATAGGAAGAGAATTTGAGGAGTTGGAGGACTTCACTACGTACATTTGGAAGAGCACGTAAAAGAGTCAATACCGGTGGTGTCAGGAGATGGTCGGATGCATGAGTTGTAGGAGGACTGAATGAGGGCAGCTTTTAGGGAGAGGAAAGCTTCTTGGCCGAGGGTGGAGGCCATAGGGTGGAGGAAAGCAGGGTCTCCGGATGCAATGCTATTGGAGAGGGGGTGAAAGAAGGTGTTTTGAAAGTGTGCGAGGGCGAGTGGTTGTTTGAGGACCTGGGTGGCTTCTCTGTGGAAGACAGTGATGGAGAAAAGCTGCTGTGCGTCTGTGAAGGTGGTGGTGGCGAAACAGATGGTGCTGAATTGGTGCTGGAGGTGGTGTTCCTGGAACTTCAGGCGCTGAGTAGCGGAGCAGACGGCATTATAGAATGCTGATTTGGAGAAGGCGCGGTCGTGTGGAAAGGAAGATGACTTTGTGCGCCGTGCGGTGGCCGAGGGAGGAGGTGATGAAAGAGATTTATAGGGGCATTTGTTGCAGTTGGGGGTTGTCGAAGAGTTGGAAGGGAGTGGGGGTTGGGGAAAGTGGGGGGGGGATCGGAGACAGACCAATGGGTGTTGTGGCATTATGGTAGGCGTCTGGGATGTGGAGTGGAAGGGAGAGTTGCTGGTGATGATAAGAGTTGTGTTATAGGATGGCGACGGGGTCGAAATGGCGGTTTATGGGAGGGTATATAAAGAAAGTTGAGGGGTGGAATTGTGACCCTTGGTCCATGGGGGGAAGTAGGGGTGCCTCCGCCGGAAGAGAGGAAACGCTTGGTCGCGGTGAGGCGATGGGTGCATCTTCTCTGGTGCCTTTCGATTGCGAAGATGGATTGGCCGAAGAAGGACCACCATTTAAAGCAGCCATTTGGAATTTTGGGGAAGGGTGGAGGGCTGGCAGGGGATGAGGGGTTACGTACCGGGGAGCGCATTATGGGGCACGGACGTTGGGACAGAATGGTGGGGACTTTTACCAATGATGCGAAGGAGTTTCAAATATTTCTTTTATAAATGTATGACGTAAACGTGTTGTTTAGTGAACCAATCTCCACAAATTGAAAAGGTATTCTTTGTATTTGTATGCTTCTATCCCTATTCGATAAGCAGTTATGTAAGTATCTATATTGCTATTCGCTACCGTATACATGAAAATAGGTGGCACCTACACACCTACATTGTGCTGCGAAACTACCATAAACAGAAGAAGCCTGCTAGTTTCCCTTCCACCCAAACTCGCAAAGATGGGAATGATTTGGAATAATTCTTTCGGAAAAAACTAGCAGAAGTGGAAAAATGGAAATATTTTCGGAATTTAGCACTTCCAAATTTGGATAAATTCACCGGTTTTTCGTTCGTTTTAATTCGGTCATTTTTGACCGCTAAACTAGCATTCCGATAACACCGACGCGAGCACATATTGTGGCTCTCCGTCCAATTATTTTTTACTAGAACCGGTGGAAGAAGATGCGCTATCATCGGAGAACCCCTCTTGACCAGACTCGTGAGCCAAAGTAAAATCTTCGCTATCCGTTGGAGCCCCGTTGATGACCGAAGGCTCGTTGTACATGGGCAATAGAACTTCTTCATCTCCCAAGGTAAGAGTCACCTGCTGACGACTGAAGTCCAGCTGCCCCTGCAAGGCCCCCAACGTGGGGCATCCAACAATAACTTTAAACGGGGTGTTCTCCACGACCAAGCAGTCGAGGGGGATCCTTACGTCACCAAATGCGATCGGTACTTCTTTTACGCTACCCAACACAGTGGCGGCAGAGCCATCTGCTACTGTCACCTTCCTAGTGGTGGGCTATGTAGTAGGTGTCAAGTGGTCACACATGGATCGGGACAGGAGGTTCGGTACAGTACCGGTGTCCAACAGAGCGTTGGTGTCCAACCCATACAGTTTGATGGTAACGAGCTTCAGCCGGCCCGGGACTTCGGAGGTGTGCAGCACGGAAACATAACTCATTGGCATGCTTCCTGAGAGGACCCGCCTGAGCAGCTTCTTGGCTTCCTCTGCGTCACCACGCAACAATTGTCAAAAAGGACAGGCAACAAGCTGCCGTTGCCAGCTTCGCTAGCACGTTGTACTCGCCAACGTGGTCCTGGAGGCCCTGCGAGGCCTTTTTGGTCTTCCTGCCCTTTCTGGAGTTCTTCTTGGCCTTCTTCTTCGCCATCGGAGGCGGATGTGGAGGCCTCCTGTTCGCAAGGACATCAATGTACATGATCCCACTACGCGATTGCTTCGGGAGGGACTGGCCATCCACATTCCTCTTCGTGGCAGCCACCACCCCACCAACACTAGCACTCTCCTGAACCACAGCCACTGGCTCCTGAGTATCATGGTTCTTTAACTTCTCTTCGGTTGAAGACTCGGACTTCGTTCCGCTGAACGCCACAGAAGGTGAGTCTGACTTCTTACCCTCGGACCAACAAGTGGTTTCGGCGTGACTCATCTTACCACACCTCGAACAGCGGGTCCCTCGATCTGGGTTAGCGGGACAGCGGTTTGCGCACCACCACACGTGCCGGTAGAATTGTGTCCACCCAACTGGGTGGAACGCCATCCATTCATCCTCCATCGCGCCTGCTTCGGACCGGCTTAAGTAGCGGTCGGCGGCCCGGCGCGTCTGGAGGACGGAGGAAGAGGAAGAACAGGAAAAAAGAGGGGTACGCTTTTCCCCATTCACCACCACCCCCCCCCCCCCCCCCCCCCTTGAAATCAAGCTTTTATGACATACTCGACGCCTTCGGTCCCACCGTATCGTCTGGAGCGACCAAGCGTCATCTGTAACTCCATCATACCGTTCTTGATCGCCCAACGACTCGGTTAACCCGAGCTGGTAGGTGTCGAGACGTGAGAGTTCATTTCGAACTACATGGTCTACCCAATCGGTGATGTGCTTCCCGAACAGGTCCAACATGGTACCCCAATCGATTCTGAACGGGCGCGGACACTCGGTTGTGAACAAGGCGTACGGTAGAGGCGGGGAGGTTGTAGTTGGTGATCTTCCCGATACCCTGGTGACTCGAAAGGGTGTATATCGTGTTCTCTTTCGCAGCGAGTTACGGACTGCGCGGACTTTTGCCCTTTTTGGGTTTACGCGCCGCTTTCATCGCGATGTCATCGCGAGGTGCCTGACCCCCTGTACTGATAGCGGGTAGTTGTTTCGTCCTCGCCATCGCTTGAGGAATGGTGAGCGGCAACGATCGCTTGATGCACACGAGGTACTCAAAAATGAGTTGATGGTGAAAGAAAGGGATGGGATCAGAGAGCCTTAACCACGACTAAGCACTACGCTTGCCGCGCAATGTATACCTGTGGTTCGGCCACACTTACGTACATCACAGGCGCGGCCCGCCTCGTTCGTCGCGCGCAGCGCTGGCCTACGTGGAGGAGAAGGATGTAATGTAGAAATTCGGGGGAAGGGAGAGGGGCGCGCAACGGAGGACGAAGTGGGTCGAAAACGGAGGAGAAAAGATGCACTTGGGAGATGGCGGGCAGAGTATTTACGGGGCTCGGCAGCTTCCTGCAAATCTGGGGGGAGAAGATATTTTATTTTGAAAATGCCAATCTGCCATCGGTTGTTTTCTACGCACTGCGCCACGCTGGCGCAGTGTCGGTAAAGGGGCGTGTTAGACACGTGTGGTGCTTACGCACCACACAGGCCTGGTAGAATTATGTCCACCCAACTGGGTGGAACGCTGTCCATTCATCCTCCATCGCGCCTGCTGCGGACCGGTATAAGTAGCGGTCGGTGGCATGGCGCGTCTGGAGGATGGAGGAAGAAGAAGAACAGGGAAAAAGAGGGGCACGCTTGTCCCCATTCACCACCTTGACATCAAGCTTATAGTTACTATCTTAGACACGCCACTAAATCAAAGCTCAGTAGTGGCCATTTTTTCTAAGTTTACAGTGTATTGCTCATCCAAATTATGTGCGAGCAACACACTGTTTTGATGGAGTCCTTCCGTAAACAATGCATATTCACGTTCAAGGGTCATTCTGCCACTTCTTCTTTACATGCCATTCTCCAGAAGTGGGATCTTTTGCCATAATAATTGAGGCAAACTGAATTATTTACCATTCTGATCCCATGTCCTGGCTCTAGCTCTGACAAAAAGAATATGTGCGTTCTATTCCCCCCAACTCAAATACCACGCAGAAACTATAAGATACATACCACCTTTTCCCGCTGCCTGCAAAAAATATCACTCTTCAAATGTACAATGGCAACTATTGCATCGCTGATAAGCAAACCAATGTTTTGAAATGATTTCTTTAGGCAAAACAAGTTGGCCTACAATCATTGCCTTCCTCTGCAATAGCGCAACACAAATTCATAAACAGTACTACTCTTTTAAACCCTTTAAACGGTTTACTACTTTGAATCTTTACTATTAACAATATTTGTTTCCTTCATTTAAATAGTTTTGTCTTTACGTCAATGATTCTGTTCAGAAACAACGAGCATTATGAGTTGCATAAACGTGCTGTTAGCAACTTCAAGTTTATTTTATCAACTTCTTTGCTGCCTGTGTTTGTGGAATCGGCCATTTAGCTTTGAAATCTGAATATCATGACTCTGAAACATACCGTTTCTAATCATGTCAGTCAGAGGTACTTTGTCGGACTGCGTGCTACTGATGATATTGTGTGCAGTTCTGGAAATGATAGTCTATTGTTCCAACAAGGCTATAACAAGGTTATTAACCGGATATCAATTTCCAAGTGTTTACGGATTGACTGGCATAGAGCGTCACGAAGAAGATGATTGTTCGTAGTTTTTGAGTAGTGTTTGCTGGTGCTTAACGAACCTGAAAAAAACTTGTCGTGGCCAGCATTTGTGGCACTATCAGGGTTTTCTCACTTCAGTGTGACGACAATGACAAAGAAGATAGAGAGCAAAGAGGGCAAGTAAATAGGTTTGAAATGGTATCAATATGATGGCTTCTGTGTATCTTTCTTGGTTCCCAACTCTCTTTTGACTCATTTTGGCAAGCATTTGCACAAGCTTATTGGTTTTTTTCTAGATCTCAAATCACAGCTACTGGTGGTTGTCTCTGTTTTAACTAATCTTAGATCTCTTAACTACTCCTTCACACCAGAGTATTATGTAAATTGGAGATGATGGAGCCTGTATGTGGATCCGGTAATCCGTACAAAGCCACGTAGTTGTGACTAAATTATAATGCAAGTTTACTGCGAGTTCTACCCGCATTGTGCTCTGTCCTCTTCCGGTATCTGTTTTCGTTTGGCAGGTGAGCCAGTCGTTTCCAACACGTATATAAGGAGACATATTCGAGACTTTATAGAACTCAATGCATCAAGATGACTAGTACAGAACAGTGTGTGAAACCCGCAGGCTAGAAATATGTTTCTTGATGGGCTTCTGTCTACAAATTATGTTTTTGAGGATGTCGATACTTTGCGGGGGAGTGTACAGTCAATCACAGCAGCACTTAGTTTCGCAGAACAGCTGTATATGAGAGATTAAATTCGAAAGCCGGAGTGAGGCGCAAAACAGACCACCCTGTGAGACGGAAAGCCACTATGCAGAGACGTCGACGTGTTTGCCGCCGACGTCGGGGGCAAAGGTACCCTCCGTGACGACGAGTCGATCGAAGGAATTATGCGCAGTGGCAATGGTGCAGAACTGAGGCTGCAGATACTGAAGCGTCTCTGTGGAGAAGTTTTACAAGTCGGTACTGATGTTGTTATAGTGCGGTTAATGTTTGGTGGAAATTAATGGCGTGGTGGGCTGGCACTGATTGGTTTTATGAAGCGGAGCGGGGCGGGGATTGGTGCTGCGGGTGTTGCGACCATGGCGCATTAGGCATGGCAGGCTGCGCCCTCAGCACGGGCAGCGAGGGAAAGGAATTGTGCTCAAGAAACTCGACGGATTGTGACAGCTAGAAATGCGAAGTAAAAAGCGCGCAGTATGTCATGACGAGAGTAAAGCATTGAAGGCAGCACGGTCTGCCAGAGACCGTCGTGCTCGTCGACAGCCATCGCAGGGACCGGGAAGGGCGTCGTCGAAGCGGTGCGGGGCGGGCGGGACGTTGGTGGTCAGAGGGCGGACAGCCGCGCGCGAGCGGATCTCAAATGGTCGCAAGCTGGGGAGGCACCACAATCGTTGTGCCCGGCAGAAGCGCGTTACATGCGTGGCACGCGCACTCGGGCACGTGCGTGGCGCCCAGAACGTTCGTGGCGCCCCCTCCCCCCCTCCCCCCCCTTAGCTTGCGGTCATTTGAGACCACCTCACGGCCGTGCTATCGCATTGAAATGGCACCATTATCCTGCGCAACGCCATGAAAGTCAGGGCGCTCGTTTGAGGCAGGTTATTGCCACAAATCCGATGAAGGTTTTAATGATCAACACGCACACCACCACGATCTCCATGCGTCTTTTGGTATCAAATCTGGGTCTGTCTGGCCTGTATGACAACGTGGTCACCACTCTGTGAAGTGATATTCCCTTCTACATGGTGTTCTTTGAAATAAACATTTATCTGCTATTCTTCTTCATCAATCAAGACGGTACTCTACCACGCAAAACGCCATCCTCGCCGGCATTTTGTCTGGCAATATCGCCGCCGCCTCCATCCCGGCCAATGTCATCAAGACCGACTAGAATACTACCAGAAAAACAATCTCAAGTGCACCGCGGCCCCTTCTGCGTCGCCTTTGCTCGGCCCAACAGACCCTTCGTCCCGGCTCGCCCAAGTCGCAGAAATCCGACATGCATTTTGTAGAGCACAGCGGAGTCAAACAGGAGTAGGACTACAAAAGCGGCAACCTAGGGCTAAGAATTTGGGTAAGGTATACTAATTGTTACGGAGATTCATTTCTAAATCTCTTGCGTTGGAGCATCGTCGTTAGTATCGATTTGTTCGTCAGTAATCGCTTTCGCGTGATTCAGGAACGCTTGGACTCCGTTGAAGCGAAGAACATTGGTTTGAAAATTATTTTAAACCTCGCCATAGTTCGAATAAGAAGCAAAGTCCGAGGACTTTACCAGCTCCATGATAAATTTATCCCTATACCCTAATGAGCGATATAACTGCACCGATCCACGCTTGATAGAATGACCTGAGTAAGCCACAACATCTCCATCTCCAATCCCTATTGCACTCAATCGATTTCGTAGAAGATCTGTGAAACTTTTCACAGAAAGAGGCGTTTGATGCTGCAAAACAAATCCCACGTTCGTCTTTTTCAAGGTGCAAAAAAGAAAGCCATCATATGGTCCTCGCAGACAGAGCCACACAGGCAACGCAACAAAGGGGTCCATAATTACAGAATAGCGAAGCGAAATGCTTCCACACCATTCTCGGATATTGTAGGTTATTTCTCTTGTTGAGTTTTTTGTCGCAACTGGGATTGTCAACGTGATACAATAACCTGGGGTTGATACATGATCATACGAGAGCTTAGTTACTTCGTCATATCGAAGGCCGAAATTGAGACCAATAACTATTACTGAATGCAGAAGCACATCTTGTGGGTTGACGACATTACTGTTTCCAAACCAAAACCTTTCAGCTAGATCACATACTAAGTTCAAAGTGAGTGGGCGTGTCCGCATTTTTATCTATTCTCGACGACTCAACATAACTCGATACGCTCTTCGAAAGTTCATAAGTTCTTCGTTGTTGATAAGTGGATTTCCAAGAGATCCAGGGGTGGCTTTCGGATTCCAAGATGAGCTGTGTCCATTGTTCGAGTACACACTTTGAAGACCTTGACAAAGGGCTAAGACAGAACCATAAGTAAGCCTATCTTTTCCACGAAAGTTACAATGTTGCGCAATCAAGTTTATAACCAGCTCGGAACTAGATTCTGTGACCTCTACAGGATCGTTCTGGTTATTCGGTTCAGCGTAACTCTTGATAAGGCGTTCTTCTTTTCTTATGTTGGCCTTTGATGCGTCATTGCTTGCTGTTTTAATCAGTTCTCCTACTGGCACCGGCAAACCGAGTTGTTCATTCCCTCTTCTTCGAAAAGCTCTTCGTCGCTTTGGCGTCCTGGCTTTCAAAACATCTTTCATTTGCTTGGACTTCGAAAAGCACAGCGTTCAAGAAAGATAAATATATTAGAACTTCATGGAAAAGGTTTTTTCAACGAAAATTTCAGCATCGATGCGGAAGAATCATGGTCCTTGCCTTATCATCAAGTCCAGCGATGCAATCACGAGGAAATTGACAGTGAAAGTTCACCGGTGAACATTAAATGTCAATCCCTGGCACGTGAACGTGTACTGTCAATCGCAAGGCAGTGAACGTTCACTGGTGAACGTTGACTGTCAATACCTGGCCCGTGAACATTCATCAGTGAATGTTCACTGTCAATCTCTGAGCAGTGAACGTTCACCAATGAGCGTTCACTTTCAATCGCTGGACAGTGAACGTTCAACGCTGAAAGTTCACTTTCAATCTCTGGCCCGTGAACTTTCACTGGTGAACTTTCACGGGCCAGGTATTGACAGTCAACGATGATCAGTACGACTGTACCAGTTTACCCTTAAAATGGAATACTGCTCAAATTGAAAGCATTTGTTGCTTTAAAACTTTTCAGAAAATCATACAGAAGTTGAAACTTGCGATCACTATCCTCAGGATACACCGTTGTTCTTTCGCACAGTTTTCCATTTCTTCATGACGTACTGCACGGAGGGTGTTTTTGTCATCTTCTCTGTCCCCAATAATGGAGAGACGTGGTACTTCCACTTCAACTCAAGGGGTTGGTACGGCAAATGGGTTTATTGTCCCCGTTCAAAGAAAGGCTGAGAAGGAGACAGGCAGTACAATGGTAAAGCAGATATTGAAATCTGCTCACCGATGTGTGTCTGAACGTGTAGTTTCTGTTGAGGAAGACGATTATCTTGAAAAAGGCTGCAATCACGAAGAAGTGCACTTCAGGTTGTTGGATCGAAGGGTTAAGCAGGTTTTGGAAAGAAGAAAACGTGCGTGGAAGACTTGCAATACAGAAAAAGGTGGTTCTATTGATCCTGATTCTCATAGTTTGGAAAAAGACGAAGACACTATAGTTTCAAACACGTCGGATATAGAGTCCTTTAATGTTTCCAATGGAGTTCATTGCAGCTTTTTCCCATATTCATCTAGACGGGAAAAAAATATCGATCAAGGCGATGGCAATCGTAGGGGTAAGAATATAATTCGTTCCAATTCTTCGCCGATCAAACCATCATACCTGGTTTGCCAAACGACATCGAAACTGTCATTAAAATATGGAACAACGGGGATATGAATTAAGGATTTCTTCCTCTTTGCCTCCTCAGTGACGCTAAAAGCCGATCAAGACTTCTTCCCGGCTATTCAAACAATATTTAGATCAATGGTGGAGAAAATAGTGCGTCAACAGGTTCAAGAAGCTTGTTATGTGCGTTTCTGAATTTTCTCCGCTCATGTTAAATATATATAAGGATAATGATTTCTCAGTCTGGACGGGGAAACTACATGCGCATCACCATGTATATGATGTTCATGGAAAGCCAAGAAGTTTAACAGATGTAATCAAACTTTACAACTTGAACGAATTGTGAAGCACGAGTTTTGCTAGTACAATGACAGCAAATGAAAGCAAGCGGTACCTAGAAAGCTGGAGGTAAATGTTTGCAGAATGTCTTTGGGACTGCGGTTCATTCTGAAATCCAGATTCGACTGACCCACATAATCGTTCTCTAGAGCAACTTTAACATCCTTCTGAGGACAATCGTTCGTTTTTCCGAGAGGAACTTCCCTGACCGCCTCCGCTCTAGCGTCTCTCAACAGCGTCTCTGCGCAGCGCAGGCGCGGGTGTTGCTTCAAAGACAGCGGCGACGAACAATGCGCAGGCGCTTTTTGGCACGTCGGTCGTGCAGTTTTGACGATAGCGGTGGCGCGATGTTGCGGTTTGAGCGGTGATATTGAACGGTAATTGTGGTGGTTTTGGCGGCGGCTGTAGCGCAAATAGGAGCTGCAGCTGTGACGAAACGAACGATAACGGTGTCGTTGGCAGAGCAACGAGTTAGTGCAGTGGCCGCGGCGCGGCGTTGAGAGAGGGCAATGGCGGTGGCGCGGTATTGAGTAAGAGTGGCGAAGCTGGCCCGTCAACGATCGAGGTGGCAACCTGCGAGAGTGACCGCGTTGATGCGGATTGACCAACGTTGACGGCGATGGCGCGGCGGTGGGCTTGGTGGTGGCGCCAGTGGAGTTGGACGGATTCAGGGAGGGTGGCGCGGTGGTGGCGCCAGTTGGGTGACGGTTGCGCCATTTGGGCAGCGGTGGCCGCCTGGAGGTGATCTGGAGCTGCGGTGGCGCCCGCTCGGCAGTGGGTGACGTTCAATTGTAAAGAACACTGGTGCACTAGTGCAGAGCCAAAAAAGCCATGCCAGCACGATTTCACACTGTGTAACGTGTACAGAAAGTGTGCCGTCCGTCGGTTGGTGACACTGTTGTGCCAAGCACGCACCCCGTCAAAGACTTTTTCTCTCTCTTAGATAAGGTCTAGTGCAGAGACGGCATGCGACGTATTTCGTTCAACAGAGCGGACAAGTTCAGTACTGTTGAGCGTTTTCTGATTGAACCAAATCGGCAGCGCAGCCACGGGTGCTACAGGGCCATATCTTATGACATCTGTCAACCTCGCAGATAGAATTTCGATGTCACTGTTCGCAGACCCACTACCCTTGGTAACGGCCGAATCGTGACTTGTTTCGTTCGGTATGGAGAGTTACCAAGACACTATGAGAACTGCCTACTTAGGTACAAGCATTTCAGATTTCTACGATCGCATGCTTGATCTGAATATCTCTGCGGACGGGTACAATGTTTTTGCACGCCTGCGCCAGCGTGCTTCAGATTTAGTTAGTGATCTACCGGACGACATTCAGAGAGAGATGAAAAGTTTGCAGTCTCGATCAGCTCGATCCAATCTAGTCACAAAGGCGCTCAACAAAAATTTCGGAACTTTTTGGAGAGGCCTATGTGGTCTGGACACCTCAGTGCGTGAAGAGGAGGAGACTGGTGCACGGAGTTTGGCAAAGAACACGGCTGAGATCATTCCATGGATATATGAATTAAAAACGAAGATGCCTGCATGGATTTGTGACCTACGGTTACTGTTTCTAATCACCGCGATCAGGTTTTAGTGGTACATACTGTCACTCATGTACCGAGAAATTGCTATTTCCCTGCCCGAAGATGGGGACAAGAAAATAAATAGGATGACAAAACTGAAGATCAAGGATGAGAAGGAGTTCATGAAATTGTTTTTTTCAAGTTACAGAGACCTTATTCCCAGAATTCATCAGGCCGGGTTTGACAAAATCATGTTCGCCGCCGCACCTAGCAATCCTACAATGTTTGAGTCCTTTTCAGAGGCGGGTGCGGAAGCATTGACAAATTGTACTACATTACTGCAAGAACGTTGCTGTTACGTCCCTTTCGGTGATGCGATGTCTAAAAACAGGAGATGAGAAAGGCTTGGGTTCGTATGGAGAACTTTGTTATTTCGAGGGGTAATGTCGTGAAGAAGAAGCAAGGTGTCTCATCTAAAATTCAATCGCATGAATCTTGTGGGTGCTGTTATCCGTTTTTGGTAGAACTCCATCACATCCAGAGTGGTAGTGTAACAAGAAGTGTGATAGCCTCTACTCCTGATCATGCAATCGCCTCAGGCTCATCTGGGCGACCGGAGCCAAGATTGTTCGATGAGGTTTGTAGTTCCTGGGAGGCACTACTGCACATTACTGCGCCTGTTTTTCAACGCATTGGTGATAAGAACAATCTGGAACCCGTAACTAAGAAAGGAAAGGATGCTTTGGTGTTCATGAACTCATTTTCCCTTATCAAGGATGAGCTTCGTGACCTTTATTACGTTTTCACATTACTTGATGTTATACTTGCAGATAATCTCAAAGTCTTCGACGTCGTCGCATTGGTAATTCACAAAAAGCCTAAGACCAAGAAGTAAAGCAGTGAGACTTGCCAAACATGGGGCTACACCATCGTCTGTAGGGCCGTCACACACTTCTTTGTTTGCGCCTAGCGCGAAAACCCTGTCCGTTTCTACTTCGTTTGCAGCAGAGAAAGGCGACGGTTACGGCAGCCGCGAAGTATAAAAAGCACAGCGGCGTGGGCCAAGGCGGTGTGAGCAATGGCGGCATCGAATGAAAGGTAATGGTGGGCAGTGGTTACGGCAGAGTGCCAAAAGACGCTCGTGAAAAGTGGAAGTCGTTGGAGGCCGGAATGACAATGACGGCTGCGGTTATCACGGCGGTGTGGCAAAGGACGGTGGCAAAAAGAGGTCGCGGAATGATAGCGACCCCAGCGGGAACGGCAGAAATTGTAAGGTAGCTGCGGCGGTGGAGGTAGGGGCAACGGAAGTAGAACGGAGCAAGGAACGGCAGGAGGGAGGCGAGACAAGTGCTGTAGTTGTACCAGTGATGACTTGAAGGTGGCACTGGCGGTGATTTGTCGGTTTCAATAGAGTGGCGTCGGCTTCGCTTTGGCGGTAGTACGGTTGTGGTGGTGGCGATGGAGAGGCATTAGCCGCCAAGAGACAGTAGCGGTGGAGCTAGAGTTATGGTAATGGTGGCTATTGTGTGGCGGCGGAGGTGGCTGCCGAGGTATCGGTGGAGTAATGTGGCGGTGGTGCGGCTGTGGATTTGGCGGTAGATTGGTGCTTGCGCTATACTGGGAATGGTTTGATGCTTCACTCCCGAAGCGTTGGAGCACGTTTGGTTGTGACGGCGGCTTTGTGGCCGTGGTTGAGTGGCGGCGGTTCGGCGGTAGCGGTAAGGCGGCGGTAGTGGCATTTCGGCGGTAGCGGCATTTCGGCGGTGGCGTTGTTGTGGCGGTGGCGGTGTTGTGGCGGCGATGGAGATGTGGCGGCGATGGGGCTGTGGTGGGGCTCTGGAGTTGGTGGAGGCTCGGCGGTGACGGACGCTCGGCGGTGACGGATGCTCGGCGGTGACGGATGCTCGGCGGTGACGGATGCTCGGTGGTGACGGATGCTCAGCGGTGGAGGGTGCTCGGCGGTGACAGATGCTCGGCGGTGACGGACGCTCGGCGGTGATGGATGCTCGGTGGTGACGTTGACTTTGTAGTGGCTTGGCTGTGGCTGGGCGTTGGCCCTTACCAGGCAATAGCGGCGGCCTGACGGAGGCGACGGAGCGGAGGTTGTGATTGTGGTGCAGAGGTACTGCAGTCGTCCCTTTGGTGTGGCGGTGGTGCAGCGATGGCGGGGATACAGGTGGTGCGGCTGTGGTGGTAATGCGGAGGTGGGGCGGGCGTATTAGTATTGCGGCAGTGGCGATGGTCATGGAAATAGTGCGGCAGTAGTGCCAATGTAATTGGACGGTGGCGGCGGCAGCGATAGTGCGACAGTATTATAGAGTTGGCGAGGCGGTGGCAGTGTTGCGGCGGTAGCTTGGAAGTAGCGGGGCAGTAGTATAGCGGTTTTGGCAATGGAGGTGTAGTGTGGCCGTAGAGCGAGGGTGATAGGAGTTTGGAGTTGATGTGGTGGTGGCTAGACGGCGGTGGCTGAGCGGCGGTAGCGACGACGGTAGCTAGGCGGCGATGATAAGCGGAGAGACGTTTGATAGGCGGCGGCGGCAACGGTGGTTGGAGCGACAATATATAGACGTTGGCCACGACGGTGGTCGAAGCAATGGTAGATAAACGGAGGCAACGAAAGAGGCTCGGCGGCGGCGATCGTGGCGAGGGGGCGGATGCAACTGTAGTTAGGTGGCGGCCGTGGGTAGGCAACAGCAGGGGATAGGTCGCAACGGTGGCTAAGCGGTGACGGCGGCTGTAATAAACCGCGGCTCGCAGGGACGACGAGTGCGCTCGAAATACCACACCGTTGGATGCGTAGACAGATGAGTGAGGCGTAAACACCACTGCCGAATGTTCACTGCTGTACAGCACAGTGAACGTTCACTGTGCGGTAAAATTACAGCAGTGAACATTCACTGCTTTGTACAGCAGTGAACGTTCCCTGTCTTACAAATTGCTTTACATAGCGGTGAACGTTCACCGCTTTACAGAGCGGTGAACGCTCACTGCCACTGGCACAACGTTGACAAGTGAGAATTTGCTAGGGCTACTTAACCTCAAATGTCGGTAGTAGAAGCCGCCTAATAAGCACAACAAAATGCTTACTCTCGCTGTCAGTCACGCTATGTGTGACTGACGAACAGGGGAACACGAGCGCCTGTTTTACTACGCGTGGTCGTAGCAAAATGTTGCCTCCAAAATTCAACCGCCAACGGGGGTCATCGCGCAGGTAATATGTACTAAACACTTTGCAAAAATCTTTATATACAAGGAAAAATTTAAACCGCCAGTTACATCATTGGGTGCATCTAGAAATGTACAGTTCGCCAGGCAAGCAAATATTTGGCTCCTCGAGGCGTTTTAAGGGATTGGAAACATCCCGAATGCACTAATTTCGGTTATGTCATGGGCATCCGCATCATTGCTCACTATAGACACATGACCAATCTATGGGGCTCCATGTGTCTTATTAGACTTTAAAAAGCCCACAAATTTTAATGGAAAAAATTTAGCACATCCTTCAAGAATTATTATTAACTTGATGAGCGTTGCTTTGAAGAACGACCTTTCAATATCTTTTTTATTAATGTTAGATTATTAAGCCCTATGAACCCAGGTGGAGGGGTCTCTTGCGTGTCAGGGTCTCTTGCGTGTCAGCGTACATATGTAAACCGTAATTTCAATGAGTGACAATCCGTGACGCGGCGCCACATAAAACGGCTATCAAATACCCTGCCATAGGCTACTAAAGTTAACCCTCTGTGACACAAGTACTGTATCTCAAACTGTATCTCAAACTACATTTGCGATGTGGCACCTAAGATAACATCCTCACATGATGTCATAAGTTGTGCATTACGAATTGCTTTGCATGACACCGTGTCATTCGCTTTGGGCAACATGTAACCACACTGCCCAAAACATGCAGGGGTCTTTGAGCTATATAGAGGGGTCATTTCACGCTCAATCCTTCTCAAAAGCTATACAGGTTCTCAACCTAAACAGGGTCCTTCTCTATAATAATTTTTGACTTCTCAATTATATTTACATTTGACCCCCGTCGTAGAAACAACAATAAGAGATAGAACCCAATAGAAAGACATTCATGTCCAGAGCAATTGAAGACGTCTCGACTGAAAGTAAACGAAAAGTTCCTTGATCACTCCACATATGAATAGGACAACCTTCAAATACGGTATTCGAAACACTTTACAACTACGTCCACAACTGTGTTTCTTAAAAGAACTATTCCCTTCAGACAATGATACGGTACTAGAGCGAAGGCAATTTACGTGACGAATCTTGTTCGTATTCTGAGAAACAATGCTAGTCATAATTAGAAAGCAGTAACAAACTGTTTCAAATGCCAATATGGCTTTACGTCAAACGACACTACACTTACAATTTAAGAAACACTATTTCATAACGAAGTATCTGCTATAACTGTAGAGCTCGAGCCACATGTATGCAAAATTGTATATACGTATCATGGCCGAACAGTATCTTTTGAAAACCTTTAAGGTTGACGATGTTGCGTCTCCCTGAGACTTGCTAAGAAGAAAGCCCATTTTCCGTATCAATGGCATAAAAAAGATATAAGCGTTTCTAATACTCTCCATTCAAGCCTATAGTGCTCGGTTCCGAGATGGAGTACAACCAACTTAAACTGTGTCAGCACATGCCCCATGAAGCTTTCTCACTACTTAAAACCCACCTGCGAACGCAATCTTTGTCCGGTTTCTCCAAATGCGGCTGCGCAGCTCGCCTTTGGAAGCATCAACAGTGGTAATTTCGAATATGATCATCACATGTTCAAGAGACCTGGTTACGAGTTAGAGTAACAGAAACGCGCTGCTGACTATGTTAACTTTATATCGCGTACGTCGTTTCCCTCTTTCTATTTAATCTCAATTATCAGGCTGTGGGACCTGGAGACGATGAAATCCACACGAAAATTAACTTCGATTACCAGTTGAAGTAACATTGTTTGACAAAACTTAACTATTGAAGATATTGCGTGTGGCTCTGTAAAAAAACCCTGTCTCTTGTTTCTGCGAGGTCACAAATAGACCGCCCGGTGCATACCGATTGTCGCCCGTCTAGCTATTGACTATCAACGAGATTCAGAAACAGGATGCTGATTCGTAGTTTGTTCGCCTTCGAGATTCAGAAGACGGCCAGAGGCGCAAAGCCATGCAGTTCTTTGCTGCCAACGTTGTCTGAAAAACCGCTTGCACCCGCCACGCCCACGAGGCGCAATCTGACGCACCTCTTGATAGCCGCGGTACTCTCCCCAGCTTCCCCCCGCGCTACCGCACGGCTCCGAACCGCCGTAGCCCAGTTGGTCGGCGCCGCCGCCGAAGGTGTCTCCGCTGATTTCGGCAGTCGGCGACGTCGACAAGTTAGTGTCCGCGCCGCCAACGACGCACCGCGTGACGCTGGACTCCAACATTCTGTCGCCCACGCCACGCAACGAAAAAATCGTGCTCACACACTCTCCATGGAAAACGCGCACGCCTATCGCGAAACACCGTTACATCTTTTAGCACACAGCCGGGCCATCCAGCTCAAGAACGTGGTGTGCAACGGCGAGAAATCTAAACGTCATCCTCCTTCCCAACAACATATCTCCTGAGAACATAACACTCAATATGAGAACACCCAAAAAACGCACTCGTCATCACACTAATCATATTTGATTCGGCTAAGGAGAGGTTTCAGTTTCAGTTTCCATTCGTTTCTCTTGTTTCTGAGCGAGCCATAAATGGTCTAGTATCCTCTTCTCTATTCTCATCTGATGATCGTCTGCATATTCTTCTCGTAACGTTCGTTGAGTCCCCGCCGTCCCGAATAACTAAGATCATTGGAATATGTCTTCAATGGTTTCCTCGTCACTCTCGTTCACTTGCTCGTCTGCAAGAGATACAGCGTGATCAAGAAACGATCTCATGGAGCTGAAACGCGGTAGATTAGACTGGCAATCGTTGTACACCTCGCAATTATTATAGTCCGAAGTAAAATCTGACAACTTAACAAGTTCCATAATAAACTCATCTTTGTATCCAAGTGAGCGATATAGTTGAACTGCTCCTCTTTTCAACGAATGCCTGAGGTACGCATGTGAGTCTGCCTTTCTAACATCAATAGAGCAGAGACGACTTCTCAAGAGCTCTCTAAACTTCACTGCTGAGAAGGCAGTATCATGTTGTAGAAGTGGTCCTGCGTTAGTGTTCTTCAGGTTGCAGAACAGATAACCATCATGAGATCCGCGGAGGCAAATCCATAAAAACATCGCAATGCAGGGATCCATGATAATGGAATAACGTAATCTCTTACAGCCAACCCACTCACGAACATGATAAACGCGCTCCTGTGTTGAATTCTTCGTCACTGCCGGGATTCTCGGTGTAATCGCCTCTGATGTTGTTGAAAGATACTGATAAGAGAGCTTGAGAACTTCATCGTAGCGTACACCTAAATTTAGGCCGATGAACATTATTGTGTGCAGCAGAACGTTTTCAGCTTTGACAAGACCACCATTACCAAACCAAAATTTCTCAGGCAGGTCGCAAACTAACTGGAATGTTATGGGACGAGCTCGCATTTTCACATCACCATTTCAAAAGCTCAAAACTTTATATGCCGTTCGAAACCGATTGTGATCTTCATTGTTTATTAACGGGTTTCCGAGACAACCTGCACTGGCCTTCGGATTCCAAGATAAGCAGTGACCGTGATTTAAACAGAGGTTTCTTAGACCCTGACTCAAAGCAAGAACGGAATCGTAGCGAAGCATGCCGAGCTTTTGGTAGTTACAGTGCTAAGCGATTAAGTTTATCACCAGCTCTGAGCTGGCTGCGGAAACGTCCTCCGGATCTTTGCACTCGTTTTGTGTAGCAAATGCGAGGAGGAGTCGCTCAGCTCTTTGCGTGTTTGCTTTCGTCGTGGCACTGTTTGAAGTTTGAACTAGTTCCTGAACCGGCACGACGGCACTAAATGTTTGAATCCGATTTCTCCGACATGCTCTCCTGCGTTTTCCGTTCCACCCTTGTAATAGAGAGTCGTACTTTCTCGTCATGACGCATTAAATCAAATGTATCAGAAGGGCTTGATGAACCAGCAAGAAGAAGAGTGGCAGCTCTCAATGATGCACAGGTTGTCAAGACTGGACACGAAAAATTATACCTGCGTAATGACCCCCTTTCGCGGTTGAGTTTTGGAGGCGAATTTTTGCTACGACTATGCGTAGTAAAATAGTCGTTTGTGTTCCCCTGTTTGTCAGTCACACACAGCGTGACTGACAGCCTGGGTAAGACATTCGTTGTGCTCAAAAAGACTCTTCTATATCCAACATTTGAGGTTAAGTAACCCTCGCTCTCGCCCCTGAAAAGTCTTACGTGTCATTGTTGTGCCAGTGGCAGTTAAAGCTCACTGCTGCGTAAGGCGGTGAACGTTCAGTGCTGTACACCGCAGCGAACGTTCACTGCTGTACAGCACGATGAACGTTCACTGCCATGCAAGGCGGTGAACGTTCACTGCTGTACAGCACGGTGAACGTTCACTATTGCCTTACGCAGCATTGGACGTTCACTGCGCTGTATACTACCGCCGTACTTTGTACAGAGTACCATCCAAACGATGAATTGTCATTTACACTTGATTTGAACGCATTCATTGGCGTTGCGTGCCGTCGCCTGGACGCCGTCAGGGCCAAAGCGCCAACGAAGTTGCATAGACTTCATACCACCGGCGCTACCGTTGCTAATGTCATTGGTGTCTTAGAAACAGTTCCCCCATCGTATAGCTTCATAGCTATTGTTGCTGCCCAGTTACCGTTGCAACTGCTCTTTCTCCTGCAGCCTATTCATTTTCGCGATGCCACCGAGCTATCGTTGCCGTACCTGCGCATTTACCAGCGCCTTGCTCTCTCGCCATCGCCGCCGGGCTCAAGTCATCACCGCTGCGTATCCAGCGCCACACGTGCCTCCATCATTCAATGGTGGCTTTCTTCGCTGCCGCTCACCCATAGTTGCTGCCGAAAAGCCACCGCCGCCTAGATACAGTTGCCATTATCGCCACTGCTGTCGCTTAGCTATCATTGTCTACCATTGTCTTCGTTTATCCAGCTTCACCTAGCCGCCTGACGCCGGTGCCGCCGCCGCCTTTGCTGCTGCCTTGTCACTGCCGGTTGGCCACAACCCACCCCCATCGTAGCCCGATTTTCACCAGTTAGCCGCATATTCATCGCCGCCGCTCTGTCGCGTATCCATCCCCGCTGCCTTCACCGCCCATCTGCCCCCGCCGTTTGTCATCCTAGGTACCACTGGCGGTGGCACCGCGCAATCTTAAGGTCACCGCCAGACCAGGGCCACTGCCGCAGCCCCCAACTCTTCTCCGTCACCACACTACTGCCATTACCTCGTCGACTACAAACAAATGCAGGACTGATTCTGCAACAAGCGCCATAGCCGTAATACCTCAACACTACTGTCGTACTATTGCAACCACCACTTCAGTACTAATACAGCCGCAACAACGACATTGCCGCAACATTGCGACACCAATGGCACGGCCGCAGTACCTCCGCACCACCATCAGCACCTCCGCACTGCCGCCTCCGTCAGGTATCCGCCACCGCCTGGTAAGATAAGGGCCAACGCCCAGCCACCACCAAGCCACCATTTTCACTTTTGCTGTACAGCTGTGAACGTTCAATGCATATTGACAGCAGTGAACGCTCACTGCATATCACAGAAGTAAACGTGTGCACGTAGCAACCAGACAGCAATTTGCGCCGTCTTCAAAACGCGTTAACACTAGCGCGTGTAGATTCTTTCGCTGATCCCACCGCTGTTCTTTTCCGCACTTCAACCGACGGCGCCGCGCTCGTCAGTGCACAGATTGTCCACATTCGCGCTCTTGGCGCCGCTTTTGTCGTTACTTCCGCTACAATATTTAACGCCCTTGTGAAAACTTCTACATTATTCTATTCTCATGCTGGACTGCTTTTTGGTTACCTTTCCGTCCACGCCCCTCGTCTTTGCCGCTCTCTAGCCCCAAGCGCTCCTTCAATCTACCACTGCACTGTCCTACGCGCTTTATGATCGTTCAAAGGCGCCGCGTTTGCAACTGATCACCGCGTGCGCTTGTTCGCCTTCTTCGCTAGGCACCGAGCCCGCTCCTCCGCTTCGGTCACTTTTTTGGTTATTTTTGTGCGCTCGTGCTCAGTCTACCTTAACGCTTCTCATTCTTCTCTCTTCGCCGTGTTTTGTGCTCCTCGCTCAATCTCTCCGACCTTTTTGGTACTTTGCCACTCCAATACTGCCACTCTGCCTGGTCATTATGCATAGCTTTGGCCACTTCTCGCGCTTCTAGGCGCTCCTTTTTTGCCTTATTCACGCCACTTCCGCCGCCGACGTGTTTGCTCCAGCTCAGCCACCCTTTAACCCATCTTTGTCAACGTCGTGGACCCTGGGCCCCCCGTCTCCGAGCTACCTCCGTTGTTATCGTGGGCTCTGCAGCTCTTCGGTGTACGACATCGCGGCCACTCTTTGAATGAATTTGTGGTTCTGCCGCCCTCCTTTAGCTCTTTACCCCACGACAGTGCCGCTCACGAGTCAGCACTGAAACCGCTGAACGCGCAGCATTGTGGCTCTGTCGCGCTTTTTCAAGTCCTGACATGACTGCGCCTCTCAGCGTCGCCCTCCTCGACACCCTCGCATCGCCACGGATGGCCGCACATATACGCTGCAATTCTAAGCGCTGGTCCGCTTTCAAGCTTTCGCAAACCGCCCTGTGTTCTGCCTCTGTCCCAGCTTCTAGCTCCGCCGGGCTCTTATTCGCCCTAGATCGCTGTTGTACTGACTCCACCGCACAGGCGGCGTGTTGGCTCGCATGCGAGTGTGGCGTCCACAAACCGCCCTTTTCAGTATTCAGTTTCTAACGCAGGCTTAACTTTACAACCCGGTACCGACTTCCACAATTAATGATTCGATAAACACGTAGTGAGCCAGGGAAGGTCAAGCAATGTTTTGCAAGGCAAAGTCATTGGAGGAAGACACTTTCAACTTTAATGGAAAAATTACGTTTTCTTAAGAATGACTAATGCTATCACGTCATCAAATGTCTTCATATTGTCACCTAGTATAGTTTCTAGAACTAGTAAAACGTGGTATACAACTTTCCACTCTTTCTCAATCAAGGAGAATGAAGTGGACATCATTGGACCCTCACGACCCGCACTGGCAGTAGGCTCCAAACACTCCTTGTCAATTATACGACCATAGGAACTCAATGTTGCTTCCCGTAGCAGTAACCAATATTGAAATATATCAAAAAAGATTCTGGGTTCCGCTCCTCCAAAATCTTTTCCTTCTGCTTTCTCAAACTGAAGCGTTGCCCCAAACAAACTACTCCATGAGGCGGTAGGAGGAATCATGTCGCGAACACAAACCAAAAAGGGGTAAGCAGAGCCGCATTTTTTGTTGTTTACGGTGTTCAACATTTCTGGTTGTGCGCAATCATCGTCGCGCTTCCGTTTTCTTCCACGCTGTGTCGATAGAACAAACTGTTCCAGAGTCAACCATTCCATATTACAAGCGTTTTTGCGCTTCTCCGAAAGCGCTAAACTTCACGGTAGGAATGCGCACATGTTCTGAAGTAGCCTCAGCGATTTACGCAACAGAACAAATCCAGACTCACAAAAAGATTCTTGAATTGTAGCGTTATCTCGAGCCCAGGGAAACGAAAGGCCATCATGTGCTGCTTGATGTTTTCGTGGTAGAAACATATTGACATTGTCGATAAAAAGTTTCATAAACGTCTATTCGTCTACAGGAGACAACTTTTTCATACAAACATCGTATTTATCAGGTTCGTCCGTGATATTGTTTGAAATTTCGCGATGCATAGTTGCTTTTAAGTACCAGAGGAATCCAATGCTGAAGAATACAACCATCACTGGCATCTCGCACACCCACATTGGGCAGAATTCGCACAGCTGCCAGATCCATAAAATTATATTCTTGGCCTCCTTTTCAAACTCTATTGCACCTCTTTCTTCGTCCACACGCTGTGGAGTATCTTGCCCTTGAATTCCAAGCCACAAAGTTCCAATGTTTTTGTATAATGCGTTGCGTGTTCTATTAGTTTTTGCCGAACGCGATTTGCACTGGTCAATCTCCTTCTTTACAGAATCTGGAAGATCGTTGACGACACCGGCGGCACGGTTTCTCAATCGTTGTATCAAATTAGTTCCATTGCGATTGACTTCAAGGGCACACAATTTAATGTGAATTTGTCTCAAACTTGTTCCCAAATGCACCGTTCGGATTCGCTCATGGTATGACTCCATTAATTGGAAGCAATGTGGTAGAGTAAAACGACTGAAGGCAAAACTTTAGTGAGACTGGGAAGATCAAGATCGCTTTCGTGACGGTAGCGGTAGCAGAGCGATGGCACTGCCCGAATCTTAGTGCACTATGGAGCCACGTGGCAGCAATTCACTGACTTCCATTGTGCACTTTGTGTGCCCCTTGGCTATTTTGAAATTTTGATTCTGTGCATCTGCCTTGTGTCGACGGTGTCTCAAGCAGTCGGCGAGGCCTGGCTCACTCGTTCGTACTTCATTTGCGACGGGACGCGTGCGGTGATCTACACCGAATTGTCGCTCACGTGGCTAACCATATTGCGTGCGCATCGTCTCGGATAACATTCTCTATAGCTTCTGTGCGCAGCAGCTCTGCAATTGCTCACAGAGTCTTTTGAATGCTCTGCACGTCATATTATCCCTGCAGCGCGCGTTCTTCTCATTAAAGACTGTTCCGAACTAGCTCTGCCAGTTTCTTCCACACGCTCGTCGATTGACCTCCTACAACAACCGTCTTTTCAGCCAGGTTGAGTGAAAGAACATCTGTTTTACTGTCAGCGGCTTCTCGATTTCTCTGCGTGCTGCTGAAACAGGTTCTCTGTCGCCATTTTTATTTGACCTCATTGACCTTCCGGCAAAGTTTGCGTTACTAGATCCTGTGCCCATCGTCGACGCGTACGCTGTTCCAATAGACAACATGTTACTGCCTGAAGCTTTTGTACTGGCCGTATTCCCTCCATTTTGCTACCATATACCCCGAACCGTGTCACTCTTGCTCTTTCCAAAGAGTGCTCAGTCAATTGAGTATTTCACGCACCGTTTCTTCGTCATTCTCGTCCATTTGTTCCTCTGAAATTGTATGCGCATGATTCAGGAAAGAATTCAAAGAGCTAAATCTTGGTAACGCAGATTGGCCATCATTTTATACTTCACAGTAATTAGAGTACGAGGTACAATCGGACGATTTGACTAGCTCCATAATAAACTAGTCTTTGTCCCCTAGTGAGCGATAGAGCTGAACAGATCCTCTTTTCAAAGAATGTTGGGAATACGCGTCAGCATCAGCTGTTCCAACTCCAATTGAACAGAGACAACTTCGTAAAAGAGCGGTAAACTTTACCGCAGAAAATGCTGTGTCATGTTGAATAACGGGTCCGGCGTTAGTGGTTTTCATATTGCAAAAGAGATATCCATCGAAAGGACCACGAACACATATCCAAGATTGTAAAGCGACAAAAGGATCCAAAAGTATAGAATAAGGCAAACATTTTGATCCAGACCACTCACGAAAAGTGTATACGCGTTCTTTCGTCGAATTTTGTGTCGCAGCCGAAATCGTCAGCGTAATCGCATCCGAAGTTGTGGTCCAGTGTTGATAAGACAATTTAAGAATTTCATCGTATCTCAAGCCTAAATTGAGCCCCAGGACCATAATTGGGTGCAACAAAACGTTTTCCACTTTGACAACCCCACCGCTTCCAAACTAAAAGCGTTGCGCCAGATCACAAACGAGCTTTACCGATATAGGCCGCGTTCTTATTTCAATGTCACCTTTTCGAGCGGCGACAACGCGATACGCTTTTCTAAAGCGGGTAAAGTCTTCATTATTGATCAAAGGGTTTCCAACACAGCCATTTGCACCATTTGGATTCCATGAAGTTGAGTGACCATTATTCATATAGACATGTCGTAGACCTTGACATAATGCAAGAACAGAGTCATACCGAAGCATATTGGGTTTTTGGTAGTTGCAATGCTGAGCAATTAAATTTATAACAAGCTCTGAACTCTTCAAACTGACATGTGTGGGATCTTTCATCTGATGTTGTTGGGCGAATAATGAGAGGAGTCGCCCAGCTTTCTTCGTGTTGGCCTTTGTCGCTTTGCTGTTTGCGATTGGAACGAGCTCCTCAACTAGAACAAGGGCGGTGAAGCTATAGTTGGAAGATCGCCGAAATCTCCTTCGCGGTTTCCCTCTCCATTCATTGACCAGAGCGTCATACTTTCGGGTCTTATGTGATCTTCGCTGCCTTTACGCTAATGAACCAACGCCCTGCAGACTTCCCACATGAAAGATTTGAACGTCACTGAATGACCAGAACTGTGAAACCATGAACTGGTGCGATGTCTAGGCTTCGAATGGTCATCGCACGACGGTCACCACTCACTGTCATAAGGTGAAAGTTCATTCACGTGCCGTGAACGTTCATTGCACGACAGTGAACGTTGACTGCCATGCAGTGAACGCTCATCTCATGTAGTGAACGTTCACCGTTGTGCATGACAGTGAACGTTCACCGATATGGATGGCAGTGAACGTTCATAGCACGTGAATGCACGTTCACTGTGGTGCAGTGTAATGCATTTTAGTGCAGTGTAATGTAGTGAATGTTCATTGCCCGTTAATGAACGTTCACTGCCATCAATATCGGTGAACGTTCACTGTCGTGCACAACGGTGAACGTTCACTACATGGGATGAGCGTTCACTGCATGACAGTGAACTTTACTGTAATGCAGTGAGAGTTCACCGCATTGTTCCAGTGAGCTTTCATGGTCAGGGAAAAACGTGAACGTTTACCGTTCCGCAGTGAACGTTCACCGTTTCGCAGTGAACGTTCACCGTTTCGAAGTGGACGTTCAACGTTTTACAGTGAACGTTCATGTGCACCATGAGAGCATTTCTGCTTGTGATCGACAAAACTCCTGTACATGATGCTGGAAGATGAGAATCTTTGTTGCCAACATGTACTCAACATTGACTTCCAGAATCTACAGAAGTAGATTCGGTGTGTGACATCAACGAATCAAGAAGTGAACATCGAAGTGGAAAGGATATTGGCCGATGGAACGCTACGGAGCAAAAGTGGCTATTCAAGGAGGTGGTACTGGTAGTGGGTTTCTTGTACCAATTCAAATTTATGAAGAGGACAGTACAGCGAAAAAGCTACGAGCAGAAATTCTTCTCATGGCGTCAACGTCATTGCGCTCTCGGGAAGTATCGTGGAAGTTTGAAAATGATTCATCGCACTATGAAGAACATGACATGACAGAGTTCATTTTAATCTGTTAGGGCGACGATTGAACTACCTTATCGGACGAAAATCAATTCGAATATCTGCTTCAAACTCGAGAAACTTAGAGACGTCTCGAAACATATCCACTGCAGACAATTTTGGTTTTGAAATTAATGCTGTTGATACTGTTATTCACAAGCGTACAGATCAACTTGGTGTGCAAAGTTCGACTCCTGAAGTCGTTAAACTGAAGAGAGTTGTTTGTCCAAGATATGTTCCCCGGCTACCGAGAACAATTGAGGCCCTTATACCGATCTGTGTGTATGGTGTACCGGAACAAGGGGTATATTACCAGTTCGACTTTTGAAATATGCGATGAGTAGATAATCTCTACTTGGAGGGTATTCTAATCAGGTTTGGTGCAAAAGTGGTCAAAAAAATGCCTACAAGCGATACAGAGACCTCGTTCTTTGTGTTGCTGAGTTCGCTCCACTTACGTTTGATATCTACATCGAGAAACCTTTTGAAGAATGGAGCAATGCATTGAAAGCGTTTCACGACGTTTATGACGATAATGGATCTCCTCGTTCTTTAACAGTAGTTTTGAAACTCTTTCGGAAAAACGAACTGTACGATGCCGAAGATCACGTCTGCTTGAGAAAGAGAGAGGTTCAATAGTACAAATAAGAAGTAACAAAGCTTTGATGTCATTTCTAGATTCATGTTAAGAGAACAGCAAGAGCAGTTTAGTGGTCTTATGAATTAAAGATACGAAAAACCTGACACGGATAATCTGAGATCTCGATCCTACGTAAATGTCGTTGGGAGCATGTTACTCTCTCTGCAGTGCTCCAATAAAAAATAAGGTTCTGAGCACTGTTCAGTCGTATGCTGAGAGAAAAGTACGCTCGAAGATGGGTACAAAAAGAACCAAGAGTTAGATTCAATGTTTCTCGAAACATATCCATGCAATTGTCATGCATTTTGTTGGTCAACGACGTAAAATGTCGAAACAGGTGTGTAGCAGATGGTAAGAAGCTAAGCTTTCTAGACGTAATTTTATCCCTTCTTTCGTTATGTACGAGACTTAGCAGTTCAAACACGTTTTTTGTCATTAAATAACACATTCACTGTTTTTATTGACCGCAAACCATTTCGGTATCTGCCAACAGTAGACACCTATTTTTGCAAAGTAAACAAACGATGTTTTAAATCCCTATCGAATTGTACCGTATGTACGAAATGAAACATTTATAACTATCGTATTCTTTGTTCCTGAAAAGATAAGACTATAAAGCTTGATTAATGAACAAATGCGTTTGTCTTAATTCAACAGTAAAGACGGTAAATGTATGTATACCTCGTGCAACAAACAGTCATTTCAACAGAGATGAGTCTTTGTTACACGTATTGTCACTATTACAACACAATTGGAAGCACAAAGTTACTTTGTTCAGTGCAACACGAAAGTACCTGTATTGATAAAGTTTATGAATGCTAAAGTACAAAGGGTAAAGAGTTGATGGGGTGTTGGGTTGTTTGTGCTTATCTCACGATTTCGTTTTTGTAGTAGTATATTGCTTTTTGCCTAGCGTTGGGACCAGATCAAAAAATAATGACACAGGTATCAATTATTTGTGTCAATGACCCTTTTCTCTTAGAATTCATTGAATTGTTCATGCACCAGTAGACTCATAATGACCCCGACATGAAGGAAAAAGACCCTTGCGCTGCGTTGCTGTTCGCGGAGTACGCAGTTCGTCTACGATCTACGTACAGTAGTCTCTCTCAAAGCTACAGTACAGTACCGTTACAATAGTGCTCACAGTGTAGCCTGTGTACATCTCTTTACCACACCGAGAAAGACGCGTGTCATTGTAGAACGTCCAGAATGGAAGGGGGTGACTCCATGAATAGCCTACGGTTACGGTATCATTATCCGTTTTGACTTTGGTCACGTCACTATTTGTGACACGCCGACGTTATCATTCTTGTAAGCTGACAAGAGAAGAACCCCTCTGCTTGGGGTTATATTGGCTAATAATCTAATATTACCTGCGCGATGACCCCCGTTGCCGGTTGAATTTTGGAGGCAACTTTTGCTACGACCACGCGTAGTAAAACAGGCACTCGTGTTCCCCTGTTCGTCAGTCACACATAGCGTGACTGACAGCCGGAGTAAGCATTTTGTTGTGCTTCGTAGGCCGCTTCTACTACCGACATTTGAGGTTACGTAGCCCTAGCAAATACTCACGTGTCAACGTTGTGCGTCGGTGTTCCTGGAATGCTAGTTTAGTATGCTAGATGGCTAGTTATGAAAATAAAAGTCCGAAAAACTAGCAGTTTCGCAGATTGCGCTAGTTGGCAAGGCAAAAAAAAAAATTTTTGGAAATCGCATTTCCACGTGCCGCAGTTGAACTCCATTTGTTGAAGTTGTATGCTAATTTACAGTTCGTGCGCCAATGCCCGTTACCACAAATTCATCGCAGTCATCAAAATCACTCAAATAATTAACTCTCGGGTCACCAGCGCTGGTTTATTCCAACTCGGCATTCGGATCCTGAGTCTCAGTATCCCTAAACGTGAAGTTGAAGAAGTCCAACGGACAACTCTCCCCATTCTGGTACACCCTCCTAGCCCCAAAGCGGCTTCCAACCCCTCCCACCCTCTTCTCCTCCGGCTCCTCTAATATACGCTCCGCAGTCCTCGCAGCTGCCGCCGCACTCCCGAAACCCACCAACAGCGCGCCACCCGGCAGCTGCTGCGGCACAAACACCTTCCCCTCCTCTTCCACCATCACCCCACCCTCCCTCCTCTTCTTCAGTCGACACCCTACACCTTCTCCTCTCTCCTCTTCTCCCCCCCTCTCCCTCACACTCCCCCGCCCACCCCGAGAACCAGGCGTCACCAGCGACCCTTTACCTGCTTCGTCTCCCACCCCTACTACCCCTCCCCTCACCATTTCCTTCAACTCCATCAGCAATTTGCACGCCTTCTCCACCTGTCCCATTTGCCCCTCCAACACTTCAACCCTACCCTTCAGCCCTATGTTCTCCTTTCGCAGCCTCCCCATCTCCCTCCCCACGCACTCCAACATCCCATTAACATGTCCCACAGCCCCCACCCCAGTCAACTTCATCCTCTTCCGAATCGTCGAAATCAATTCCATTGGCAAACCAACCTCCGACACACTCAGCACCACCCCTCCCATCTCGGCCACCATCTCCGACAGCATTTCGTCCAAACTCTCCTTCAAACTGCCCCCAAGCTTTCTCACTCGTTCCTCCATCTCCCCCATAAACCTTCTCTCGGGTCCTCCTCCTCCATCCCCATTTCAAACCCTCTGCCTCACACAAACCCCCATTGAGTACCCCTTTTTTCCTTCCGCGGCGGCGTCTATGGCACTTCCGTCCTATGCAGCAGAGCCATTAGCTCCTCGTCACCAACTTATCTATTCGACATCCCGAGAAAAGACGGCGTCCTGCGATAAATGACGTGAACAGACCTGAGCGACTCACAACAACCCTCGTCCTTGCCACCCCTGATCACAGCCGTTACACTCGTGGCCACACACCCCTCTACCCCGCAGGCCTATTCGTATCACAATTTTCTATACCTCAATTTCCCGCCATTCCCCAAAAACTTTATTTCTCCCAGATATTTCCATATTTTCGTTTTTTCTTTTCAGTACCATCCCACAAAACCAATCCAAAGCGCCCGTTCTTTAACTCCTTACCATTAAATCTTCCCCTTTATACTTCATTTCGACACATCTCTTTTCATGAACACATTCATCAGTTCTAATCCCTTTATACCCACCTACCTCATTCTTTCAACTACTTAGTCATAAAATCTATCTTTTCCTCCGGAACCACTTTATCGATGTATACATCGGCAACGCCGTTCTCTACTTAATCATCTCTACCTTTCTCTCCTGTAGCACAATATATCCTCATAGCATCCAAGAAATTCGACAAAATGACCTCGCCTTCCTCTTTTCTCCGCTCCTCCCACACCCCAACTGTTGTTGTATGCAGAGGCCGCATTGGCTCCATGCTTTACGGCCACGGTACCCCTCAAGATATCATTCTTTCACTCCAAGATTTCATAGCCGCAGACAGCATCCCGCAAGGTCCCATTTTCTTCTGCGGCAGGAGCAACTTGTCGGAAACAGTAATTCGTTCCAGCCCTCCGTCTCGCAGACAAGACTTGGTCTTCATTCAGAACGGCCATATTCTTCCCATTCTTTCAAAACATGGTCTTCATCACAACACACGAGCAGTTCTTCACATCGCCGTACCCACTCTCGGTGCACCTCCACAAAATGGCGTCACCCTTCTTACTCCCAACGGCCTCACAACTGTCACCGGAAAATGGGCTTTCGCACTAGCACAACGCTTCTTTAACGCAGGTCTCACTTGCAATCTCGGTGACAAAGACGCCTTCTCTAAATCCTACTACGACAAGCTCGTCTGGATCTCTTCATTCAACCTAGTTGGCTCCTTGCACGGCTTCATTACCATGCATGACGTGGCCACCCGCTACAATACCATAGTCTTAACGATAACGAAGGAACTATTTGGCAAAGTATCCTCCAAAACAGCTATCTCCTACAACATTCTCTCCACAGTACAATCCCTCCTCGCCTACGGCAGCACTCTTACCTCCTTCCACGCCTCATTCTCTGAGTACGAATTCAGAAATGCTTACTTCTACCTTTCCTCCGAGAATACCAAGAGAGCGGGCTTGCCTGACTCTGCCCCTTTTCACACCAACTATGTCAATTTCCTGAGAAAAGACATTCTCTTTTAGTACCAGTACTACTTTGGTCTCGTTTTGTAAAAAAGATATCTTCGCACAATACTTTCTCTCCTTACCCCACGCCTTGTAACTCATTTACTTTCATCAACAATCCTTTTATGCTCACATTATATCAAAACATTCGTTCACTTATCATTACTAGTAAATTCACCTCACTCTCACACACATAACACTACATGCCCTACATGTTTTGTCTAGTCCTTCTCATAATCCATTATCGTCGGTCCCTCCTCGTAGTCCCCATCCGTGTTATCAGTTTTGTGGCCTTGTACCTCGGCATCTTCCTCTTCGTAATCCTCCTCTCCAACTTTCTCTTCCTCCATTTCAAAGATGCTCACAGAATTTTCCTCCTCGTCCAGCTGGTCGTTCGGGTCTTCTCCGAGTCCAAATTTCTCATCTAAGAATTTGGGCCGAAAAGCAGGCTGCCTTTGCACCGCATGAGGGAGCTTGTATCCCTCTGGCACAAAGTACATATGATACCGTAGACAATTCTCTTTCACCAGCGCATCCATGTACCCAGCCCCAGCATGAAACACATCTCCCCTTCCAATAAACATGGAGTACGGTGGAACCCTGAACTTCTTCACAACCATCGTACGAGACAGCCTCTCAAAACTCTTGTCATCCGTCACATACCTATTATGTGACCTCTCACATACCCATATCATAAAAGAGCTCCCACCGGAGGCCATCATGAAGAATCCTGGGAGCTCTCCATTCTTCTCCTCATTCGTCAACCCTCGGAAATCGGTGTGCATTTCCCCGTTGCTCCGTTTAGGGAAGTGGAGAAGGACAATCGCTCCGTTGGATAGTATTCGCCGTCGCAACCGAATATGCACCGCGACACGCGGGCTAGTAATTTTGCCTCATCGGCGCTCGCGCGGAACGATAGGCGATCTATTACGCAAAGCACCGTTCCGTGTTTGTCAGATCAACCGTCAGTCACAGATACCCCCACCAACGCGGTTACTAAATCACCAGAGACCAACTGCTCCGAAGATTCTTCACGGTCGCAACGGGATACGCACTATAGTACACGGCATGATACAGCAGCGTCGTCACCGCTCGCGCGGGAGGATAAGCAGAATGCTTCCCCGAGCCCCGATGGGGGTACTCACAGACCAGCCTCGGTTGAGGAAGCGTCCTTCAAAGCGATTTAACAGGTCTCACGCCCGCCGTGACATGCGAAGCCCAACGCAGACGACAAGCCAGCAGCACCGGGCGAAACCGACCACACCTTTTTGAAAAATGTCGCACAAAAAGTCTCAGTGGCACCCTCCATCCGTGGGGACGCTGCGGCAGAGGAGCCCATCGTTGGGAAAGTGAAACCTCATAATCAGGGAAGAAAACCCGAATCGAGAATGTCGCGCACGTTTAAGTGCACTCCAAGCGTCTCGGGTGACCGTGACGTTGCCACGACAGGCAGTAGTAAACCGGTCGCAACGGACAAAGAACCCGTCAAGAGCTCTAAAGATTCTAAATTTCCCTAAGTAATGAGCACAGCGCCAGGTGCACACGCCCGAAACGGAGATGAGCTGACCGATGCCGGTCCACCGGAAATAGACGTTGGACACGGAGTTTTGCGCGAGCAAAGCACGGCGCAGTACTTGGAATGTACGATCGCAAGGGAGGCGGTTCAAACTAGGGCAACTTCTAGCAAGCCTTTGTTGAAATCACAGGACCCCTCACGGGAGGACGCACCACACGCGCCCCTTCCTTTCTAAGACGGAGATCCTCCATCAAGAGATGCGACGTCGCTGCCACCGCCAAGGTGTACCAACCAACGCAGAATTGCGAGGCAAGAGGATTACTATGCAAGTGATATAGTAACAGCCCGCAGGGACGGCACCGAAACCACCTTGGTGGACCCTGACAACCTCTCGAAAGACATCTTTCCCGTTGCAGGGGCTGTTCCACGCGAAATGAAGAAAAAACTGCATCGCCGTGAAGTGTACGTACAAGCGTACGTCTTCGACCGAGTAATTGGGCATTACTATGACAGGAATGTCGATCTGCTCTACCGCGTCCGTTGCTACGGTTGTAGCCCCGAAGGAGACAGAGATGAAGCAATAACATCTTCCCTGTTCCAGGTTGGTACAGTATCATCGACTTGTTCACACGTAACTGCCGAAAACCGTGGGCAACGCCCAATTAGGATAATGTGGACACGCCGTAGACGGGAAGAAGGAGAATAACAGCTTCATGGTGTATCATACAGGAGTGATGCTCACTTGGTGTGGCTTCACGCAGTCGCACTCTTTTGAGTTGGAGTCCGACTTAGTTGGCGTTTACTAGCCCTTTTTACTCAGTTTTCGTTCTGATGGGTTTTTCATCCTGCTTGCTGGTCCTTTGGATTGGCATTCACGGGTTTTCTCCATCGACAGGGTGTATTTTTTCTGGGTACACCGTTCGTTATTTGTGTTTTTATTGTGTATACCAGGCTACTGCGCCATCTTGGATGGATGTTCAACTCGGATAACCGGGTTCTCTCGCCCATTCATCGGGTGTTGCACGACGCTTTGTATTCGCTGTAAAACACTGCGGCATCCACGTAACACGTTGGTAGGCTGGTGCGTTTCCGTTTGTCACTGTCGAAGTTCCCGGAGATCGAGTAGGTCGCCTCTACAATACCATGAGGATGACTTTTGCTAACCCCCCGTACCTCGGGCAATACTTTCCCGTTTCATAAAAGGTCTTGCACTAGGCTATTCGGTTCGTGTCTGAATACTTCAGTGAAGACAGTTCTCGATTATTATCTCCGATGGTTTCCAAGTTATGGCATCGTTTCAGTTCGGCTGTGTATTTTAGCCCAAACTGCGACAGGTAGTGCTTTCCACCTTAGTGGCATTCAAGCCTAACTGTCGGGAACTTTATGGAAAGCTCGAGAGTCCAGAAATCTGCCGATGTATCGGAAATGTCTTCAAAACGCCTGGTTCAGAAGTTATGGTTACTTTAATATTGAAGTTTTCTCAAAACCGGTTTGAATAGCGTGGTCGTTATCGAACCGCTTTGAGCCTGAACTAAAACGACGGTACGCGTGTTATGCCGCCTCAGCGGATCCAAGTTGGCTACCCTGGATGGCATTAACTGGGATTAATATCCACGAGGGACGCTGAAAACCCAAAAATTGGGGAATACAGTACTTGTCTCGAACCACTACCATAGATCGTTCCGCAACTCATTAGAAAATCCCACAATTTGATGTGCAAGGCTGCTAAGCAGAGCAAACGTCTCTGGGTTATCGAGGAAGGTGATCGCGAGGACCAGGACGTAGTTGAGGTTGAAATTGATTGGACAACTCTTAGACCGCGTTTGCGAGCGCATCATGGCAAAGCGGAACCAGACCTATGTCACGGGGATGTTGTAAACTCAGAGGCTGGCTTGGCACTGCATCACTCATCTCAGCAACGTATTCGCGTCTAGGAGGGGGAGATGTAGTAAAACGCCCTGCAGGGGATACGTCACCGACTTAGTCGTTTTCCAGCTTTTGCGGAGCGGGACATACCACAGCTACAAGCGGGTTATCTGCCGCAATGCAGTGTGCAAATTGTACAATTTTTGCACTGTGTGCACGCGCGCTCGCTCTGCAGCACCAATATGGGTATGGCTAGTACACGTGTGCCACGGTTGCAAGGGATGGTGGGCACAGCATTGCTGGTAATTTAGATATTTATTTGATATTTTTTGCCTGGGTGTAGGGGAGTTACTATACTATATAGTGGGTCGACACTTGGCCTTCGACACTAAGTAAACTTCCCAAACCAGGGTTAGCTCTAGATTTGTTCGCCTTCGTCCGTACTCTACTCCTCCTCGGATTAATAGAACGTTGCTAACGGGCTGTCTATCCCCCTTCGTTACGTAAACGAACCCATTGCTGAGAGTATTTACCAACTATTGCCTTGTTCGCCCTTGTATAAGGTGTCCTCCGGCTTTGCTCTTTTCTTTGGTCATTCTCGTGACTCCACCATCTTTTTACTTTCTTTTCGGGTTGCTCCCAGCGACCCGTGGGCTGTGTTGACATCACGTCTCACTCGCCACACTGTGGACACTTAGCCTCTTTGGAGGATAACACAAACACGCCCCTCACGCGGAGTACCTTTTTGTCTCACATTCCTACGCTGGCCGTGAAGGGTTGACCTCGGTCTTACACCCGACATAGTCGCGTCATTGGGATGCAAAAACCTGACAGGGAGAAGAAAAACGAAGGTGTTCGGAGCCTTCCTATAGGGGGAATAGTGCGGCGAACAGAGCCACCGGTGGTGAATGCGGTAGCCAGTTGTAAGACCAGGACTCACCGTCTCGACGAGCAAACAGGCGTATAAACCAAGAAGTCGGAACTATACGGCGACGGAGTCGGTGATAAAGTCACAGAAGAGAAACAGGGGCACACGGTAGTGGGAACACGGACCGCGAATGGCAATGCCACGACCAAGCGCAAAGCAGGACAAAGAGAGCGACACCAGTGTGCGGGGGGGCGATACCTGTGCAATACGTGCGCAGAACACAAACATACACGGGTTAAAAGGACACAACGACGGTGGACGTGCTGGACGTTCCACGAGGTGGGTGAATAGTCCTGCGCAAGGACGCGGCTCTCGGCGAGGAGTGTATCGAGTACCAGGGGTTCCTGAGTCAGAGTCGAACACTTGCTTGTTAGCGCTTACTTCACCGGGACGGCCCGAGATCACCAAATCATATAATATGGCGTCGGCCATCCGACGGTACGGTCGTGCACTAAATAGAGTATGTTATATCTAGATATTTCCCTACGAAGGGTGCCATGCATACGCATACGTGTATAATTGGTACTCATCCTACCGCGGGTGCCAAGGTCCAGTTTGGGTGCCATCATCCTGTATGAAGGGTCCAATATCTTCTCATATAAAGAGCCAAGTGCTACCATCACTAATGAGGTATATATGACTCCTGAAAAAGGGCCAAATTCCGCGAATGGCGTTGCTCTACAGACATCCCTGGAAGGACTCTACTGCTGGGTTTGACTCGTGAGAGGAAGATCCAGACGTCTTCTGGAGTTTTCCCGCTTGGAAACATTGCAATACAACATTCGACGGAATGATTATTTGGTTTGACGATGCGGTTCATAGGCGTACATGCCAGGCAGTTACTTTAGAAGACGGCAATTTTTCTTTTTTGAAGACTAGGTAACCGGCCTTCAAGGAAACTCTTGGTCGGATATTCTTAGCGATAGATTTATCGTGCGCCCGACATAAAATACAAGAACAAGGAGGTCTTAGATGCAAGCGTTCAATGCATTATTTCACCACCAATCGGTTTGCACCGTCACGCTCACCTATACTGTCACAAATACTTTCAGCTTCTGATCAGCAATATGGCCTAACTGGTTTGCAAGTGAATGTCTGGTACAAAAATTGTCCATAACTACCAACCTCTACGAGTTGCTCAAAGCATCAGCTTGAAATTGATGAGTCAACATCATGCACCACAGTGCCGACGCACTAGAGTTCTTGATAAGATTTGCTTCCAATTTACGATGAAGGGTGCCGTATAGAGTGCAAAATAGTGTAGTAAATGCAAATGCCGGCAAAATTCCAGTTTTTTTTCGATCCATTGTTGCAACCGTATGGATGTATGAGTACTTACAAGCCCCAGCTACATAGAATCGAATTCTAAACCGTACTCATGTTTGATCCACCTTTTGTTCTGCCTTTGCAGAGTATGGTATTTTCACCTAGATTCGTGACGCTAAATGGTATTGCAATTGAAATTACGTTCATTAGAAAGCGTTTGAGCATGATATTGGAATGCTATTAAGGGTCGGATATTGCAGAATCATGTTTGTCGAAGCAATAAAGACGCAAAGCACTTCGGAAATCTGGATATCGGTTGCGTGACATAGTTTTTTAAAGTCTACGCAGCCGACCAATATTTTTGTACTCAAAAAATCACTAATGGCATTTCTATTTTAGAAAGAAGTCGCAATTCTATAAAAAACGCTTGCAGTTTTATGAAAATGGGGTACGTCTTACCTCTGTTGCTGAGTATTTTGCATTTGAATGTTTTATACATTCTAAGAAAGATTCACTAACCAATACAGTTCTACGTTTTGCTTTCGCGTCTACTTCATTGAGAGCCTGCTCAACGACACCTTCCTTCAATATATAAAGTCCAGATTACGATGCTCAACACAACTTAAAAAACGTTGCCGGTGTTTTATCATCTGCTGGAAGTAGAGAAGATATGTCAATGCAATTTTTTGTGCACTCATTTATTGTGCAAAAAATGTTTTTGTTATATTCATCTTGGAGTAGATCGGTTTGTGAAATACGGGGCAAAGCCGCGTCACTTCGAATTTCAAATTGCATAGGTATAATGCCAGAATTGGGCGTGGCGCTGTTCGGATGCACAACTGTTTTGTTTTGGGTGTCCTGCGCGTGTGTTGCAAACTTATTTTCAGAAGAAACGTGAGTTGATTTTTTAAAGAAATTTACACCGGACACGCAATTCTTTGAAGGCGTACTATGGCTTTATAAAATCAATCATTTGTAACTAGTTCCAAAAACCAGTAGAGTGGCAGAGTACAGTGCACGAAACGGCTATACGACACACCAGGTTTCAGCCCGCACATGCGCGGGCAATGCAGCTTACAATTAGTGCTTTACATTGACTATCCGTTACATAAAAGCGAATAAAACTAGCCTCTTTTCTTTCTTGAAAGAGCCACCGTTCTCGCGTTAGAACAAAACTGCTATTGCTCCCCGTGAAGTGGCTATACGACAAGTATATTTTTAGTAGGTAGCACAGCTAGTAGAACCAATCGCAATCCACGAAAACCAGTATCCAGTCCCAAAACAGCCTTTGAGTATACTACATCCTTTTCACACAGACCAGGCATGCCTAAGGGCCAGTTCCCAACCGACAAAAAGCAAGGCCAAATACAGGCCTTTAAAGCGACTGGCAGCTCCGTAGCAGCAATTTCGAGACACATTGGGCGCAGTAGGGATGTCATATCTCGCTATTTGAAGAACCCTGCCGAATGTGAGAAGAGGACAACGCCTGCAAGAGGTACAAAGCTGTCTGTCACTGCCCGTCGTCTGTCAATTAGGGAGGCAGTGAATGGTCACAAATCCTCATCGCAGCTGAAAACAGCTCTTCAGTTGCCGATATCAAATAGGCTTGTGCAGCGAATTCTATCGCAGACGTCGCACCTAAATTACAAGAAGATGAAACAGGTGCCACCACTCCAATATCAACACAAATGACACCGCTTAAATTGGGTAAGACAAAGGCACGCATGGGCTCCTGAAGATTGGAGACGAGTTGTGTTTTCTGATGAGGAAAAATTAAACTTGGATGGTGCGGACGGCTTTGCCTACTATTCGCACGATATGCGTAGGCAGGAAATTGTTATGTCTGAACTACAAAAAGTGAAGGTGGGGTCATGGTTTGGCGATGCTTTTTAAAAACAGGTTGGGAGACATTAAAAGTTTTAAGTAGTAATCTGGATTTTGAAAACTACGTCCAGACACTAAAGGAGTAATTACTGCCGTATGTGGCAAGGACTTTTGTAGGATCTTGGGTGTTGATCAGGGTAGTGCTGCAATTCATGCTTCTTCTGAGCTTACTATAGGCTGGGTTACGTCAAATAATATCGAGCTTATGGATTTGCCTGCCCGTCGCCCGGATTTGAAACCAATTAAAAAATTTTGGGGCTTGCTGGCGAGGCGTGTGTACGCGGATGCAAGGCAGTTTCTGTCGGTGGAAGAGCTGGCGGACTGCGTTCTTGTAGCAATTCAATTTGTTCTTCAGAATGTTTTGGTTTTTGCTTACTATTAATAGTTTTTTGCAAAGCTTAAGTTTTTCAATAAAATATAATTTATTTTAACTTTTTGTAAAGAATGCTTTTGCCCGGGGAGGCACTTCTAGGCTCTCCTTCCCACTATGCGCTTAGAGAGAGAAGACGGGAGAGATTGAAGCGCGCGACAAGAGTAGTTTATATAGACTTTACTAAATAGAAGTAGAAGCACTGTACTCAGCTTACTACTTCCACTAGATTAGTCCAACAATAAACTACAACAATAATTATACTCAAAATTACAACAATAGTTTCCAACATAGCATTCCAACACAATTAAAGAATTAATTTGGGACATAGTCCCCTACAAATGTCGCATACACATTCATAACAAATACTCCCTCCTTAACACCATTAATCGTCCTCGATTAACGTCATGCTTTCCATCGCAATACATCGTTCTAGAAACTCATCAATGCTGTGTGGAACCATTCGGAACAGGCTGATTTTCGAAGACTCTAGGAGGGTTTGGGAATAATACCATGTTGATATGGAGTTCAAATTCCAAAGAGAAATCAATGTCTTCTGGAAATTCTTCCATATGTACTAAAGCTCCTTCGACAGCATTAAAGAACATATCGGCTGGATCCGGAGTAAGATGTCCATATTGAGATACAATGTAGCAATAAAGGAACAGAATGAAGCCTTCATGCATAGTATCCATAATTCCGTCTTCATAAATCTCGAATAGTTTTCGCAAGAGCAAGGCATTTTCTTCAGTCAAGAGAGGTCCTCGAAGTAGTAAGAATGCGGGGCAAATGTGACAAGATGCCCATGCTAAACGGAATCTCTAGAAAAGGTCGTCCGTAGTATCATCGAACCAAGTCAGCATTCTTCGACCGCCAAGTTCAAGGCGGGTATATAATTGCCTTACATTGTCTATTTAGAGGTTATTTGCGGGGACGATGGCGTTGTTGTTCGACATGATGTGTATTCTTCGATTGACGTTGGTGAATATGGTATAATGCACAAAAAGGGAGAGAGTCCGAAGCGGTCTTGAGACGAGACGGGAGCGGCGGTAGCGTACAGTCTTGTGACTGTAATGAATCCGAGCGGAGAGAAGGGGCGGAAGCACCGGGCGGTCGAGGGGAGAGTGGACGATTGGTACCACCAGGCACGTACAGGAACGTGGGGAAGGGTACGAACGGTCTGAGAAACCCAATTAATGAGTAGCCGTGCGGTCTATCGTTATTGCAAACTACCGAAGAAGACGTTCGGCAGAAGATGCTTGTCGTTTACGATTGAGGGCCTCGGGAGATCCGAACTACAACTAAATATCGGGTCTGGGCCCCATTACTAACTACTTTACGATCGGTCTAATTTGCATTGCCACCACCAAGTCCGTACACGTGGCCAACTTGTACGCTGTGCCATCCCGTCCGGCACTTGATCACCAAATCGTACACGTGGCGGTGCCACGGCACCAGCCCATCGTGCACTACCCCTTCGTACGTAAACGGCTGATCAGACACACTCTGTACCAACCCGGGCCCACTATACTACAGATCCCCCTCCTACACTTGCGCTCTGCCCTCGGAACGCCACTTAGTGTCGTCAAGTCGCTACGCGTCTGTCTGCATGGTTGAGAGGGCGCCATAGTGTCCGTTCGGAAATTTTGCCCGGAAAGGGCGGGGCGAAGTCATGCCAAAATTTCCAGAGCGAGAGCGACGAAAAGGGCCTTAAGTACGCGTGGTAAAGATTCAAGCCGAGCGGAGCGAAACGCACTGGTGCGCGAATGGGGGATCGAAACCGCCCGAGGCGTGATCCGAGGTGAGCGCAACCGTTACACCTGTGCAGACCGTAGGCACTCGTTCGAGTACCGTCGACGTGCTCGGCTTCGCGTACGTTCAAGTCCAATCGGAAATGTGCATCTTGTCCTGTAGGGCATCCGCGACGGTCGCCACACGGAGCGTGTCCGGCAGGGCTTCTAAATCGTTAACCCCGCCTACCGCGAGGTCTGCACTTGGTGTCATCCGTTCGGTAACACGCAGCACGCGTGCGTGGAGTCCGTACGGGTTACGGGAAGCCACAGCGTCCGCTTTCGGAAAATTTCCCCAGGATGGGCGGGGCGAAGCCATGCCCGATTTCCCTAAGTGAAGGAGACACCATATGGACGGAACCGTTGGGGACGCTTGCCGTGTTACGTACGAGTGGGCGTGAAGACGGGTACTGACGGCAGCGAAGGCGTGCGTGTATCCGTGTCTTTCCGTGCGGTTCGTCTCGAAGGAGAACGCCCGATGGGGATCCAATCGGTACACCCGGCACGTCTCGATGGAGGGCGTCTGGCGGGTACGCGTATTGGCGCGCGCCGGACGTCCCGACGGAGAGCGTACGGCGGATGATACCTTAGCGGCCGAACGCGTGTCCGTGCGGGTACGCCGTGTCCGAAGCGGTGGTCCTCTTTCGTATATGGACTGGCGGTCGAAGGACTGTCAGTGCTCATTGTGACCGTACGGGTGAGCGAGAGTACGAATTGGACGCAATGCGACGCCGCGACGAAGCGAGTGTATAGTGTATTTCGTGTGCAGTGAGTAGCGGAACGTCAGCTCCTGATCCTCCAATAAAAATGAATTGGTCAGCACTGACATTTCGTCCGCGCGGTGCCTGTACGATGACATAGTCGTCTTGGCGATTCCAAATGGTCGGTAATACCTCAAGTACCGCGCTGTCGTGTTCACCACCCCCTATAAGAGCGCCAGCCAAGCGGTGACATGCCCGAGTCGGTTCACTCCGTATCCAACCCTACGCACGCAATGGCGCCGAATCCGAGCGGCTCTGGTACACCGTCGACACCTTTCCGTTCGGTCCCGTTACCTGGTCAGAAGTATGACCATCGCTTACGTCGCGGTCTTACCGCTCTTCGCCGGAGGAAGCAGGTCCCACTATCCGTCACGAAATACGTCCAGAACGGGTTCTTTGACGGCGAGAGCTTCGCTTCGATTCCGACGGCGCTACCGATGCGGGATATGGCGACTCGCAATCCGAAACGGACAAGCATCGAAGCTTAACAAGCCCGCAGGAACCACCTGCCTGGTGTGACCGGACGGAAGAGTGAAGAGACCTACGGGCGGAGCGACTTGTTATACCTGCGCTGTCCGGAGGAGAAGGCCTATCAAGATGCGTTGCAGCGTTTGTTCCACCGCTGCTCATCTGATTCGGGCTTTCCCGAGAAGGACATGTATCCGCTTGGGTTGGTTATGTTCGAACCACCGTACGAAAAGTTGTACTGGCTGGACCGTCAACGGTGGGGAAGTAATACCGCAACGGAGGCGAGAATCCGAGCGTCCCATGGGTTCCTGTACAGTTGGCACAACGTCGAGTTCTTTGAAGTCCCTGTTCATCGCCGATCGGACTTGTATTGCTCCACGAACGTAGTGTGGACCAGCCTCGATGTGTCCCGCAACCTATCCGTACCGACTCCGTCCGTGTTGGCTTACCATTCCGAAGAGCTCTTCAAACGTTCACCCATTTAGGGTGTTGTCCGTCAGGTCGTATATGCCGAGTGGGCAGTGTTTGCCTTTATGTCGTTCCTCCAGGCGGCCCATGAAGGTATCGAGGTCTTCACTCGTGCCAGAGACGAGCGTCTGTAGCACAAGGACCGCCAAACCAAGTACGGGCGGTTGTTTCCGATGCCGTACAAACTGGTATGTATCCTGGCCGAGATGGGACTCCCGGACGTTCTCCGCGGCACCGTGTTTCCCACGCAAGTCGGTGAGAAACTGTTACAGTACTCGTTGGAGACCGATTGGGACAACACTCCGGGGTTCCTGTGGTACGACTACTACTCTGATACGTTCCCGGCGATGCCCTCGACCGGATCGGTCGCGACGCCGATCACTCGTGTCCTGAAGGGTCCGGAGAGTCTCCCCCCCTGGCCCTTCAAAACCGTTCTGGACTTCTTCCCGCATGGGTTCATGGCGCAAGACTTCGAGGACGTGGCGCCACTGCCGACTCCAATGGTGACACCCGTTGAGGCGAAGACCGTTGTGGAGGCAGGAGTACAGGCAGGATCCGGTCGGAAGTCTTGGGACAAATCCGGGTTCGCCATTGAGGACAGCACCAGCCGGCATTCGGACGGTGATACGCACAAGGCCTTCATGGCTCTCCGTGCGGCTTGTATTTCGTTCGGAGAAGAGGAACCTGTGACGCTTGACGACGCTCTGTTGGCGGCCCGAGCATGGATGCGCCGTGCGGTCAACGCCGAGACTGCTCTCCGTGAGCAGGCTCAGGCGCAGCTTAACCTGCTCGGTTACCTCCGGGCCCACTCCTTGTTGGTCCTTGCGTCTTACGAGAAGTCCGTGACGGCTGGTCTGGGTATGACGCCCGGTGTGGATTGGACGCCGATGTCGACGTTTGCGCCGCCGTTAGAGGAGTTGGTGACCAAATCCTATGAGAGCATTGGGCAACACGTCGATGTGGAGCGCATCATCGACCATTTCGTGAAGCACATGCGCCAAGCGGCGGAGTTCTTCTTCAGGGGTGCCGAGCTGGTTGCGCCCTATATCCCGCCCGGGGAAGAGCTTGAAGGTGAAGGCCAGTCCGGTGACGGTGCAGGGCCGAGCGGTACGAACGCGGCTCCAGAAGGGGAGACTCCGCAAGAGGAGGTAACCCCTGCGGTCCAGGGTGTTCCCATGCCGTCTCCGAGAGGAGACCAGGAGGAAACGGAGACCGTCACGGTTGAGGAGGACCTCATAGAGCCGGCGCCTGCAACCACAAGCCAATCGGGCATGGAAAGAAGAAGGTCGTGGCCACTTCGCCGTGGCCTGGGGCCGCCTTGGCGTTCCAGCCGACAAAGACCGGTTCGAGTTCGCGTGGTGGTTCCGCTGCGGGCCGTGGTACCTCTCCGTGGGGTACCCGTGGACGTGGTATTACGAAGCCCGGTTGGAAGAAGACTACTTAGTTGACCGTGCGTACTCGTAGCTTTCTTTTCTTCTAAGTAAACTTGTGATTGTTTGTGATGACCTGTGGGCAAATAGAATGTCGTTCTGCGTGTGCTGTTGTCGAAAAAGGCGGCGTTTTGTAAAAATCGGAAAGTAATTGACCAATAGACGTACGTTAGTGGCGGTTTGCCGCCCAATGATAACGTAGTGGCGGCGCCTTTTGGTGTCCCGTGACGATTCACCGCTTGCGAGCCAGTACTTACGATCTCGGATCTCGGATCCGCCCCTTTCCCCTCCTTAAGGTGTCACCGTTACCGAAGGGTTTCGGCGACGCCAATAGCGGGCGATAAAGTGCTGGGGGATGTGTTCCGGCGGTTCGAAGGTACCCTGATCGGTGCGGTACCCGTGCCATCGTACGCGGTATTCCTGTCCGTGCGGGGTGTCGCGATGGTCGACGACTCGTTTCACCACGCTCGGAACTGTTCCGGGCGGTGGAGTGGGCTGGTTGTCGACTGGTTCGTCCGCATACGGTCTCTCAGGGTCAGCAGCTACTGTGCCGGGTGTCTGTTTGGAAGTGACCGGTGTGGTTGTTGGCCGTGCTGTTGGGGCTTTTGTCACTCTGCCAATACTGACGGTGTTGTGAATACCGTCTTGGTTCAGAGTGACAGTGGCGTCCGTTGCGGATACGACCTTAAACGGGCCAGCCGTCTTCGGTAAGAGTTTCCGATACGTACGTTCCTGATCCGTAAGGTCCTCCTCTGCGCTCTTATAGTCCGGTCGGTCAACAAACACCTCTTCCCCAGGGGTGAAGCTCGGCGTGTACCGTACGGATTTATCAAAGTTTTCCTTATAGCGCTGTTGGGCGCGGGTCAACTTTGTCCAAGCGGTCTGCAGCATGGCCTGTAGGAGCTTGAGCGTGTAGCGTTTTAACCGAGCGGCAGTGGGCTGTGTAGGCGTCGTTGGGTCCACTGACGTACTGGGCTCATCGAGCAGAACGCTTGGGGGTTTACGCCTTAACGCCACGTCGAACGGTGCGGTACCGAGAGATCGATGGATCCGTAGGTTGTAACTGTACGTAAGAGGTTGCACATACGCGGGCCAAGTGTTCTGATAGTCCGCTACGTAGTGGCGTAATCTCTGCACGAGTGTTTGGTTAAACCGTTCGGCCTGACCATTTGTTTGCGGATGGTACGCGGTCGTTAGTACGTGTTTGGTTCCTAAAGCGGTACATACAGTCTCAAAGAACTTAGAGACAAATTGAGTTCCGTTATTGGTTAGTAAGTAGTTTGGTATTTCGTACGGATAAACCCAGTTCTCCAGGAAGGCCTTCGCCACTACAGAAGCTGTGGGTGACCGCAGAGGTATAGAGCGAGCTATCTTGCTAAACCGATCGGTAATAACCAGTATGTACTGGTAACCGTTTACGGACTTCGTGAATGGGCCGGCGATGTCCATCGCGACGAATTCCAGCGGACCGGCGACGGGGAACAGCTTCAGCAGCTTCCGCGACTTGAAGTGTGTTCCCTTCGTCGCCGGGCAGGTGCGACAGTCCCGTACGGTCTGGAATACATCGTTGGCCATATGTGGCCAGTAGAAGTCTCGACGGAGACTTTCATAGATCCGAGTGGAGCCCGGATGGCCAACGAGACGGAGGTAGTGTGCCAAGTAGAGGACGCGTGCCTGCAGTGATGCAGGTACGAACTTCTGGATGGCGCCGTCCAGTGGGGCTTTGCGCACGATAAGTTCGTTTCGGTCAATGTCGAACAGAGTGATGCCGTTGCCGATGTCTTTCCATACGGACTCACAGAAAGGGTCATCTGCTTGAGCTCGTACCAGCTCTTCGACCGTGACCGGAACGATATTGGTTTCCTCCGAGGTGACAGCGAGCACCTCGGGGATACCAGCAGATTTCCGTTCGGGCGTTGGCCAGTAGACGCAGACGTCGCTGTACTCATCACCGTTAACGGTAATGTTGGTGATAAAGTAGCCATCGTCCGTACGAACATTCACTAGCAAGCAAAAGACCTCTTCGTCCAATGGGGCATCGTCTTCGCCATCCGTCCGGATCCGAGAAAGAACATCAGCCGCGTGGTGCTTGATATCCGGACTGTGAACGACATCGAAGTCATACTCCATTAGACGCAACCGCCACCTGGCCAATCGTCCTGACGCGTCCGCAAGGTTCAATACCCACCTCAAGGAGTGGTGGTTCGTTCGGACAGTGAACCTCTGACCTTCCAGGTACGGACGGAGGTGCAGTATGGCCCAAACGACCGCAAGGCATTCCCGTTCGGTAGTCGAGTATTGCCGTTCGGTTTTCGATAGAGAGCGGCTCCAGTAACCGATCGGTAATAAGCCTCCGTCCGGTTGCTTCTGTAGCAGGGTGCATCCTATCTGTCAGTCGCATGCGTCTGTATCCAGAACGTACGGGTACCCTTGACGGGGAATGGCCAAAATGGGCGGGCGTATCAGTCTATGACGTAATTCGTCAAAGGCTTCGTATTCCGTATCGGTCAATGTCTCAAACTTCGTGGGTTGCCCCTTCTCCAACTTGCGGTTTAATGGAGCCACAATTTGGGCGAAGTTTGCGACAAACCGACGGAAAACGTTACAGAGCCCCAAGAACGATCGGAGCTCCGTCTGGGTCGTAGGCGGTTTAGCCTGCTTGATAGCATTCTGTGTCTTGAGAGACACTTGAAGCTTTCCCGGTCGGCTTACGTGGCCTAGATAGTCCACCGTGTCACTGAAAAAGTAGCACTTGTCCAGTCGGAGAGTAACACCAGCCGAACGGAGCAAATGCAATATGGTCCGCACATGGTCATAATGCTCTTCAACCGTCCGGGAATAGATGATTACGTCATCAAGATACACCAGTGCGTACTGCCACTTCACCCGTGATAGGATGATATCGAGAGAACGCTGGAAAGTAGTTGGTGCGTTCTTCAGTCCGAACGGCATTCTCCGATAACGGTACAGTCCCATATGCGACGTAAACGTCGTTTTGTCTCGGTCGGATTCATCCATTTCGGTCTGCCAATAACCACTGTTGGCGTCCAAAGTGGAGAAGATTTGTGCATCTCCAAGAGAGTCGATGCACTCGTCCATTCGGGGTAGTGGTTATATGTCCCGTACGGTCGTAGCGTTCAACCGGCGGTGGTCGACGCAGAAGCGAAGGCTTCCGTCTTTTTTTGAGCGGGAATACGACCGGGCTGGCCCATTTTGCCTATGACGGTTCTATGACACCAGCAGCGAGCTGTTTTCTCACCTCCTTACGTTCGAGTTCTCTCCGAGCGGGTCCAGCACGGTACGGCATCTAAAATATGGGCTTCGAGCCTGGTTCCAGATGGATGCGGTGCTTCGCTCCCGCAATCGTTCCGAGATGACCGTCCCACATGTCCGCAAACGGTCGAAGTAGCTCGATGACTTTGTCCCGTTCGGTAACATACTCAGGACTGATCTGTACCTTTCTGGTCCAATCGTTCTCATCTTTCCGTACGGTTTCTTGCTCCTGTGCGGTATCCTTGTATATCCGTTCGGAATTACTGACCGAAATCGGAATGTGTTCCCCCTCCTTAGACTCGTCGCTCCGCGACGATGTTGCGGAGTTATGAGCGCTACAGGAGATGGAAGAGCAAGTCCGATAACGGTGTTCTTGTGAAGTCGAACCGAGCGGTCAGAAAAGTTCGCTACGCGAACGAGAAAGGGTACGTCCGGTCGGAGCTTCATAACTCCACCCGCAAGTAGTGTGAGTTCAAGGGTTGATCCCGTTCGGTGATGAGACTGTAGAAAGACCAAGCCGGACGTTTTGGTGGTCACCAAGACGTTCGTTTCCGACATTGGGGGTACAACAACCGGACGGGCAACGTGTATCTTATTACATGGAGTTTCCCGTTCGGGTTCTGGTTCCGCCGCAGAAGGTGCATTTGGTCCGTAGGCGGAAGACTGTATAGACACCGGTTGGGAGTATCGTAGGAGTATTGTCCGTTTTGGTGGTAGTCGTGCCAAGACGTACTTGTCAATAAAAGAAGTACCGAGTAGTACGCTGGTGGAGATGTTAGAAACCACCAGGAACTGTACTCGTACGTTGAGGTCACCAATTCGGACCATAAGGGTGAGAACTCCCACAAAGTCCATTCGGTTCTTCGACGCGTCCGTAATTCGGTGTCTTACGTCCGGTCGGAGTTTTGAGCGCCAATTCGGACGGAGATGGCGTTCGTGAACCAGACAGGGTCCGGCTCCGGTATCAGGAACTTCCGCTAACGGATACATCAGTGCCGTGTTGAGGCCAACTGACACGTGCACCTTATAGTTCGCGCTTGAAAAGAGGATCGTTTCGGTTTCAATGTCCGTATCGGTCAGGTCACATGTCAGGACAGGGGACTCCCCTCGGATGGAGTCCGTTCGGTCTGTCGCTGACGGGGCGGGGCTAGGCCTCTGTGGAGGAGACGAGGCCTCTACGCTTCCTCCTAGTCATTTCCCTGGTGGGGAGCAGGCTCCTCGACCAGCATGACGGCCTGTGTCGGTCTTGGTGAGTACGTCTGGCGAGGTTGTCCGCCCTGGCGATATCCTACATTGTCCTTCGGGGTATCAGTTTTCCGTCCGGTCTGGTAGGCACTGTAATAGCCTTCCTCGCTGCGTTGCTGATAATTAGCCTCCCGTATGGCCAGCAGCTTCTCCTTTAGGTCCGGGGGGAGCAACTGACAGCAGTTGGGCTCCCGCGAAAGGCAAATCCGACACGGTCTAACTGGTGCCTGCCCCTGGGGTTGCTCTACCCTGGAGCTGGCAGGGCTGGGATAAGACCGAACGGACTGAGCCGGCGTTGAAGCCGAGGGCGTAGTGGGGGGCGAGGGCGTGGAGGACGTGCAGGATACCGCGAGGACATGTACCTCGTCTTTGTCCGATACGGAATAGATCGATCCCGACGGGGTATCGATACTATGAACCTTCCGGGCGGTACGAGAGGACTCTTTCAGAGCGGTTGGCTTTTGAGTATCAACCCGGACGGACTGTCGACGTGAGGCACGATGGGTGTCTCCGTACGATTTCGCGTAACGGGCAAGTGCATCGTATCCGATATTGGGATGCGAGGTGAGGTGATTCCTCACCTTTGACCGTATGGCGGCAAGGAGACCTTCGACGAAGATCCCCTTCAAATTCTGATCGGTAAAGACATTTCCGCAACGGAGGGATTTCGTCCAGAGCTTCTGGGCGAATTCCGTTTCGGACATGCCTGAAGCTTGGCGGTAGAGAGTGACCTCTGCGGCCGCGTCGGCAATGATCTCATCCGTTGCGTACGCGGTCAACAGAAAGTTGACTACCTCTTCGTACGTACGGAGAGACTCATTCCGAGTACGGTCGACAGCGCCAGACTCACCTTCGAGCCGAGACTGACCCAGAGCGTGCGCCGGTCCGGTCAGGTAAAACTGGAAATACCAGAGGGCTGCCCCCTCAGTGAGTCCGTTATGGTTGCAAGCGGTTTTAAACCGCTGTAAGAAATTGAGCACCGATATCGGATCCGTCCCGGAAAAGGAATGACCCTTCATCTGGACATTCAATTTCTTTCGGTAGCGCGCAATCTTGCGCGCCACCCGCGAATTGTACGTCTGGCTCCTCCTGAGCAACCTGTACGTACGGTAGTCCACCAATTTGGCGAACTTCTCGTTCAAGGGCCTGATGCGTTTTAGCATCAACCTGTCCGAACGGGAACGATACCGATTGGACTTCCCCCTCCGTCGAGGGCTGCGGGAGTGTCGGTCGACTTTCATACTGTACGTATCGGTTCAACGATCGGTTCTGCTGCACCGTACGGTCTCGAATTCCACTTCTAAGTCGGGAGACCAATGTGGTATAATGCACAAAAAAGGAGAGAGTCTGAAGCGGCCTTGAGACGAGACGGGAGCGGCGGTAGCGTACAGTCTTGTGACTGTAATGAATCCGAGCGGAGAAAAGGGGCGGAAGCACCGGGCGGTCGAGGGGAGAGTGGACGATTGGTATCACCAGGCACGTCCAGGAACGTGGGGAAGGGTACGAACGGTCTGAGAAACCCAATTAATGAGTAGCCGTGCGGTCTATCGTTAGTGCAAACTACCGAAGAAGACGTTCGGCAGAAGATGCTTGTCGTTTACGATTGGGGGCCTCGGGAGATCCGAACTACAACTAAATATCGGGTCTGGGCCCCATTACTAACTACTTTACGATCGGTCTAATTTGCATTGCCACCACCAAGTCCGTACACGTGGCCAACTTGTACGCTGTGCCAACCCGTCCGGCACTTGATCACCAAATCGTACACGTGGCGGTGCCACGGCACCAGCCCATCGTGCACTACCCCTTCGTACGTGAACGGCTGATCAGACACACTCTGTACCAACCCGGGCCAACTATACTACAGTGAAGCTAAGGTGATGAGAGTCTGAATATCGACCTATTGATTCTCGGTGTCGTCTGTGTTTTTATAGTGAACGAGGTATTAGAGACGACTGCTGCGAATGCGGTGGTCAAGAATCTTCTCAATGCGATTGTCTGAAACCGTGATGAGCTTTTCCGGTTTCATGGAAGTTACATCTTTCTGCTGGTTTTCAGTACTTGTAGGTTGTACAAACGGGTTCAAAAATAATACATGGAAGGTATGATGAATTCGTTCGAGCTTCTTCGGTAGTTCTAATTTATATGATCGACCTTCGGCAAGGACCTTACGTATCATGTACGGTCCTATGTATTTTGGGGATGCTTTCTTCGCACGTCCTTCTTTCAGATTTAGGTTCTTGGTTAAAAGCATAACTTTATCACAAACTTTGAATAATTGTTCCTTTCGTTTCATATTGATATCGTCCACCATTTTCAAATTAGTGGCTTCAATCGATGATTTCGCGACTTCAGTTGCATATTTAATGTTGTCAATGAATTTGACCGTTGCATCATTACTTATTTCGATTTCATCATGGTGAAGAAAATCAAAAATGGTAACTGGATGATGACCATATTCTAGGAAAAAGGGTGTTTCCTTTGTGGCTTCATTAACATAATTGTTATATGCAAACTCTAGACCAGGGAGATAAATATCCCAATCCTTTTGTGTATTAGTTATGAAACATCGTAACATTTCTTCCAATGTCCGAAAAGCACGTTCCGATTGTCTATCGGTTTGAAGATGAAACGCAGTGGAAAGGTTGAGTTTCACCTTTAAGATAGTCATTAGTTCCTTCCAGAAATTCCAAGTGAATCTTGAATCTCTGTCGGATATTATTTTGCGGGGCCATCCATGATGTTTGTAGATTTCTTTATAGAACACATCTGCAGTGTCTTTAGCGTTGACATTGTTTTTCATAGCAATGAAATGGGTTCTATTGGATAGTTTATCTACAACGACAAGCATCGAACACATATTATCCTTGGTTTGGGCAAATCAAAAATGAATTCCATTAATATCACTTCCCACTTTTTATTCGGAGGAGGAAATGGACGAAGAAGTCCAGTCATCTTTAGATTGCTACTCTTAGATGCTTGACATCTAGGACAACCTCCTACGAACTCTTTGATTTCCTTATTCATTCCAGGCCGAAAGAAATCTCTTTTTCTTATGGTTATCGTACGTTGACTTCTCCTCTGGGCTCCTAGCAACGAATTGTGATGATCAATAATGCTTTGTTTCTTGATTTCTCCATCAGGGATACACAAACCTTGTTCGAAGTATAGTCTTTTGTTTCTGCAGTGAAATGGTTCTTTCACTTTATTGATAACCTCTTTAAAGAATTCGTCTTGTTTATATCTTTCGGATATTTTCTTTAAAGTGTCATCTTTTATCTTAATTGTGGTTATGTTTAAAAGGTTTTCTGATGATTTCAGAAGAAAACTTTCCTTTTCTTTGTGATTGCGGGACAAAACGTCCGCAACTTTACTGTCTTTTCCTTTTAGATATTTGATTTCATAATCAAACTCTTGCATAAACTATACACATTTTGCTTGTTGTCTGGAAAATGTTTTTTGCGATTCCAAATACTTAAGAGGGTGATGATCAGTTAAGGTGATAAACTTAGATCCATGTAGATATGATGTCCAAGTTTCAAGAGCATGAAAAATAGGTAATAATTCTCTTTCATGTGTCGAATAACCTTGTTCGGCACTTCATAATTTTCTAGAGGTATAAGCTACTGGTCTGCTTCCTGATTCGTCTATTTGGGTACTGCAGCGCCTATTCCTGTTTCAGAAGCATCCACTGTTAATTCATATGGTTTCATTGGATCAGCACATCTTAAGATTGGTGTGTTACTTAACGCACTTCTAAGATTGTTACAAGCATTCTGCTGTTCTTCTTTCAATTGGAATGGAATACTCTTCTTTGTGAGGTCAGAAAGTGAAGCAGCTCTCTTTCAGAAGTCTTTGACAAACCTTCTATAATAGTTGCATAATCCAAGGAAGCTTTGAACTTCTGTTATATTGGAAGGTATTTCCCAATTACTGATGGCTTCAGTCTTCTTTGGACTAACTTTAATTCCTTCAGAAGTTATAATGTGTCCCAAGTATTCAATGGAACTTTTCATGAATTCACACTTGCATAACTTCCCATAAAGTTCATTCTTCTTTAATATTTCAAATACGGTTCGTAGATGTTTTAGATGCTCTTCTTTCGTTCCACTATAAACGAGTATATCGTCTAAGTAAACAAGTACGTCTTCATCCAAATATTCTCTGAATAAGATGTTCATATAGGTCTGAAAACATCCTGGGGGTCCAGTAAGTCCAAAGAGTGTCACTAGATATTCGAATTGTTCGTATCTTGTACGAAAAGCAGTTTTCTTTCGATCACCTTCTCTGACCTTTATTTGATTATATCCCGATCGTTAATCAAATGCAGAGAAGTACTTTGTCCCACCTACTTGGTCCCATACTTCATCAATTCTGGGTAGGGGGACTTGATTCTTAATTGTATGTTTATTCAGTGCACGGTAATCAACGCACATACGAAGACTTCCGTCTTTTTTCTTGGTAAATAATACTGGGCTTCCCCAAGGACTTATAATAGGCCTGATGAAGCCGTGAGCTAAGAGTTCGTTTATCTGTTTTTTCATTTCACTTAGCTCTACCTTAGACAGTTTGTAGATTGGTCCCATCTTAGGACTTGATCCTTCTTTCATATCGATTCTCATTTCTACTTCTCGATCTGGTGGTAATCGGCTAGGTGACTCATTAGGAAACCCGTTTTGATACTCATTTAATAACTTTTGTAATTTGATATCCACTTCTTCACTTTGTTTTGTACTTTTGGGATCAACTTTGTCTCTATATGGTTTGATAATAATATGGTATACCATCTTCATTTTCTTTTTTACAAGTCTTAAGAATTTCTTACTGGTAAGTAGGAACGTAGGTCGGGATGATGAGCCATACCTACCAGTTTCTGCGTCCAGAGTAATGAGTTTTTCTCCAACCTTGACGAGCATTGTGTGCAATTTCCAATCAGCAATTGGATTTATATCTGATAACCATGACTTGCCTAGAATTACGTCAAAGGAAATCATATCCACTATAAATGGTTTAATATTGAAACATAGTTGGCCAATTTTTAGAGAAAGTTCATTCGAACTGATGCTCATTGGGACAAGAGTTCCTTCCCACAATTCAGCTTGTAGCTCAGACTCATTTATTTGCAGATTCAATTTTTCTGCAAACTCTTTAGAGATAAAAATCTCTTCACAACCACTATCCACTAGAATATTGCATGCGTGTGGTACTTGAGTATCTATTTTTCCTTTAAAGACCAACATAAGTGATCTTTTAGATCTTTTCTTCCGAAACGGGAGAAAAGTACATATTCTTATACTTTCTCTATGGTTTTTGTTTTTTATACTTTTTGTTTCTTTTTTTATTAGCCTTGCATTCATTTTCTATATTACATCGATGCGCTAACCGATTTTTAGCTAGTGCCTTATTTAGTGTTCTGGATTGTAAGCTCTACTGAACCGATTATTATAATGGTTCTTGGCAAAACAACCTCTCTTCTTGCATATAAAGCATATTTTATTATCCTAACAACATGTTTTCTAGTCGGTACTGTAGTACAGTGTACCCTACGAGGTGTGTCTTGGATATAAAATTGCTGCCCGGCCAGGTGCGGTATATGAGCTAGTGCACAGATGGCACACGTAGACGTTGGCAGGCCCCAAATGGTCTACTGAATCCTGATTTATAGTTTTTTACCCTAGGTAGAATAGTTAGTGCACGTAGTGCACCGCGTTGCAGTGCATCACTTCAGAGGTAGACGCGCCTCACAGCCGTTATTTAGGGTGCTCGAGCTGCCCTTCCCTCCTGTGGTAAAGTCAAAGACCCTCTTGGCAACTACTTCCCATCTTAGTTGGCAATTGCCATCATGTTTAAGGTTTATAAGCCATCGCTACGTTGCTCGCCATTTCCTGTAGGCACGACAGCCAGAGCCCGACCATTGCATCTTCTTATCAGTGATCTCCTGTTGGTTCTATGCCCATTGGACACTCCTCACCGTAGGCAGTGCCCGTGCTACTATACTACAATTTCTGGTCTCCCGACTTAGAATACCGCACGGATGATTGACATCGCGCCTTAGGAAAACACGAACGAACGGAATTCTACCTTTGGATCTGGACTACCGACGGACTGGTACTGAAAGCAACTGCCATAATGGATAACAATCAACCCCCAACAGAAGACCCCCGCACACCAATGGCTCGAATCAGTGCTATTTCCCCGCCGCCCGCTTCCATCGCCGGACCCTCCGGATACAACGGGAGTGATCGTCGGGAGTACTCCCTTACAGCCACAGGTTAATCTCCTCACTCCAGTCGACAACCCTGAGAGGATTCCTCGTGATGCTTCTCTGGCCGACCGATTCCGAGGACGGCTCCACGAGTACCGCTCACAGCTCAAAGCTCAATACACCACAGGCAGGTCCGCAGAACCCCATTGAAACAAGTGAAATCTTCGACACCGATGGACTCGCAGACCTTCCTTGGCCACGGGTTCGAGAGATGCTTGAAGCTCGACTCGAGACCCTTGCAGATCTACGAGTCTCAGCCGCCATCGCTGAGCACGCCGAACGGTTGGCAGAACGTGTCCTTCCAAAGGTACTGGATTTGGACTCTTTCGTGGACTCCTTAGCCATTGGAATCCGCCGTAAGGTGACACGCCAGGCTGGCGTCCAGCTCTCCGTGGGCGAAATCCAAAGTAATCCGTTGGTATCCGTAGGGCAACCCCGTTCCGAACCAACGGTAGCAGCCGCTCTGCCAGCCCCTCGTCGGATTCAAACACAGGTAGACCAACCGGGAGTACACCCAGGGAGAGGAAGAGAGCCTCCCAGGCAAGAAGGCCTAATGGATGTACCACCTGTGAGGTACAAACGAGCACATCGCACTCGTGACTCCATTGGTTTCGAGGCTGAATATGAAGAGCCGCCATTGGAATCGAGAACTGCTGAACGTAGGGAGAAGAGAAGAGACCGTAGGAAGAATTCGAAGAATCAGAGCAACAGCCGTAGGAATTCCAGAGATAGCGAATTTGATTCAGATTCGACGAATTCTATTGGCTCAGAGACGGATGAGGCGGCTGTTCGACGCCTCAAACCGTATGTAACCACCAAAAAACTCTTTAGAAGAGTGTTAGATTATCGCAACTACCGCTTGGCTGATCGGTCCACGCGGTATTCTACCTCAGTGGCTTGGAAGCTCGCTAGGTGGGCCAAACGGATGCAGCTAACCTTAACGGAAAAGTTTTCGGGATCCGACCCCATCTCAATCCTTATGTTTCTCAGTCTGTTCCGTATGGCATGTGATCAGAACGGCGTCCACAAGGGTGCGGCACTGTACCTTTTTCAGTTTTTTCTCCATGGTCAAGTGCACGACTATGTGGTTTCTAAGATCTCTGGGACCAATAATCCAATGGACGCTACCGACCAGGAGCTCCTCAGGTCATACCCAGATTTTGTGCACTATCTACTGGAGACTTATGCGACGGATGACGTCGTCATGGATGGCCTTCAGGAATTTATATCCTACCGGCAGAGTTCTAACATGACCGAGAAGGACTTCGCCGACAACCTTCGGAGAAAGGCCTTTAGGAGTGGGAATGTGTTTTCCGAGAACCTGTTGAAGCAACATTTCATCGCTGGATTGCTGCCTGCCATCAGGACCCACGTCCGAAATCACCATATGGACCCCTCGGGTATCTCCTATAGGCAGTTGGTAAATTATGCCGAAGGATATGGCAAGACCTACAAAACTTCCAGCCGAGCACCCAAGCACGACACCAGAGAGAGAGAGCGACTCCCGTCAGGAAGATTTCTCGCGCCAACATTGAGAGCTCCGAAAGTAGTGCCTCAGGTTTATACGAGGATGTGGGGAACATCCTCGCTGTATCCTTTGGTTCGGCTCCCTCTGGTCCGCCGTCTACCCCATTCACAGGCACTGAAACGACCACTCCTTCAGGTCCGCCAGGGTATTCATCAATTCAGCCACGTAGAAATGTCATTCAACGCGCTCCGCAGGCTTGCTTTATATGCTTGTCCAAGGTTGCTCCTTGTGACTGCATGAAGTTCTTGCCAAATGAAACGAAAGAGAAACTTCTAACTTTAAAAAAGGAGAACTACCAGGCGCGAAGATCGGAAGGAATGTTTAACCCCCAGGCTCACCGATTCATGTCATCCCCTGCTACCTCCAGATACGCTAGATCACTCGGAACTCCCAATCGGGCTCCGCAGGTTAACGCTGTCTCGGTTCCAGAGGCTCAAGATCAACCTGCGTCGCCAATTGATGCTCCAAAGGAAGTGCAGGCCACTGGAAATGCATATGCCACTGGGGTGGAAGCTTCGTCGCAAAACAACTAGAGGAGCGGTGCGAGGCGAACTGCCCCTCAGAAAATTCTAGCCTCACTGCCAAAGGTAATGAGATTCTCGCTCACGAGTCTGTTTCACCTTGGAACCTCAACCGCGGAAGCCAACGCAACACGAAATGAGTTTGAACCGGTGTTGTGATGAAATGAAAGCCGAAGGGGATGTGCCTGTTTGTATCTTGAGGAAAGAGAATTATAACGTGCGACACACTAATGGATTGACTACCTCAAGGTCTCGGGTCGTGACCAGCGTCCTGGACACTAAGGCTGGTTCAAACTTGGTTCATCCGAAAGTTCTACTTCTTGGTTTGGGGGATTCTGTGCGGCTCCAGAAGACCCCAAAGGTTACGGATGCTTTTAAGCGACTTATGGACCTTAAAGGAAGTATCCCCCTTTGCGTACAATTAGGTGACCTTCAGGTTCGAACATGGTTCCTCGTTAGTCCTATTTTAGGCGCGGAATGTCTCCTTGGGACGTCTTTCATAGACCGCTGCGTAAAAGCGATCTACCCCGCCCTCCGGAAGGTGTCTCTCTACCGCACCTGACCTGTGACAATCATCGGTCACAAATCTGGTCCCGAGGCCAACCCACGTCGCCCTCCACTGGGACAGAATATCGTATTCAATAAGGTTCGGTTACCTAAAGCGGTAACGATACCGCTAATGACGCAGGTCACAGCTCTGGCTCATTGCAAAACCGCAGGTTTTGTGACTCTTCAGAATCATGCGAAGACGATTCAGCGTCACCTTTCGCTCATGGGCAATGAATTATTGACTGTAGACCAAAGGCTCCCTTCTTCGTCAACATGAGTAATTCCCGGGATCGCCCAGTACGCTTACCAAAAAAAGCTGTCATTGCGATTGCGTTGCCTGCTCCAATGGCCGTAATGAAAACCTCTTGGAATAATCTCTCCCCTGCCTCCGACGTGGACGCCGAAAGTTGGGAGGGAGAGGTAAACCTTGGAATGGAATTCGAATCCTATCGTCTCAAGGTTATAGAATTCCTCCGGGAATTTAAATCCATGTGTTCTCGCCAATCGGGAGAAAAACGAGCCACCAAGCATCGTATCGACCTAAAGGAGGATGCCAAACCAGTGTATCAACATCCTTATAGCACTGGCCTAAAAGAACTTGCGGTCGTGGCGGATCAAATGGCAAAGATGCGTAAAGCCAACGTCATCAAGTCAGCTCGGCCGCACGAATCCCAATGGCCAAGTCCGTTCGTCCTCGTGGCGAAAAAGGACGGCTCCGTTAGGTTCTGTGTCGGCTACCGAAGGCTTAACGCGATAGCCAAACGGAAAAGCTATCCTATCCCTAGGATGGATGACTGCATCGATTCTTTACGATAATCGACGGTGTTTACGACGCTCGATGCGAATTGGGGCTACTGGCAGATACCACGGGATGACGACGCAAAGTCCCTTACCACGTTCACAACCCACGAGAGATTGTTTCGTTTCACACGGATGCCCTTTGGTTTGATGTATGCACCCGCGGCTTTTTAACGGGCTATGGATATAATCCTGTCTAGGATGAAATGGAAGTTTGCATTGGTTTATCTGGACGACGTTATCATCTTCTCACGCACCGTTCGCAAACATTTCACTCATGTGAGGACTGTCCTTAGGATTCTCGGTGAAGCTGGAATAACATTGAAGCTTCCTAAGTGCTTCTTTTACCAAGCCTCAGTGGACTACCGAGGCCATGTGGCTCACCCCGGGAAATTTCAAGTCGCCAAGAAAACAAAGAATGCATTCCGGCAGGAGAAACCTCCAAGAACTCATACTGAGCTGCGCTCCTTTCTTGGGCTCTGTAATGTCTACCGCCGGTTGGTAGAGAGGTCCTCAAAGATTTCCTCACCCCTCAACGAGATGCTAAAGAAGGGAACACCATCGGAGTTTGATTGCCTAACGGAAGAGCATTATAAATCCTTCCAAACCTTGAAGGATAAGCTCCTCAACCCTCCGATATTGGGTTTAGCAAAGCCGGACAAACCTTATATTTTGGACACAGATGCGTCCAACGAAGAGATTGGATGTTTTCTCCTACAGAAGCAAGAATCTCCGGAGGACTATTGACCTATCGGTTACTAGAGTTGAACTCTAAATAGCGCTGAACAAAACTACTGCGCACCGAAAAAAATGCCTTGCCATCGTTTGGGCAGTTTTGACCTTGAGGCTCTACCTCGAGGGAGTTAGATTTACCATTAGAACAGATCACCATTCTCTTCGCTAGCTATTGAACATGAAAGACGCGTCCAGCAGGCTTGCGAGGTGGAGATTACGGCTCTCCGAATTTGATCATGATGTAACCTACCGGCCAGAAGTAAAGCACCAATCGGCTGATGCACTCAGTCAAATACTTACTGACGGCGATGATGACAGTTCTTGGATGACAAAATACCAACTCCAGACCTTTATGGGTACGATACAGACCCGGAGGATGAGTTGCTGCTAGCCCTAGTGGTATGCACCGATGTTGATATCAAACCTGAGGAGTTATATGTAATCGACTGGCCACAGGACCCATTGGATGGATAAGATATCCTAGAGGTTAATGAAATTGTGCCAGAGCGGAAGGAGCTGCTCCCTATAACCTTAAAAGATCCCCTTCAATCACAGAAGAACGATAAGTTCCGCCAAGGGAAGGCCGAGCTCGTGGGAACCAAAGGAAATCTATATGACTTTGACCGATTTGGACGGTCCTATCCAGAAGGTCATCCCTCAATCTCTACAAGCACTTTTTCTCAACCTGGCTCACTACCCTCGCTTCGCTGGTCAACCTGGTGGTACTCAAATGCATCAGACCCTTAGGAAGCATTTCTATTACCCGTTTATGGCGAACGACCTTTGGAATACAGCGAAGACCTGTGCTTCCTGTGCAAAGATCCGTGGGAAACGAGCTCGCCATCAGGCTAAACTCAAGCTATTTCCAAAGGCGGGCCCATTGGAATTTATTGAAATAGACATCCTGGGTCCACTGCCCAAATCCGTCCATCGGAACCAATTAATCTTGGTAATAACCAATAGGTTTACCAAGACCAAACGGGCGATTCCAGTGAAGAAAACTAAGGCAACGGACGTATCTACGGCTTTTCTTACGCACTGGGTGTATCCTTATGGTCTGCCCCTGTATCTTCTGACGGATAATGGCAACCTGTTCGTGTCGAAGTTCTTTTCGCACTTCTGTTCTGGCTTAGGTGTTAAGCATGTTATGACGACAGCTTACCACCCGCAAAACAATGGAAAGGCCGAACGGTTTAACAAGACGCTCGCAAACCGTTTGATACACTACACCGCCGAGCACCAATTGGACTGGGACGACTACGTTGAGCCACTGGTTTATGCCTACAATACACAGGGGCATAAATACACTGGTACTACCCCATTCGACCTGATCTTGTCTCGGCAGCCCGTGCCATTGGCTGTAGACGTGAAAACTTCTTGGTTCCGTCAGGACATCACCGAAGGCATGACGCCTACGCAGGCTAGGCGCTACGCTCGCCGAAGGATTGATGATATTCTTCGAACGGCAAAGTCTACTCTATCTCGAGCCCAGCTCAGGTACAAGGCGGACTTCGACAAAGCCGTAATGTTTACCCCCACCTTTCATACTGGCGAGCTGGTCTTCATCGACAGGGCACCGTTGGATACACCATTGGATGCAATGGAATTGGCCTCTAGGAAACTCTTGCCGAAGTCTATTGGTCTCTTTAAGATTTTGCGATCGTCCACCCACGCCGTTACGATCGAGAGAGACGGGCTTGAGAATACAGTGGCGATTGACCGCGTCTCACGCGCTCCATCTGCATCATCCCCAAGGGTATCTCAAGCAGGAACCAATGGTACGGGACTCTCTTCCGAAGCATTTCCTTTGGTACCAACGGCAGCGCGGGAGACAACGACTCTCCCTCTAGTAGTGGAGCCGTTACCAATGATCCATCCTCGAAGGGGGTTTTGGCCGACCGCCCTATAAGTACGCCTGACGGTAGCGTTTCTACCGATGGAGTATCTACTTCAGGTCCGAAGGCTGTGAGCGTCGATCCTACGGGAGGTCTGGCGGGCACGAACGGTTCCTCCATTGGTGCTAACCTGCCTACCAACGGTTTTGCTCCGATGGACGAGATGGACCTTCCAGAGGAATCGTTTGTTCCGCTGGATAATGGTCCAGTGCTTGCCGACGATCTTCATCCTCCTGGCTTTGCTCGATTGTGCGCAATAGATATTACCGAGAAGATTTTTCCTAAGGAGTATGTATCGATCACATCGTCTCTACTGGTATCGACAACGACGGCAATGTCGTGTACCAAGTCCGTTAGCATGGCTTCGCACCAGCAGAGGACTCTTGGGAACCTCGTATTCATATCCCAAAGAACTTTATTCGCAGGTATTAGAAGAAACAAGGGCGCACGAAGCGCGCCTTTAGAGAGGGAGCGTACGATCGGTAGCACAGATGGACCAAGTGTCCATCAATGCCAAAGCAAAGTATTCTATCTGGTATTTCCTCGTTACCAGCCAGGCTAATAGCTATTCTAAGTCTATAACTCATTAACGCCGAACACCATCGGGTACCTCCCCGCGCATGGGCGGCATGCGACAGAGAGTGCGGTGACAAAAAAAATCGACTGGAATTGGCGTCGATTTTTTGAAACCGTTTGCCAACTAGTTTTTAGGCCGAAAACAAAGAATCGACCGTATCTCGGCTTCCAGGCCGCGCAGATGCAAGCCGACACCGGATTTGGAGTCGCTGGAAAACGCTCGTTTTGAGCTTTTTTGGCCTTGTTGGTCGCCTGCGAAAGGCCTAAGCGCGAGCGCACGCGCGCGAAACCATGGCAAGGCTTAAAAAATCAAGCAATTACTTTATTTGATTAGGCCTTAGCCTTTTGACCTGATGGCAAACTCAGATATGCCACCGAGCATAGCTGGCACTCTCAGCATGTCTGGTAATTTGCGTGGGTGCGGCCACGTTATCGATGATTATCATGGCATGGAACTCTGTTGTATTTGTCACACCACTCTCGGCTTAGTCGTTTTGATGATCGATATGGCAGCCACTCTCACTAGTGGAACCTGTTGCCTTCATTCCTACAGAAGATTTTTCATCCAGACTTTGCTTGCGAATGATTCGATGGGACCCCGGGATTGGCGACCAACCGGAAGGTGAAGTGCTTGATTGAACTGGAGCACCATGGCCTTTCCGATGCGCCTGAAATATCCCCCTCTCGGCGGCTGTCGGGCGCTTAAAGGCATTGCGTCTAGAGCCTCTGAACCTTCGGAGTCCGACAGGATCATCAGCTGCCTACCGAAGCGTTCGTCCAGGCTAGCTGTTGTCCTCTGGTGAACCAGCCGGGCAGTATCCCTCACCATTGCGGCAATGCTCCCACGCAGCTTCTGCACCTCAAATTCTTCAAAGGTTTTAAGATTGTTTCCTTCTATTGTAACTAGCTCCCACCATTGTAAGGCGTCACCAGTCATATAGCTGACGGCACAATTTATCTTTTGTTCGTCGGTAGGCTCTTTGGTAATAATGATAAATATGTTCTCAAGGCCTTTTATCCAGCTACGAGCATTTTTTCCAAAGAACTTTTCAGGTTTTCCAACTTTTAGGGCTTGATTGGTTTGGTTGCCATTAATGTAACTAATAAATGCATTATTACCATGATTCAATTGGTTTTGTAACTGTCCAACTTGCCGCTGCAACTCTTGAATAGCTTGCACGCTTTGTTGGAATGAAGCTTGAGGAGGATTTGACATTTTAAATAATTAAATTCAAATTCAAATAGTGTTCTTTATTCAATGTTTGACTTTGAAATTATTAATTACTTGACTAATTGTATCAGCTGACTCTTTTGGAGTTCGCTTGACACAAGTAATTGGCTCACCGTTGGGCAAAGTGGCCAAGCTTGCGTACTCGCGGTAGGCGCTACCACGAAGCAGATGGTCCTCTGTAAGGAGGCGATGACAGTAAGCAAAAGCTTCCTCACACCACAGGTCGCACAAGTGGCAAGGTATCTCCAACTTGTCCACGGTTTCCACGAGTCCCAAGTGGCGAGCGGCGCTGAAGCCTGATTGGCTCACTAGCGAGCGAATATGATTGGCCGAACAGTTATGATCTGTCCACGACACAGTGGGTGACTTGTGAAGGTGGCAGTCACGCGCACGAGGCGTCCCCGTGTCACGGGCAGGCCAATGCGTCCAATTAGCTTTCATTTTGCGCGTGACTGGTTTACAGCCCAAAGCATCTTGTCAATTCGGTTACTCGCAGGGTTACCTGGCAGGAGATGGCGGGTGGTCAGCGGTGCGTAAGTATCCTCCTCAGTCGGTAAGTAATCAGTTTGATTCTTCAATAACCTTGGTTGCCTGATAGGCCTCGGAAGCTTATAAAACTTTTTTTTGTGATCTTGCTACCTGTAAACGTGGACAGTGATGGTTTAGAGGTAGCAAGTGCCGGCTTCTGATTGGCTGAAGAGGAACAATCAGAAATTGTCCCAACGACAGGAATCTGATCTCCACCTGTCGACGTGTGATTGGTGTCGTCGACGGATAGACATGGCTGCTTTTGACTGGCTCTGCCTACAGAGCCTTCTTTGGTACGATCCGGCGACTGACGTGTACCACATGGCACGTCCTTATTGGTTGTTTCTTTTTTCTTGGTGTTCACGTGGACAGATTTATGACTACTGGCAACGTTGCCATATTTACCGTCGGCAATGGTATTTACTGTTAAATGTTAGTACTGTAAAGCGATGCTGCCAAATTATAGCAATTCACTTTTTTCCATAATGTTTTGGTTTTTTGCTAACTATCAATAGTTTTTGCAAAGCCAAAGTTTTACAATAAAATAAAATTTATTATATTTTTTTGTAAAGAACGCATTTTCTGGAGAGGCACTTCTAAGCTCTCCTTCCTGCTCGGCGCTTGGAGCGAAAAGACAAGAGAGAGTGAAGCGCGCGACAAGAGTAATTTACATAGACTTTACTAAATAGAAGTAGAAGCACTGTACTTAGCGTAATACTTCCACTAGAATAGTCCAACATGGAACTACAACAATAATTATACTTAGCATGACAACAATAGTTTCCAACATAGCATTCCAACACAATAAAATAATTAATTTGGGACATACTCTCCAACAAATGTCGCCTACCCATTCATAACACTTATATCAGAGTGAAACAAGGTGGAACGTAACACGTGTTACAACCATGTCCAAAGTATGTAAAAGCAATGTGCGTCTGTTTCAGAAGGAGAGAAAATGAAAACTGAGTACTATAGTTACTTTGGCGTGCGTAATATGTCACAGTTGTCCAATAGAAATATTATTCCTTGAGTAACCTTTTAAAGGATATCTTTGTTATTTTGAAGCTTTGGCGCCTCTACTGTTTTCGTTTTATTTTCTTTTATACTGGCGTGAAGTGCACAGACTTTGAAGCCTCAGCGAGGGAAAATGTGCCTGTAACGGATGAATATCTGGGGTGTCGTATATGGATTTCGCTCACTGTAGAGGTAGTCACGGCGAACCAATTGGGTCTAAGGGGTTACCAGTTATATATGTATTGAAAATATCTGATGGAACGTTTGGCCGTCGAACGTCTGTTTTGTAACAGAAAAGGGTTCTTAGGCAATTCTTTTTCATTTTTTTATGGCTTTATTGCATATACAGTGGGCGAAATTTCTATATCTCAAACTTTAAACTCGACGTAACGCAACTAGAGTAGAAATATTGCAGCCCAAACTTGTTGTACTGTCAGTCGACAACCTGTTCGATACAGTGATAGACGACTAACACATGTACATGCAGAAGTCAACTACAATAGACAAAAAAGTAAACGAAGTTTTTATATATTTACGAACTTTTATAACAGTAATTCATTTCAAATCGCATTTGGCGCCAAACTAGAACACATTGGGGCCATCTGAAGTGATAGTTAGGTAGAAAGTTCTCTTCCGCATCAACCTGATTCTAAGTAACCAACAATATCCCTTCATAATGCCCAGAGGAAAGCTTTTAACAGACGAAGAAAAGAGTGTTATTCTTGCTCACCACTTGTCGTAAAAATACCAATGAGGTGTGAGGTCCAACTGATAGAGGGGGCGCGCGAGGGCTCAACCTAGAGGGGAAAAACACACAACCAATATGGTAGTAGGGCACCTGAAACCCGCAGGGGCAAACGGCGGGGCAACTAGTCTAGACCGTGTAGGTGTACGGTAGTAGTCGTCGACGCGCGGTAGAACCTGATTAGTAATAGAGTAGCAAATGACCAAGATGGTATAGTTACTGTCCTAGTTGTGCCTGACTTTGCAATACCCGAGGGGGAAGGCGAGGTGCACCGCAATATATACAAGGTGCACCGACGCCGATCTCCCATGCGGGCATGACGTCATCGGCTGCACTCATGACCTACTGTCATGGGCCAGCAATGCCAAGCTATCCTAAACTATAAATTAGAAATTAAAAATTATAAAATACAGAATAACAATTGGGTACAGTGCTGCCAGCAAGGCACACCAGTAGGCCCACGTGGCACCAACCCATTGAGGTCTCATTGTAGTACAGACCGCTTTCCCACCCTGAGCCACGCCCTCGTGGCTCCTAGATCTTCTCACCAAGTTGGTTGCATCGCCGTACCAATTTGGCCTCTGTCGCAGCCTTCGTGCCATCTCGCGCCGTGCGTCGCGCCCGCTCTGCGACACGGACCTTGTCTGTTTACCCTCTGGGTCACTACCGACAGTGGCTTCCTTTTTCCCATTTGTGTTTTGTGGACGCGACGCGCGTCCGTTGTGTACCTGTGAGGTTGGATCACCAGCACACGGTGGCGTACACCTTTACGGACTCAGGTCTTCGGTCTCCTCTCCAGTTTTGTTACATCCATCGGGGTACAGGGCGCGACTTTGCGCTCCTTTGGAGGCTGTACCGTGAAGGATTTTGATGCTTCCTTGTTTGCGGCTGATCACGCTGTTCCCTTAAGGTTCCGTCTCCGTCCCTTCGAGGTCGTTTCATCATCCCCTTTCCTGGTTAGCTCCGTACCCCCTTGAGATTCATTCGTGTTGGTTCGCGCCGCCGTGGCTTTTCGCCCGACCCACAAAGTTACCTCCGTTTATGGTGACCCCCGATCCTTATCTCAACCACGCTGGTAGCCCTGGTACCAGCGTGCGGGCTCGCACCCGTAGCGGTACGCAACTCTTGTCGGTTCCACACATTGGTCACTCGAAGGAGATCACCCCAAGATAAGACGCGATCCCGGCGACCAATGCCAATACCTTAATGGTTGAACCAGCATGGAGCCCCGAACGGGTGGAGGTTTTGAGCATCAGCTCTGGTGATTCACCCATTGTGGATAAAAAGCCAATTTGGTTCACCCCTGCGGTTGAGTGCCCAGCGTCTCAGCCACTCCCTCGCGGTGATCATCACGATATGTCGAGCGCCGGTCCGTCGCGCGGTCGTGGCAGCGGCATCACCAATTCTGGTTCGCGGGGTGCTGCGTTGTACCACAATCGTATCCAAACAATTTTCGGAGCCAGCCGGTTCAGTCTTCTTCACATCACCCTCAACGGATTCACGAAGGGATCCGGGACCCGTATGGTCCGGAGCCTAAGATTTCTCGTGTTATTTCCTATTATGGTTTGGAGGCGTTCACCACGGCCGACTGGAACGGGTCCCAACATGGTACCTTCGGGATCGATCCAAAAATGGTTTCGCAAGCGACGCTGTACCGTCGGTACTGGCCAGTGGCGCCGGGGACACACATCTTTTCCCGGAATTTTGCGACTTCCGACTCTGGATACCTACTTGAGTTTGTCTCTTTGGGACTGTGAGCGTCTCCGCTCGGTTCCGCAGACGCTCCACCGTCGAGGTAAGGAATCTCAACCTCGTCAGGGTCGTCTTGAGTGCTACAAAAGTCGCCAGCGACACACACCAATGAATTATTTCATTCCCCCGCTGTATCCTAGCGACTTGTTGTACGTCCGTATCGAACTGGAGCTCCATTATTACCGACGTCTGGTGGTGGAGATCTGTCAATATGACTCTGTTCCATAGCAATACCTCGCGGCTTCTCCCCATTTGGTGTGTTTTGACTGTCCGTACAATACCATCCATTGGCCCAACCGTCGTAGGTGGGGTGTGGATGCCGCCACCGAGGCTTGCATCCGCACCCGGTCCGGCTTCAACCGCGTCATGCATGGGTTCCACAATGTAGATTTCTTCTCTCAACCTAATAAGGAAAGAACCTCTTGATATGTAGCCCGAACCGAATGGTGGAGTGCCGATAAGGTCCCGATGTCGCTTAGCGTCCCAACCCCACCGGTATTGGCCTATTTCGGGAGCTACATCACCCGTAACCACGATTGGTATTACCTTATTTGGTTGACTGCCCTCGCAGAGTGGGCCGTACTGGTGGCCTTCCTTGCCCTGCAGGCTGCCCGTGATGGTATGGACTGGGACTGCCGTTCTCGCGAAGCCTAGATTTACCGTGACGGTGTTCAGCCTTTTGGTCGTATGTTCTTCATTCTTCCGAGCGTCATTCGCGACATCTGACAGTTCGGACTCGGAACCATTTTTGCTGGTACGGATTACTCCATTGAGCAATTGGAGTCGTTGCTTACCCAAGTGGAGAGTTTCCCGTGGAGACTTAAGCAGGAGTGGGAAGTTTTCGATCCCGTGTCCTGGAAGGTCGTGTCCCGCGCAGAACAACGCTCTCCCGTGGCGTATACCGATCAGGGACCTCCAGGGAGTCCTGAACCCTTACCAACCGTGGTGGAATCGCCAGCGGCTACCCCTGTGGTCGCTTCGGCGCCTACTTCTGCTCCGTAAGGACGCAACACGCCTGCCCATACTGGTGTACCTCTTCTTCTCCCCGGTACCACAAGTGTCGATGGGCACCACGGGCTATCCTCGGGGGTGTCATGGATGCGGCTGCGGCCCCTGTTCTCTCTCAGGTGGATTTCCAGGCCGTTTCAGGTTTAATAGCTCGGGTCTGCCAAGCCTATCTGGTGAACTTCCAGCGGGCCGGTCCTACCTCTGTGGTGGAAGCACTCACCGTTCTGGAAAGCATCCTGCCTCGTCACGCCCAATACGTGCGATCCTTCTCCCAAACTGGTGAGTTCCGGATCCGGTTCCAGGTCGATCTCTACCAGATGGCTACCGCTTAGGTGGCAGGTCTAGCGACAGCTATGGGCCCGACCCCTATGAACCATTTGGAGGATCCTCTATTTCGTGCTAGCCTGAACCCCGGCCTTCTAGCCGCTCCGCAGGCTCCCCTCCACACCGGGTCGTCGCGTCCTCCGTCAATTGCGCAGGCGAGCACGCCACCTCCGATAGGTCCTCAAGGCTCCTCAGGGCCTCACTTTGCCACTCACCCGTCTGGTTGATTCCTGTGTCTACTTCTGCATCCCTGCTGGTGTTACTCTTTAAGTAAAGTTAAAAGTTATGAATTTCCATGTTAGGTTCCAGTTACCATGGAGGTGCATTGCGAAGCGATGGAAGAAGCGCGAAAACAGTTCCCCCTCCTTCCTTAAACCAGCGTACCACGATGGATGAATGGTGATTCCTTGTTGGTAAAATGGTTCCATCTTGAGCCATTCTGGTGCTTGGAGTATAGATTCACCATGTTGGTACGCTGCTTCGCCTCTGACGGTGCAGCGAGCGGGTTTACCTTCCCATGAGATGAGATGCTGTGCCTCGAGCTCGCGCGGGGCGGCCAGCAATATAGCGGGAAATATTTGCATGGTCTCTTACCATGCATGAGAGCACGTGCGTTGTTGCACTCTGGAGGTTACTTCCAAGGCGAATCAAAATATTTGGCCAAAGAATTACACCTCCATATGTTAGTGAAAACGCAGGAAAATCTTTTGGTCCGTATCTCGAGAACCAAGCGCTTTCAGAGGCTTATAATGGCCAATTCGGGAGCGCGGCACGCTCAAAATACTTAGATTTTTGGACCATGCCATTGTTCGCTCTCTACACACCATAGTGTAAACCGAATCCGTTACTCCGCACGGCGCACCACGGGCAGTGCGCGTAGACCTCGAAAAGTAAAAAGATACAATTTTTTGAATGTTTCCATCGCAGGGGTTCGTGCGTGTGCCTCGCGCGTGCAACGGTGCGTACATCTTTAGCGCTACCGCTTCTAGGAAGTACCGTCGTGGGGTGCTTCCTTCTGGTTTTACGTCCTTGGTAAGCATTCGAACCCTTCTTTGTACTCGTAATTATAATATTTTGCCCCTCCCATGGGGGACTGCATCACCTCTAATTTTTACCCATCGTTCGGCCTGTTCTCTTCTTTGTGGTTCCAGTAGCTTACCTTGAAGTGGTGTGGTATGGTTGAGAGCGGGTCGGCCGTATCACCATCGGCGCCCCAGCCATACGAACGTACGGTGTACTCCAGACCATCTCGGGTACGGCGGTGACCTACCAGGCGTTCCACCGGGAACTCATTAGAAGCCTGAGACGGTATTCTGCCACCAATTTGGTTTAGATTGGCATCAGTACCACTAGGGAAAGTTCGTTTCTGTGAAGGAGCAATTGTAATTCCCTCGGGTGGTACGCAGTCAGGGTCGTCGCTCTGTGCGTCATCATTAACCTCAATGAATATTTCGTCCTCCCGGGGCTGAGTTTTCAGGGAAACCGCTTGTGGGTCACGCGCGGATTCTCCGCGCTCCTTTCTAGCTTGAACCGTTCGAGGGGCGACCGTGATTCGGTCAATAGAGATCGTATTCTCTATGCCACCTTGGCTTACCGTCACCGTGTGATCGGTCACTCGAACTACCTTGAAAGGTCCCGATGATTTCGGATTAAGCTTGGAATTGATATCCCTATCAATCGCTTCATCACCGGCTTCATCACCCAGTTGTGGTTTAGCTCCCTTTGGAGGGTGGTCAATAAAGACATATTGACCGAGCGTAGCCGATACCATCTGGTTACCTTTGCTTTTCGCTTTTGGGAGGCTGTGAGCTTGCTCTTAACATGCTGGAGAGCACGCTTCAACCTCAAAAGGGTATTCCGTTTAGCCTGTGACGGTGTGAGCGAACCGGCGGCTTCTTGTCATAATGGGTCTCCTTCAACAACAATACCTGGTGGGTATCTTGACAGTATCAAGTCGAACGGCGTCGTTTGCGTCGCTCGATGAACCTGGAGGTTATATGCATAGGTCAAAAGCCGAACGAGCTCATCCCAACCAGTTTGATGTTCCTCCGTGTAGTGACGCAATCTAGATACCAATGTTCGGTTAAAGCGCTCCACCTGGCCATTTGTCTGTAGATGATAGGCAGTGGTGAAGTAGTGCTTAATACCAAGTAGGTTACATACAGCTTCAAAAACTTCGAAGCGAGATTCGAACCATTGTCAGTAAGTAGATAAAGTGGTGCACCGTACGGTTAGATCCAATTGCTCAAGAACGCGATTGCGAGGGTTTTTGACTTCATATACTTCAAGGGTATGGCTCTGGTGAGCTTCGAAAACCTGTCTGTGATCACAATGATGTACTGGTAACCCTCAGTGGTCTTCTGCAATGGCCCTAAAATGTCGATTGCTACGAAATCAAGGGGACCCGCTGCGGGAAACAACTTTAGGTATTTCCGATGTTCGCGGGGACCTTCTCGGGTACGTACGCATGACTCGCATTGACCTACAAAGATATACACATTATGAGCCATATGAGGCCAGTAGTACCCTTGTCTCAAGGTGTAGTACATTCTCGTACCTCCAGGGTGTCCTGATAGTCTCGGGTAGTGCGAAAGGTACAGCACCCGTGGGCGCACCGCCTTGGGCACTACCTTCTGAAGGAATCCATCAATTGGAGCTCGCCTTACAAGGAAACCATTGCGGTCGACATCGATGTTTGAGTCCTTCATACTAACTTGGTCCATGAGAGAACGACAGTAAACTTCGTTTTCCTGTTCTCTCCGGAATTCCTCGCGGGTAGTAGGCATGACGTCGGTTTCCTCAAGGGTGAGTATCGCTCGAGCGATGGCTCCATTGAACTATGTATCCTCTTCGGGTAGAGTCCAGTAACCTTCTAAGGTACCACTATAACCACCAGGGTCTGTAGAGGTGATAAAGCATGGAATATCATCTTCTACCGGTTCGGTATCCAGACCATCTGTGGTAATACGTGACATCGCGTCTGCGACATTGTGCTTCATACCTGGACGGTACTGCACGTCGTACTCGAACTCTGACAACCTTAACCGCCATCGGGCAAGTCCGTCCGGTGCGTCAGCGAGACCCAGTATCCATTGCAGGGCGTCATGGTCGGTTCGAAGTGTAAACCGTTCTCCATATAGGTAGGGGCGGAGCATCAGCATGCTCCAGACCACAGCTAGACACTCCTTTTCGGTTGTTGTGTAATTATTTTCTGCAGGGTGCAGAAGACGGCTCCAGTACCGTATAGGTAGTTTATCGCCATTTTCTTGCTTTTTCATAAGACAACAACCAATTTGGGTGTCCGAAGCATCGGTATATAATGTGTATCGTAAACCAGCTTTGCGTAGTGCCAAGATGGGAGGGGTCAAGGGCGCATGAATCAGCGCCTCGAACGCATCCATCTTCTCATTGGTGAGACATTCAAACCTTGTAGGTTGGCCTTTCAGCAGCTTCCTGTTGAGGGGAGCCGCCATCTTGGCAAATCCCTTGATAAACCGGCGGTACACATTGCACAAACCTATAAAGGATCGGATTTCCGTCTGGGACGTGGGTGGCTTCGCCTCCTGCACGGCCCGGATATTCCGCGGCGTCACTTCCAACCTCCCAGGGATGATGATATGACCAAGGTATTCTACCTCTTTGGTGAAGAATTCGCACTTGCGGAGCTTCAACGTTACTCCAGATTCCCTCAAAAGGTTCAAAACTTCCGTAACATGGTGGAAATGTTCCTCTACCGTTCTGGAATATATGATTACATCGTCGATGTATACCAGAGCGGTTCTCCACTTCACCTTCGAAAGGATTATATCTAATGCCCTCTGAAAGGTAGCCGGGGCAATCCACAACCCAAAGGGCATACGCTTAAAGCGGAATAACCCAGCGTGGCAAGTAAACGTAGTTTTGTTCTTGTCTTCTTCCCTGATAGGTACCTGCCAATAACCACAATTGGCATCGAGCGTAGTAAAGATCTTGGCGTTGTCCAACGAATCTATACACTCGTCCATTCTAGGTATTGGGTACGAATCCCTAATGGTCATACTATTCAGTCTTCTGTAGTCTATACAGAACCGCATACGGGTATCATTCTTTTTTGTGACGAGAACCACAGGGCTGGCCCAGTCCGCATTTGCTGGTTCTATTACACCTTCACGGAGCATTCTCTCGACTTCATTGAGCTCAACCTCCCGAGCTTTTGGACCTGCACGGTAAGGCTGCTGGTAAATGGGTTTCCAGCCAGGCACCATATCAATACGGTGCTCTGTAGCCTCAATTTGGCCCAACCGGCCCGACCACATGGGTTCGAATTCTTCTAAGAGACTGAGGATCCGTTCTCGGAGAGCCTGGTTCTCCGCATCGATCTGGACTTCTTCTTTCCAATTCCGCACTGGGTCCAGTTCAATAATCTTTTCCTGATCTCCAACCTTAAAGGTATTGGCGATCTTCTGTTCCATTTTGGTGTTTGTCGATAACAGGGGCGCATATGCAGGGTATGGCGCATCTGTTCCTCCCCCTTCCTTAGAGGTGGCGACCTCGCCCAACCTATTAGGTGAGACCGTGAAAACCCCTTGTGGTGCTGGCAATGCTATTCCAATAGTGGTATTCTTGGGTAACTTAACACTGTGATTGCTAAAGTTACTCAAGTACACCTTGAAGGATTGATTAGGGATGTTGTCGATAACCCCGTTTGCCATTAAGGCGAGATGTCTTTCTGCCAACCTAGGATGGTTCTGTAGCATTACCAATCCTGGAACTGCGCATGAGACATTCACTACCATTTGGGTCATAGCCGGAATTGAAACCAATCTGCTGAGCCGTATTTTGTTTGAAACCGTTTCGGTGGGTATATTGGACCCCGGATTCTGACGCCAACCATTTTTGGTTTTAGTACTATTTACTATGGCAATACGACCACCCTGGCGGAGGGCAACCGTTCGGGACCCTGGCAATATTGCCTTGACATGTTTGGTCAATAAAGTTGGTCCCGAGGATACAGTCTGTCGCCAGACGATCTACCACAAAGAAATTGAGCTTCACCTTCATGGTTCCAAGTTAAACCACAGTGGTCAACATTTCTCTAAGGTGCAGTGGGCGCTCGTCAGCGTCCACTAATGGGTTGATAGTCGGGGCAGGCCGAATGTTCCTCAGAACCGCATCTGGTACGACGCGAGCGTTTAGAACATTCGGACTGGCGCCGGTGTCAAGTAAACATACAGCGGGAATCTGTAGGTAGTTGAAAAAACTTATTGAAGCATTAACTTTATATTTATTGTACTTTATCAGACAGACCACATTGGGTACACCTGATTCTTCTTTTTCCTCCTTTAAGGTATTTCTTGTGTACCTCTTTTCTCTTCGTTAGGTCATGGTACACCAGTGTTCCATAAAATTAACATATCTCTTCATGTTCCAGGAATCGGCGTGTAGGGAACACCCCCACTCTTGCGCCAGGGTGGCGAATCGTCGACTTCCCGATACGACAACCGCACATCGTCGCTTCCAGTGCCAACATTGCATTCTAATCCAGAAGCTCGATCTTTCCTTGCAAAGGTTTATGCCATTCGTGAAGGGCCTTACGCCTACCAGTCGTGACCAAGCTCTCATCCGGCCACATTGACGCAAGAAAGTCCGCAATGTACGTAGGAAACTTTTGATACTGGGGGTAGCCGGATGGATCCTTCCATGATCTTGATGGGCGGACATTCTACTTCGGAAACAAGTTCAACACCCTAATCATAGCATTCCGAACTTCCTGCGTTGCCTGGATATCCGTCTCATTTTCCGGCACGCACAATGAGAATTGAATAATTGCGGCGTGCCTAGCATGGACAAATCAGTCAGGGTCCGGCTCACATCCGATGAACCTACGATGCTGTTGTAACTCCATGCATGCCATTGCTGTCGAAAACGTCTCCGCAAACAAGTCGACCACAATATCCCCAGCCTGGGAAAACCGACTGATTAGCCCCTCCAACAATGCCCGAGGTTTCTGTTCGGCCCTCAACGTTTGTAAAACGTAGCCCCCATCTTCCTTCTTTCTCTTCCAAGAGTCTCTTCATTAGACATGGCGGGTACCTGGTCATTGACACTGTGGTACCCCGGGTACCTCGACTGCCCGAAGTTGAAGTTCTCATAGTTCACCATCACATGCTGCTGCGCGTAGCTGAAACCATTTCGAACTCCATGTACAGCATACTCCATTGCAGGGGAAATGGAGCACGACCTACGTCCAGGGTTACGCATCGGGTTGCCGTGCGACCGTACAAAGTGCATTGGGACCTAGTCCACAACAAATGAATGCCTTGGTACTCCGTTTTCGTCTTTTGCCCCAATGGCAGAAAGTACATCTCTCCACTGCTGGACCTGCTCGAAAGCACTAAAGATCACGAAATGGCCCCCAGGAATTAGCAGCCTTGATAGAAGCTTTGCAGCCTTCTTCATGTCCTGAGAGCTCAGTACATCGTACCAGCTGTTGTTTAGGTTCTTGTTCCCTCCGATGTTGTACGGAGGTTCCATAAGAACCAGTGGAACTGTTCCTAACGGAGACAAACCATCTCTGCGCAACGTCTCTTTCACCTCTACCATATCCTCAAACCCGCAATTGTACAGGCAAAATTACTTCTCCATCTCCTCCTCACAATTTTGGAAAGCCATTTTGTCATCCAACGACGCAATGGATGCTGGAGGTATTACGCCTACCCCGGACGCTTCGTCACCTGTACTTCCTTTCCCAATGTCTGCCACTATGTTCGTATCACCATCTCCTTCTTCGCCTATCCCCTCCTTCGGCTCCGTTGGTTTCCCAATTTCCTCCACCTCCTCCACATCATCTTCAATTTGCATGGCAGTTTCTGGTTTGGATATCGGCGTCACCCCCATACCAGGGACGTTCACTGATTCTTTCAGTTTCAACGGGCTTATGGCCTTCATGACGGAGGACACAAGCGAATTCGAGAGACTATCAAATCTGTGAGCAAACGCCCGTGATGGGTCTCTGGTAAACGTCTTCAGAACTGTCCATCGTCCTGGTTCGGAAATTGAGAAGAACTGCTTATTCACAATAACCTTGTTGAGGTCCGAAATGAACTCCTTCGCAAGCATTCAAAGGGCAACATCGATGTCTTGCGGTAAATTCCATGCCTACGCGGTGACCTCTGTTTCAATCACAGTTTCATCTTTGCTCGGTAGCAAGCGATGGTCGTTATCCTGGTGGAAGAACCCCTCTACTCTCGTCTCAATCGCTTGAAACTGCATTTCGTCGTCCATGACTCGCATGAATGGAAGAATCATGACCTTCACAGTAGGGAATCCCAGAAATTGAGAGAAACTATCCCATGCCTTCGTTATGAGCTGCACACCAAAGCCAACACGCTGAGCTTGGAGTTTGCTTGATATTTGGACATGCACAAAAGGTGTGGATTATCCCTTGTCTCCTCTTTTTCTCTTCTAGCCCTCAACTCTTTTTTCTATGTAAACTTTTTGAATGAGCGAGAGAAAGAGAATCCTTTGGAAATGTGTGGCAACGGTGGTGGGGAACGGGGGGACCACCCGTTTCACTCGCTTAGGAGGTATAGTCATTGACTTGAAAAACTCGGTCAAAGTCACATTCTTTGGTATTCCTTTAAAGTTCACCTCGGTATAAGCATTCCAGAAGTCCCTTACACGCCAGTCCCTATCACCGTCCAAAATGTCCAATAACCTCGTTGAGAGGTATAGCTGACGATGAGACCCCTTCAGAGATACGACCCGTAGTTCACTCTCAGTAAACGACGGATGTCTTGGACCCAGAAGAATATAGAAGTAATTATTGGCCAGGGGCAGGACGTTTCGATTCTTGATAATGTAATCAACGAACTCGCTGTGTCCCATCCTCCTTGGCCGGTCTTCACCTCGCATTGTCGACGCGTAATGATCGCGGATTGCGAGGCATACTGTGACAAGCTCATCTCCGGAGCCATACAGTTTTCCAACCTTCATATCGGAGCTTGAGGGTGCCGGTGACGTAGACCTCGATGCACTATGTGGAGCCATTTTATGCATGCACGGGAAGGGGGTGCGTTGATGGGTTATGATTCGAATTTCCGGAGCGAACGGGAGATGGCAGCGGTCAGCAGATGGCAGAGGAGGGGAGAAAACAGCGCACGGGAAAGTGCAGCGGGCGGAGGATAACTGCCGACGAGAAATGAAAGTTCGCGGGAGACGGGAGCGGGCGGGAGAGGATAGCAACGATACAGCACGAAACAGGTTCTTTAAACACAACAGGGAGATGTGCAAGATGCTTGAGATGCACGTGAAGCCGTAAAGAGATGTCAGGGAAAGCGGCGACACTCGAGGGATACGGAACTTGGTGATTGCAAACATATACACGAAGTTATAGGGAACGGCTGGTAGGACAGCGGACCGGGGTGGAGTGGCGCTTCATCAGTGCACTGATGAAGCGCCACGATCCCCTGGTCCGCTGTATCAAAAAAATATTTTATTTTCCATATTTTTCAAAGACAGCCTGGTACAGTGGACTGGTGTGTCGTGGCGCTTCATCGGTGCACTGATGAAGTGCCACGCCACCCCGGTCCGCTGTCTCAAGCGCCGTGAGTGATGAAGCTGTGGTAGAGGTACACGTGGCACCGCAAACGCGCTGTCCTACCAGCCATTCCTTATATCTTGGCGTATATCTTTGCATCATATTTACATTCTTAACAAAATGGTTGGGAAAAAATACGAAAACCTTCCCAAGCCGCAGAGTATTAGGATATAAAATTAGAAGATGTACTATTCCTATGTGACACAAAGGATATCCTAATCTTATATACGAAGCGTGAGGGTGTGCCACCTTCGCAATACTACTTACTATGGCTACCCTATTTTTAGCCACATGGTAGTGACAGAATACGAAAACCCCCGCATAGGAATAAGACATCAATTGCACAAGATAAAGATAGAAGATGTACTAACTTCATCTCAACCAACGGATGTCCTATTCCTAGCAACAAAGCGAGAGGGTGTGTGAACACCTCCGCAAGGAGCATGGGAATAAGACATCCTTTACACCATATAAAGATAAAAGATGTACTAACTTTATACCATCCAATGGATGTCGTATTCCTACCTTCGAAGCGTGAGGGTGTGCCACCTTCTACGGGGATACATCGTTCTATTCCCGGTAGGGCGCGGAAGGTGTTGCGAGGGGGATTGGGGACGGCTTTTATACAGCAGCACACGTGTGGTTGGGGTGGCTCTGATGAAATGTTGAAAAAATGAAATATCATCTTTGTCCAGCCGCTCGTTTCGAAAAAAATCAAAAATATTTTTTGAACAGCGGACCAGGGTGTCGTGACGCTTCATCGGTGCACCGATGAAGCGCCATGACACCCCGGTCCGCTGTTTCAACACGCCGTGATTGATGAAGGTGCGGTGGTGGCACACGTTGCACCACCAACGTGCCGTGACCAATGAAATTGGCCCGCTGTCCACGCGCCGTGTGTGATGAAACTGAGGTGCTGGCATACGTCGCACCGCCCACGTCTCTGGGACAGCGAACGGAGGTGTCTTGGTGCTTCATCGGTGCACCGATGAAGCTCCACGACACCCCGGTCCGCTGTCCCAACACGCCGTGCGTGCCGATCGGCTGTCCCAGGGTGAACGAACATGAATCCCGACTGAAACGATTTCCTGCTCTCACCCTATGTAATACGTCTTACTATGGCTATCCTATTCTTAACGGATGTCCTAATTCTAGCTTCAAAGCGCAAGCACCACAGAAATGGGGCATCCACTATACAAAATAAAGATAGAAGATGTACTAACTTCATGTCATCTAACGGATGTCCTATTCCTAGCAACAAAGAGAGAGGGTGTGTGAAAACCTCCGCAGGCAGCATAGGAATAGGACACCGGTTACATTCAATTAAGATGGAAGATGTACTTACCTAATCTCATATAACGGATGTCCTATTCCTAGCAACAAAGCTTGAGGGTGTTCCACCTTCTACGGAGATATATCGTTCTATTCCCGCAACCGAGACATGCTTTCGGTTGTGGAAGAAGATGAATATATCCCGGTAGAAGGTGTGACCAGGAAGGTAGGGCGTGGAAGGTGTTGCGAGGGGGAGTGGGGACGGCTTTCATACAGCAGCCCACGTGTGGTTGGAGTGGCTTGTATGAAATGTTGAAAAAATGAAATATCATCTTCGTCCAGCCGCTCGTTTCGAAAAAACCCAAATATACTTTTTCGGACAGCAGACCGGGGTGTTATGGCGCTTCATCGGTGCACAGATGAGGCGCCACGACACCCCGGTCTGCTGTCCCAACGCGCCGTGAGTGATGAAGGTGCGGCGGTGGCACACGTGGCACCACCAACGTGCCGTGACCGATGAAATTGGTCCGCTGTCAACCCGCCGTGTGTGATGAAACTGGGGTCCTGGCATATGTTGCACCGCCAAGGCGCCGGGGACCGGGGACCGGGGTGTCGTGGTGCTTCATCGGTGCACCGATGAAGCGCCACGACACCCCGGTCCACTGTCCGAGAGTGAAATTAGTGCGCCACAAATTCTATTTATTTCTTTATTGCTCAAAAATTGTTGTAAAAGTGTACTATAGATGTTAGTAGCTTCATGTAGATTTATAAACGCCCCGCGAGTACTCTATAGAATTTTTAAAGAGGCCCAGTGTATAGTTTAAACTAATATTGAGCGGACGCCCATCCGTGATGAAGTAGACGGAAAGGAAAGCGAGTGAGAGTTACAAATAGCTAACCGATCTCGCGAGCGTTCTCGACGGTCGTAAACAACCTTTCCCATTCTATCAGCCGCGTCTAACTGCGATGCCGCCTCGCAAGCATAAAAGGGGGCGGGATTCCAGACGAGCGAACCCAAGTGCAGGGGTGTTAGAAATGCAGCACCTAACACGAGGGAGAGGGAGAGCAAAAGGCACTACGCCGCGTATGCCACCAGCCTGAGCAATGACGAAGAAGGTTTCGCCCGCTGCTACGCAGGTAGTGAAAGGCGGCAATGCGGTGCATTTGTTTGTGACGGTTGGAAAAGAAAAGAGCAGGGTGGAAGTAGGAACCGCGGAGGTGAGAGGTGTGGGGTCCGCCGGTGGTGCAGGGAAGGCTCTTTGCCGTTCGCTCCATTGGCATCTTTTAAGCGCGACTTCTTTAGAAGGAGAAGACTTGGTTGTAATCTGGAGGACGAAGATTATTATAAGTCATTGAAGTGCGAAGTACCCTTACCGTTTTCAAGGTCCTGAAGACCCACCAAGTACCCTGAGCGAGTTGTTCTCAGCTGGATTGTATGCATGGGATACTTCAATGATGAACCGAATCGAGATTCCGCAAAGTCCTACTCCAGGGTCCGGGGCTGGCAAGTCTTCTACATCTCAGCCTGAGAAATTGATTGCTCTGGAGGTGGAGAAAACTGCTGAAGAAGCTTCCAAAACTCGAGGAAATTCTTCTAAAGACATGAAAAAGCCCGTGGGAGCGAGCGTCAGCATCATAGAGGACTCCGACGACGATATTGTGGAGGTCTTTCAGACGAGTAAGGCTCCGCTTGCTGACGCGGAGGAGGACTTGTTCGATGAAGGAGACAGTGTTCCGTCGGAAGAGGTTGACCACACCCTGTCTCTCAAAAAGATTTCCGTCGTCGACAATGTTCAGCGCAGGATGACGATGGATATCGAGATGATTGAAATCCCGAAGAAGACAGTTCGAAGTGTGAATCTGGGACACAAGAATGCGACGATGATGAAAGGTCGCAACTTTGGGTGGCTTCCGTCTGCAGGTTCGATTGCTGTGTCATCTATAGGGGAGTATGATATGAATGAAATAGTTGTTGATGGGAAAATTGTTGTGCCCGTAACCTTCATAGACGGATATCACCGAATTCTTGTGCTACGAGACTTGCATGGAGAAGGCGGGAAGCGGGTGGATATAGTCCATTTTTTGGATGTTGTGCTGTGAGGAAGAAAGGATGGGAATGCCATCACCATGAACAAGGTACTAGGAATCGGCAATCTTCTGAACGAGATGAGTTCGAATGTGCTGAAGATGTCGTTTGCAGAAAATATTCATAGCACGGTATCTTTTGTGCAGAACGTCGTGGACGAGTCACATGTGGATATGAAGAGCATTACTTCGAAGCAGTTAGCTGGTGGTTTGAACAGAAGTGAGGCTATCGGAGACTACAGCGTGCGTCACTTGACTCGTTACGCGACATTGGCTCTGAAGTTTGTGGAATGTGAGGGGCTTTTGGAGTTCTTTGAGAAGGTGTGTGAGGAGAGTCCAGCCCTAACGTTGACGGCTGTCTCGAGTGACCTCCTGATGGGTCTCACCGATGGGCAGTTTCGATTTGTCTTACGTTGCTTGCAATGGCATGTGGAACTGAGGTTGTCTTCTTCTACGAGAAGAAGACACGGTCGTTTTGAATACATGAGGAAGCACTTCTTTCAATGTGCCATAGGTATGTACAACCTATGTAATGTCACTGGGGAGAAGAAAAAGATTAGTGTTGAAGAAGTATTGCAGACTTTATTCAACTTAGGAGGAAAAAATGTGTCTGTGATGGAATATCTGGGTATTCGGACAGCAAAAATGGAGCTTGGCGGTGCGAGGCGTTTATGGGAAGGGATGGTGTCTAGAAGGGTGAAGACCGCGGGTAAAAAGCTTCAAGAAGTTTTCAAAGTATCGCTTCGAACGTCAGAGGAGGTGAAGGAGGTGGGGGAGGAGGTGGTTGAAGTCGTGGGTGTAGGTGATGGTACATCAACCGCAGCATCTAATGAGGCAGAATATGCTCTCAAGTTGTTGGAAGCTTCCATGCAAGGGGACGACCCTGAAGCAGAGCCGTCAGGGTTGAGGCGGGGCACACGGAAAAGATTGCTCAGGGCCGGCTGAAAGAGGATTAGGGTAGCAAGGCTGAGAGCGAGAAGAAGAAGAAGAGGGGGAGGTTAATTGATCTTACTGACGATGAGAATGAGGTAAGAATCCGACCTGCTCCGAAGAGGATGAAGAAGGGCACAGTGAAGACCCTTTCTGGAGATAGACCAATGGAGGTTGTTACTTTATTCAGGAATATGACGAAGCCGGCATTGAAGGAGTTCTTCAAAGAACAGAAAATAAATTTGGTGTCGTCGAGCGAGGATGAAAGTGGTCGCAGTGAGAACGATAGTAGGTTCGGTCAGGACGAGGAGGAAGGGGTGGAGGAAAGAATGATGCGTGGATTTGAAGATAAGAATCCCGAGAAACCACAGAAAAAGATGAATAAGGCATGTGAGTGGGCTGGTGGATCGGATATGTCATGGACGAGTCTGGTGAATGCGCTACCGATACCGAGTGAGTGACTGGCAGGAAAGAATGCAGTGAAACATCAGCACCCGTGGATGGAGATGAGTCATTTGCGAAAGGAGCACAGGGCGAGATGTTTGGGGGTGGCAGATTTGAGAGCGGTACATCACGCGGTGTACTGGAACGCCGCCCAGAATATGCACAAGGAGCTGGGTAGCACGAAAGAACCAGTTCTTGGGGTGAAGTTTCCGTTGAAGGGAAACCCGAGAGGGGAGGAAGAAGCTCTTTGGATGGCGGCGATGGAGAGGGATGATCTCGCTCGAGAGTACGTTGCGACGAAGAGAATGGAATTGATGGACAGGAGTTTCTGTGTTTTGGAACACTTTGGAACTGATGGAGGTATGTCAGAGGAAGCGAAGAAGAGGGGCGTGGTGGTGGATGAAGATGTGACAGAAGGGTTGCTAGAGTTTTTTGAGAAAAACTTCAAGGAGCAGCCAGACTTGAAGTTTGAAGAGAACCGAACGAAATGGAATCCCATCATCAACGCGGGGGAAGGAAAGGATGCTGGGGACAGGATGCAGGGAATTGGACGATATATTACGACGAAGAAGGGAATTGTTGATTGCATGGAATCTGATGAGAAGAATGTGATGATGGTGAGAAAGCGGGCGTTGTTGGATGCGAGGTTTGGGCAAATTGCATCGGCTCTTTGCCTTTGTAACAACAGCAAGACTAAGAAAAGGATGTATGCGCCGCAGACCGGAGGGTGTGTGTTGTGTATGGGGGAGGGATGCCCAAGGAAGGTTTTGCACACTGATTTTCGAGGGTTGGCGAATGTGGAGAAGGATAAGGGAGATATTCCGGGGTTCTTCGTAATGGACTCTCGAGTGAGTTCATTTATGATATGGGTTTGTGAGAGGTCTCACAATATGTATGTGACGGATGACAAGAGTTTGAGGAGGTTATCACGTGCAATGGTTATGTAGAAGTTCAAGGTTCCGCCTTACTCTGTGTTTATTGGGAGAGGGGATGTGTTTCATGCGGGAGCTGGGTACAAGGATGCGTTGTTGAAAGAGAACTGCCTGAGGTATCACATGTATTTCGTACCTGAAGGATACAAGCTCCCTGACGCGGTGCAAAGGGAGCCAGCGTTTCGGGCAAAGTTCGTAGATGAGGACTTTGGGCTAGGAGAAGACCCAAACGACCAGCTGGACGATGAGGAAGGTTTGGAGGAAGAGAGTGAAATGGAAGATATAGAAGATGGAGATGACGAGTAGGAAGAGGAAGATGAAGAGATGTCAGGTGGCCCTGCTGAGAATACAGATGGGGATTACGAGGAAGGACAGATGATAATAGATGAAGACGATGAGTAGGTATAATGTAGCACTTATACTGTTGTGTTTGTTTGTGATAGAGACTTGAAATAAAAAGTGAACAGGTGGTTCGATTAAGCAGCAACTTAAAAAGAATTGGAAAACAAAAACGGGTTGTGTGTGTAGTTGCAACGAGTATGAGGTTTACAATTTGTTCTAATTACTGGAGAATGTGATGTCTAAGAACATTGATATAGTTGGCGTTGAAAGGGGCAGGGTCCTGCCTTCTGGCTAGTTTTTCATCTGCGGAGGTGAGATAGAAGTAAGCATTTCTAGATTCATACTCCGAGAAAGAAGGTGGGAAGGAAGTAAGGGTGCTTCTGCATTCCAGAAGTGATTCCACTGTAGAAGGGATATTGAAGGAGAGACCTGTGTTGAAGGTGACTATGCCTAGAAGCTCTTTCATTATAGTTGAGACAACAGTTTTGTACTCGGTAGCCACTTCATACATGGTAAAGAATCCAAATGAAGAACCGACGAGATTGCAGGAAGAGATCCAAACGAGCTTTTGGTAGTAAGACTTGGAAAAGGTGTTTTCGTCGACGATACTGCAAGTAAGACCTGCGGTTTAGAGGCGTTCAGCTATTGCCAGAGCCCACTTTCCGGTGGCTGTGGTTAGACCATTGGGAGAGAGAGGCGTGACACCCTCCTGTGGGGAGGCGCCGACATTGAGAACGGCGATGTAAAGAGCGGCTCGTGTGCAGTGCTCAATTCCGTGTTGGGAAAAGATGGGAAGAATCTGACCATTCTGGGTGAAGACCAAGTCTTCTGCTCGTGATGCTGGACAAGATAGAATTACTTTTTCGAGAAGGTCGTTCCTGCCACAGAAGAAGATTGGACCTTGGGGAAGGCACTCTGCGGAAATGAAGTCTTCGATGGAGAGAAAGGTGTCCTGAGGGGAACCATTGTTGTAAAGCATGGTGCGAATACGGCCTTTACCTACTATAACAGCTGGAATGATTGTAGAACGGAGGGAAGATGAATGGGAGCTCATTGCGATGAGTTTTTTTGATTGAAGGTATGGGCTGTTGGAAGGTGTCGGGTGCTGGTAGCTGTGAAAGGAAAGTGGTCTACATTCTAAGGAGTGGGGAAAGCTTTAAGTACACGACTGGGCTGTTGTTTTGGTCATGGAAAAAAGTGTTCCAGGGGATAGGGAGATTTGTATGATTCGGTTATGGAAAGAAATGGGCACCAGGACTGCAGAGAAAGTAGGGTCGAAGAGTGTGTTTATGAGAAGGTATGCAGTGAAATAAAGCATATAAAGTAAGAGTTTATGGTACCGTTGATACTTGAGAGGTGGTGCATCATGATTTTCATAGGGATATGGTATGGACTGAGGTTGGGATAATGTGGAGATTTCTAGGAAAAAAATGAAAATTGTGTGGAATGGCGGGAAATAGGAGTGGATGTGAATGGGGTACAAAGGGTTGTGCAGCGCAAGTGGGTGTGTGGTCGACAGTTCCACGGGTATGCAGAGTGGTGGGGAGGGCTGCAACTGGTGGGTTCATCTCGCTTGTTCTTATCTATCTTCGTTATCGTGAACCGCCGTTTATTTCTGCAATGTCAAATGGGTACGTCGAGGGCGAGGAGCTAGTGGTTCTGCCTCACTGGACGGAGGTACCAGAAACGCCACCGAGAAGGAAGAGGGAGGGTAGGGAAAAGGTTTGCACGGGGGAGAAGGAGGGAAGTGCGGATGGAGAGGGAGCGGTGATGGGGGTGGAGGGGGTGGAGGGGATGGGGGACCGGAGAGGAGGTTTGCGGCGGAGATGGAGGAGCGGTTGAGGAGGCTTGGAGGGGATCTGAAGAAGCATTTGGAAGACTGACTTTCTGTGATGGTTGGTGAGATGGGAGGGGTGGTTCTGAGTGTGTCGGAGATTGGGGTGCCGATGGATTTGATTTCGACGATTGGAAAAGGATGAAGTTGACTGGAATGAGTACTGGAATGCATGTGAGTGGGATGGTAGAGTGCGTTGGGAGGAAGCTGTTGACGCTGAGAAGGGAGAATATGAGGCTGAGAGGACTTGTGGAGGTGTTGGAGGCGCAAGTGAGACAGGTGGAGAAGGCGTGCCAATTATTGTTGGAGGTGAAGGAAGTGGTGAGGGCAGGGAGCGTTGGGAGAGAGGCGGGAAGAGAGAAAGGTTCACCGGTGACGCCTGGCTCTCGTGGTGGGTGTGGGAGTGTAAGGGGGAGGAGCGGAGAAGGGGATGGAGGGGATGTTGGGGGAAGTCGGCTCAGGAAGAGGCGAAAGGGTGGGGTGATGGTGGACGAGGATGGGGCGGTGTGTGTGCCGCAGCAACTGTCGGGTGGAGCGCCACTAGTTGGGTTTGGTAGTGCGGCGGCGGCTGTGCGAAGGGCGGAGCGCATACTGGAGGACCAGGAGGGGAAGAGGCTGGGAGGGGTTGGAAGCCGGTTTGGGGCTGGAAGGGTGTACGAGAATGGAGAAAGTGTTCCGTTAGAATTTTTCAACTTGACATTTAGGGAAACTGGGACTCGGGATCCGAATGTACGGTTGGAATAAGGGACCGCTGGTGGTGGGTTCGTAATTTTTTAGAGTGTTTTTGACGAGTGGTGAATATAAAGTTACGAACGGTGGCAGGGAAACTGCAAACTAGCCTTCAAGTCCAGTAGCTGAAGTTTGAACTGCACTGAACGGAAAAGTAATTTCCAAAAAAATATTTTTGCCTTGCCAACTAGCGCAAACTGCAAAAATGCTGATTTTTTCGGACTTTTATTTTCACAACTAGCGATCTAGCATACTAAACTAGCATTCCGAGAACACCGTAGTACGTGTGAGAGGATTGTGGCCGCTGCGATCTGTATGGGGTCAAGTCCTTTCTTGTAGAAAGGTGATATCTAATCATTGCTCTGCCGTCGTGCGGGGCGGGGGTTATAAAGGAGATGAAGGCGATCTGGGGAGAGGGTTTGTGCTGCTTGCGCGGTAAAGTAGGGGTCAAATGACCGTTCAGAGCGGTACTTACTTTAAGCGAGTGAAAGCGTGCCCCACATTATTGGCCATGGATGAGATGTGTCATTTTCATAGCTTCGGCGCGGAGAGAGCGCTGCGAGTGCTCGGTTATGCGGATATTCAGAAGCCAGGACCGCCTATTTTTAATGTAATTGCGTAGAGAATTGAGCGATTGCCATCGCCCATTGATTGCAATATGCTGAACGGGTATCTGATTTATGTAGTCATCTATAGCCTTGCCGATGCGAGCAGAGTGCGTCGTAAACTTCCCGTTCACCAACTGGTACGTGGCTGCAACGTTCTTGATACTCTGTAGGTATAATTCGTAAGAAATGTTTGGTGCAAAGGCAACGTCAGTTGGATTGAAAGACCGGTACTGTTGTATAAACATAATTATATCATGGTCATAGATCGGTACAAACTGTAAACGCCCAGTTCTCCTCGTCGTTTTAGCGTCCCTTATATTCATTCCAGCGGCGGTGGTGCCGAAGGAGGATATACGAACATCAGCCGGGAGGGCCCCATCCTCCCATAATATGTTAAGGACTTCATTGGCTCTCAGATACGCAGCATATGAAAAGAGCAGTAGGGATGCTGCTCTGGCTTTGGCGGTCGTCAAATTTAACAGCTTCCATGAGAAGGCAAGGGCCATTTCTCTCTACAATGGGACTGCGGATTGTGCTGGTTTTATGTGCGATCATCCTTGTATGCACTTCCGGGACATGCCTAAATCGTGTTTGAGTGCGGGGTACATCAAGAAAATCATACATAGAAAATTTTCCATATTCTGCTTCTAACCTGGGAAAAATTTCTCTTGATAAAGTTTCGTAATGTACTGTGCAATGCATTGATCGAAGGTGATCGGGGCGGAGAGAAAAGAATGTTGAGAGCATACAAATTTTCGTAGCGCCGCCGCGTAACGCCCCCTGGTTTTGGGATCAACGCATGAGGAGATTAGTGGAAAAGCTTCGAAGAAGGTATAAGAGGATGGGAGGAAAAAAATGTCAGAGACCTTCGGCTGCCACAGCGACGCTTTGCACAAATACAATGGTGTGTCGCATATGTCGGGTAGTGTTTGCAGTGAGAAAATTGGGGCTGCTCTCGGGTTCTGATGTATGTGGCTACCGCTATTGAGCTGCGTTGTGATGTGCAATTTGGCTGACGGCCGGTGGACAAGAGGAGTGGTAGGAAGGGGATGTTTTTCAGTTCCTATGGCCAGAATGTACTGTTTTAGCAACGCTTCCTGCTTGATCTTGTTGATGTGCTAGTTTTGAAATGAAAGTAAAAGGACGTGGGCTGTTTTGCAGTGCTGGGTTCCCGAATGGTGCTGGTAACCAGCAAAATGTGATAAGCGTTTTTTGCCTCGTCGCATTTTGCTTACCAGAGAGAAGAAACAAAGCTGCGGCACAAACACAAAGCCGCGGCAAACCAAAGGCGGGTCGGACGGCGTTGCTGCGGTCTGCGATGAAGTGTGCTCTGCCGGCGCTCCTAGAGTGCTCACAAGAGGTAGAGCAATCTGAGGAAGCCCGGACGGCACAGTCTATCGTGTCCGACGCGGCACCACCCTCTCGATAAACTTCTTTCTCGTCCCTCGAAACAATAATGTCGGGCTGGGTTGCATGCGATGTGTATGAGGGTCACCGTCAATTTTACTCGTTGTTAGAGTTGGCCGACAGCATTGATCACGTGTGGTATCAGTTGTCTTTGGAATACGTTAAGAAGTTGTATCATCCTATTTCAGACTGTCTAGTGTCTGTCATTAAAAAGAAAACTGCAATGACAAGCTATTAGTGCAATACTACAGTAATATTACTGTTGCTGATGGTATAAAAATTCCCTGATATAAGTAAATTTCGTTTTTTGTCGTATTGTTGTTTATCATTGAGATAGCGCTGTATAGTTACATCACTATAGAGGTCTGAAGCTACTACATATGGATGCGGCTGGAGCAACTTTCAAAGGGCTTCCTACTGACGTGAAGCGTTTTCGATCCTTCTGAGATATAGAAATTCGGCCATTGTATATATATCAGTTAACGTATTGGGAGCGAAAGGGTTACTTGCCACCATTTGAATGCATTCTTCTGCATGAATGCTTACAGCAGGGGGTTGCGGTAAAAGCGACCCTGAATCAACTTTTATGTGGAAATAGGGGTTTCTGAGACATATTTAAAAGATTTGTATCATATTTTGTTCCCATGTTCGAAAAAACCCAGAATTGAAAGTAGTTTAAGAAACATATCAAGTGCTTTATAGCTTTCAAGTAGTTAATAACAATCTCCATAGCAACATTTGGTATTCAAATAAATATGGATTCATCATTTACAGTTTAGCGTCGCAGTACTTCGCCGTTTTCAATGGAGAGTTAAACAATATTTGCGACGGCGTAGAAACACATCGTATGCATAGATATATCGTGACGAAACCGCTTCTCTAAAACAAGAAACTGTTTCAAGCGCCTGTTCATGTTTTCGTGACATGCTCTGATTAATCCATGCGATAGTTTGTATTGAGGATTCACCATAACTTGAGTAAGACATTTAGGATCACTGTACCCATTTTCAGCCACAACTTTTTCGTTTGATTCCAGTGAATTCTTCATGGCCTTCTAAAAACCTTTAAATTAGAGAACAATCCACATGGGAATCCACCGTATACCCACACAATTTTTGGCTGTTCGATCGACACTCCCAGTTCGTATCGAAGTCCAGAAGCCTTGATTTTGTGAGAGTACCATCGCCAAGAGAAAGGCGTGGGCTCGTTGATAGGGCAATCTGTACCATCTACAGAGGCATAGCATCCATAAAATGGTTCGCCTTCTAGTCGTGAACTCCAATGTATCTTTTTGTGACTGTTAGAAAAGCATAATGAACAATTTTAGAAACATCAGGACATACCTTGTTTAAGTTGGAAAGTAATTCGACAAATATTAGAGACCACTTACGAAAGTTCTTTTCGCTAGCACCAGTCAATGCGTAGTGCACATGTTCAGAGGCATACTGCCTCAAGAATAGTAGAGACCGAAGGAGGTGCTGTGGTGTGGCGCCGACAGGAAGTTTTTCGATCAATAGATTCCAAGCAATGGCACAAGTTGAGTAGTTAATTCCAAACAACGAACAAAATCTTCCGTAGAAAACGTTTCCTTTTGTCCTACGAATTCTAGATAAGATTCTCATACTTGCGCCTCGGAAAGTTGCAGCCGTTGCTCTGCGAAGTTTTCTTGCCATCGCACCCGCCACTTGAAACGGCATGGCAAAGAGGTTTTCGATTCTTCTTCGCGAGGGACGAGCATATAAGTGGTTTTCTCACCTGCTTGTTCGCATCAAAGTAATGACCAAGTTCCGTTTTCTGGGTCTTCTCTTGAAAGGCAATGTGCTATGTCAAGAATGAATTTGGCTTGGTAAGGAAAACTTCAATATTACCACTACCATATTGGATTATGAGAGATAGAGCTTCAGTGTGTTTTTTCTGACGTAAAAGTCGAGTTACGTTTTCTTGAATTTGGGAGAGAGAAGCATCTCTAGTGCTTATTAAGCAGGTTAGGCAATACCTCATTAGTTTCATTTCTTTAGTAAGACATACATTCATATCGTTCTTGAAGTGCAGTGAAGGTGAAATGAGCAATCTCGTTGTAGTGTTAAGCCTTTTTATCTGAGTTCTTCACGAGGCTACGAATCAATACTTCGCTAATGCAAACTTGAAGAACATGAACATGCCACTATTAAAGATACAGGAATTAAATTAGTATGTACATCGCTAACTTACAAAAGTTTGTTCAATATACCTAAAATGGCCTGTTTTCGCATTAAGCACGCATTTTGAGAGGTTTACTGCCGCCAAAATACGTTATGTTGAGTACTAAAAACTGGATACATAGAATGAGACTTTAAAGTTCTGATGATTATCATTAACGAATATTGTTCGAGATTGTTGTGCTGCTCTTTGTAGAGTTTAAGAAAGCCTCTGCCTCCTTTTCCGCGGTAAAACATGTACAATATCAACTAGTTAAGATGTTGAAATCACTCCAAGAAACCCTTCAAGGTTTTACTGACATGTACAACAAAGCATAAATATTCACAAACTATTCCAGATCTGGACATGTCCTACAAATTATGCCAAAACCTCTACTGCATATAGGAAACGAAATGGACAGTGTCCCATTCTACAAGCAGGCACAGATTTCTTCTGACTAGGAAAGAAACTATTCTTTACGTAGTGTGCTATGTAGCGAGCGCGGTAGAAGTTAGGGGAAGACAGGAATGCTCGCTGCCCCTCCGTCGGCGGGATGACGCCGCCGGCCGAGTGCAGTGCAATTTATTCGTTACTGCGCAGTCTACGGAGCACGGCACACACGTGCCACGCATACGTGGCCACATGTGGCGCTTCTGCCTTGCATGAGGCGCTCCGGTATTAACACCGTCCCTCAAGGCGAAGCGACTCATTGTCCTACACACCACTAGTGGAGATCCTTCACTAGAGATCGGTCCAGAACCAACAACTAAATTTGTTCATCATGAAGTACAGGCGTCTTTTCCAAACAGACCGGCCTCTTCCCTACAAGGCGTCTTTCAGTCATGAGGGGCGTGGTGGTGACAATAAATGTATCTTGTGTAACAAACTCTGTGCCTCAACTTAAATGCAACGAACAATACAGTACAACGTTTGCACCAGTAAACTCGAAAACCCAAGCAACATCCAAAACCTTGTAGGAAAAAAAGGTATGCGCCTTTCCGGGAAAAATGAGAAAGATTGCAAACCAAAACATCATCAAACAAAATGAAGAAAACAAAACACAATTAAAACATTTCACCTGCAGTATATACAACACAAGACGAAATAAAGAATAGTAGCAAGAGGAAACAAAAGAAAAGTTAGCGCAGTTAGTTGCTCCCACAGTTCTGTGTTAGAACGAGTCAAGTTTCATGAGGCTGATCATCCTTCGCACGTCTGCGAGAGGAGCACACTTGGTCAATATGTCAGCCACTTGTAGACTCCTGGGAATATTTTCAAGGTCAACAACTTTGTTATGATATAGTTCTCGCACATGATGTATCTTCAAGTCAATGTGCTTATTATGACCTGCGATCTGCGGGTTCTTCGTCAAAGACAAAGCAGCCGAGCTGTCCTCCAGAATCTTGGTGGGTTCGAACCAAAACACCTCGCTCCAAGGCTGTTGATGGGCAAATTCCCAAAACAATTTGCGCATCCATGTGAGTTCTTTAGCACAAGTAGACAAGGCTACGTACTCTGCTTCCGCCGATGAAAGTGCGATCACTGTTTGACGCTTAGATTTCCACATAATCGGTGCGGAGTTGACGGCGATAACAAATCCAGTCGTGGACCTACGAGTTTGTATGCATCCCCCCCAATCGGCGTCAGCGTACGCACGAATTGAAGTTGGTGATATACTCTTGTTCGCACGAAAGTGAAGCCCATAGTGCAATGTTCCTGCCAAATATTTAAAAATCCTTTTCAACATTGCCATGTGACGGTCACAAGGGTTATGAAGATGTTTGGAAAGTGCTGATATCGGGAAGGAGAGATCCAGACGCGTAGAAATAGAGATGTATAATAGTCCACCAATTCCAGAACGATAGTTTGCATGGTCAGATGGTGAGAGTGCTTTCTCGTTTTCCCTTGTAGGCAAGAGGTCCGCATTTGATGGCAGTGGAGTGCCAACCGCGTTGGCTCCTTGCATGCCAAACTTCTTCAGTAGCAACGAAGCATAGCCATATTGGTTGACCTTGATGCCAAGAGGGGAACGTTGGATGCTCCAACCAATAAACGACTTCAGTTCTCCGTAGAGTTTTACGTCGAATGTTGCGGCCAGCCGTTCTTTGAAGTATTTTAGAAGATCCACGCTGTTGGAGGCAAAGGCGCAGTCGTCCACGATGACGGCCACGAGGACGAATTGGTCCTCTTCGCGGAACATGAAAACTCTCGAGTCGAGAGCAGAGGTCACGAATTTCTATGATAGTAAGGTGTCCGAGAACAACGAGCCCCATATTACACCGGCTTGTACTGCCCCGTAAAGGGAGTTGAGGAGTTTGCAGACATACCCAGGTCTAGCTTGAAGACCGGAGGAGTCCGTCGGTTGTTCCATGATAATTGGCACATCAAGTTTGCCGTACAGATACGCGTTTGATATGTCGGCTCCTTCCAGTATTAGGTTCTCTGCCGCAGAGACGGCGAGCAGAGTTCGCAAAGCTTCGTGACATGCGACAGGGGCGTAGGTGTGGAGCGGGTCGAAGTCTATGAAGGGCTTCTGCTTATCACCCCGTGGACAGCAGCGTGCTTTCTTTAGGAATTTCTTCTCAACTCCATCCAACATCTTCTCCTTGAAAACCCAAGTGTAAGGAACCGGTTTCATGTCGGCCTCCCGAGGAATGAGTTCCCAGGTATTTCGCTTGATGAGTGCGTTCATCTCACGATCAATGGCCTCGCACCATCCCGGGTCCTTGCAGGCTTCCTTGAAGGAGTGAGGGACTGACGGATCATCCAAAGTCTTTTTCGACACCCATACCCGTGGGAAGTTCTGGGTCATAGTAGTTAAAGCCTTTACCAGATGTTCCTCCAAGTTCGGCGAGTCCGTGCCAGGTTGTGCAGTGGGTTCCGTCTCCTCTGTTTCCTGTTGTCTCGTAATTCCTTCTAGGAGGGTGGTGAGGTTTGGCAGAGGAGAGGAGTTGATCGGCTTGAAGTCCAAATTCCGGCATGTCACGACAGAGTTCTTCTCCGGTACATATACTCGGAAAAGAGTGTTATCGCTCTGCATACCAACGAAGTGAGAGAATATGGACCGTGGAAGGACTTTCTTGTTGGCAACGGTTTGGGAGCGGTATGTGAAGGCGTAGCCAGGCTGACCAAAAGTAGGAATGTGTGCGAAGTCAATGTTGGTTATTGGGTCCCATTCCAGGATAGGAATCCGTCCCTGTATCCGTGAGGATGGGGCTCGGTTCCTTAACCAGTTCGAGTGATTCATGGCTTCAGCCCAGAAGGCGATCGGAAGTTTGCTAGCGAAAAGTAGAACGCGAGTCCTAGTCCAATGTTCTTGGATGAGCCTTTCCGCAGCTCCATTAGACTCCGATGCATAGGCTGGACAGTAGTCCAAAGAGATGCCATGATCGAAGCAGAACATGTCCAACTCGTTGCTCTTATGTTCCCCGGCCCCGTCCAGGCGAACGTTCTTCAAGCTAACCGAGTGGTTTAGTTCCAGCTCCGAACGGCGTTTGTACCATTCCAGATGTTTCAAAATGCCTGGTCCGGTCTTGTCTTGGAGAAAGAATACATCGGACTTCGAGGTATAGTCGTCCAGTATTGCTAGGGCATAGATTGCTCCTGAGAGAGAGGGCGAGATCTTTCCAGAAACGTCCATTTGGATGAGATCCAACGGCTGTGATGTGGAAACAGATCGAGGGCGAGCCACAAGTGGGTTCCGTTTCATTTTTCCAGTGAGGCAGGGGACACACGTTAATGAATCCAGGATGGAGCGTTGAAAGTAGGGAACGGGCTCGAAGGATTTGGCGAGATTCTGATACCTGCTTGGGTGCAAATGACCAGTTCGCCCATGCCATTCCGAAGCCAGTTCTTGTTTGTTATTACTGGCGTTGACCACCATGACCTGTTTGTTGTCCTCCCGGAGGTTCATGATGTATAAACCGTGGTGGATTTCTGTTTCCCAAATAATATGTGAGTTTCGTTTGGGATCCATGATAAAACGTCCGTTGAAGGGGCGGATGGTGGAGGTAAAAACCACCATGAATTCCACACTTAGTACTCCCACTGAGAGAATATTCGATTAAAACGCAGGAGCGTGATAGGCTTCAACGACAGTTCCACTATTGAGAGGGATCCAGACGCGACCCTTTCCGACAAGGCGAGCTGTGCCAGAAGCAGCCTGGACAGTTTCAATGTCAATGCGCTCGTATCGGATGAATGATTTACGCGAGTGGAAGAAATGATGTGTGGCCCCGGAGTCGATGTAGGCAGATTCCACCTTGGTTTGGGATAAGAGTGCGACATTACTCTTATACTTCCCCATGTTACAGTTGAACGGAGGTGAGGGAGGAGGATCGTCATTTCTTTGTACCACATAGGATCTGGGGTAAGAGTTTCGGTTTCCATCATCATCCTCCTTTGGTGCAAAGCGAGACTTCCAGTTAGACTGCCGCTGTCCACTTCGGTTTTCATCTTGATCGCGTTGCGATCGACGAGAGCCACCGTTTGAGCGGGTCTGCTGTCGACGGTCAGAGCGGGAGTTGTCACGTTGATTGTTGTCCGACTGGTCGCGTTTGCGTTTGTAGCAATCCCTCACATAATGTCCACGACGTCCGCAGTAATAGCAGTTGTCATCGTTACGGCCTTTGACCATTGAGGACTTATTATTATTATTACGATGGCGTCGTCGGCGTCCACCTTTGTTTGCCATGTTTGCTTTGGGTTGTGTCGATGTTGGGGTTGTAGTGGACTGGGTTTGCTGAAGGTTGTTCGGATTCTTGCGCCGAGCGACTTCTGCTTCGACTGCGTTGACAATAGAATCGAATCCAATGTTAGTAAGGTTTGACATCATGGCCAGAGGGGCGAAGGAATTTGGAAGGCTTCGAATGAGCTTTGAAACCTTCTCCTTATCCGCAAGTTCTTCGTCGTACGTGGCCAGTTCTCCAACAATCTCCAAGAAGTTCGAGACATGTTTGTTCCAGTCATCATTGTCTTTGTACATTAGGGTGTCCAACTTGTGACGAATGTTTTGGACGGCTTGCGTGTTCGAAGTGGTATATACACGCTTGAGCTCGTCCCATAACTCTTTGGCAGACTTCTCGTCATCGTCTACAAATGTTCGGACGAGTGCGAGAGGGGAGTCACCAAGGCACAATGTGATAGTGCTCTTAGCTTTGACCGACTTCTCAAACCAGGATCTGTGTGTCCGGTTGTTCAAGTTGAATCCCTCGGGGCGGGGATTCAAGCCAGTCAGGAATGCGTCGTCGCGACGAAGATACGCGAGTAGACGGCGGCGCCACAAGATGTAGTCAGTTGGTACCTTGAGCTTTGGAAGCTTGCCAAGTATGCCTTCTTGAGAACCTGACATCGTAAGTGAACGGGGAAAGTACAATCGAACTGCTTAGGCGGTAAAAGGTTCCGCAAGAGAATACAACCTACTTGAGCGGGAAAGGGATCCGCAATCTTCTTCCTCTTCACAAGCTTCTTCTTCTTCTTCTTCTTCTTCTTCTTCTGGTTTAAAAACTTAAGGTGACCCTAGCCCAACCCAGGGAGGTAGGCGATCGATGTAAGGCGGGTCCCCGCAATAAAGCAGCTAACCCCGCACCACAACGATCCGACCTTCGGAGGATATTCCCACGACCGCGTAGCGGTAGGTACTTCACTCCTGACAATATCAGTACTTGCAGCGTTATTTAGCCACGCGCAGAGGCAGAAAGACATTCAACGCTGAGCGACAAACACGGATGTCGAAGAGGTTCGGAAGTTTCGGATAAACGAAATCCCGTTTCGAATGTTAGGATTCTTCCGAAACAAGAAAGGTGAACCAAGAGCAGAAAGAAGTATATCCAGCCACGTGAAAGCTCAGAAACGGTGTGTGTGAGACGCCTCTTCAAAGGTCCAGACCATAGCGATTGCGATTGCGAAAGTAGAGAAAAAACGTTAGGCAAGGAAGAAAATCCATGAGGACTGAAAGAGTTTAGAATTGTATCGAGTGGTTCCCATATAGAGGACGTTGTATGAGGGCTCCATGTTGGAGAAAACACTCCTTACAAGAGATGAATATGACGACACCTCCAAAGCATGACGCGATTAAATTCGTGCGGGAAAATAGGAGTACGTCTGATTGTCATGCGGTTTCAGGAGTCTACGTGGAGTGTAGGGCATTCAGTGCCGGATAAGTTTGGTGCAATGAGCACGAACGAAGGAAATTGCGAACTTTTTGGGGCAGATTGTTTGCGCAGAGTTGATGTGCAGCCATGTTGTGGCGAAGATCGAGCAACGCAGCGTAGAGAGAAACGAGTGGAGTTCGACGATGCAATGCGGCTTCGCGCAAACGGGAACGAATGAGACGGAGCGAAGTGTTCGCCAATTCGTATAAGAAAGAGAGACTCTCACGATCATAAAGAAACCCATAACCATGATATGTAGTTCATCAGTATTCATATTCTGTGTAGACATCAACAGTACAAAGAAAAAACCAAGTAAAGTGTCCTTATCCTGTCCGAGTTCAATCATCTTTCTGAGCCACAACAGAGTCTACAGACCTGGGAGCCCATCACTAAGATATTTGTCCACGGTAGATTGCGCGCCTAAAGCCTTAGCCACAACATACCTTCGGGCAGGCTAGCCTCAGCATTCGCGACGCGCAACCTTCCAAAGTTGAAAGCCTGAGTAGTTGAGCATGCGAGCGGTAGAAGCGCGGAAGCACGCGGAAAAAAGGAGAGGAATATGTGCGCAGACGATGGCGGCCCGGGGCGGCGCGCCCCAGGCGATGCTACCATGTAGCGAGCGCGGTAGAAGTTAGGGGAAGACAGGAATGCTCGCTGCCCCTCCGTCGGCGGGATGACGCCGCCGGCCGAGTGCATTGCAATTTATTCGTTACTGCGCAGTCTACGAAGCACGGCACACATGTGCCACGCATACGTGGCCACATGTGGCGCTTCTGCCTTGCATGAGGCGCTCCGGTATTAACATGCTAGGTATGTTGTGGGCCAACCTGGGTGCGTTTGGATATGTCTAGAATAAAAACCCTAACAAATTCATGCATCTATTCCTCTTCAACTACCGAAAGCAGCAAATTATGCACATGTAGTACACTACAAAGTAGGAATGAGTATAAAGTATCAATCTTCATTGCCCTCTCTCCAGCAAAAACCAAACCGCACTTGTTCGTCTATGTCTGACCTTACTACGACACCCTACAAAATGGCTCCCACCCGATGACCTTGGTTAACCGATGACTCCCCTGCAGTAAAAAGGCTTCGTCAAATGTTTCGAGATGGAGAGCGTAATGGCAGTGAAAGTGCGGCCGAAGTACAGAAACGGGATCCAATCTTTCAACCTTTGGTGCTCTCAACCTTTCGAGCAAAGTATGACAAACGGAAAAGAAAATCGTTTGAAAATACAGGTATGAATCAAGTTTATTTTTTGTACTGTAACTTAATTATTTTTAACCTACATACAAAAAAATGTGAGAGAATATTTGAGTACTCGTTGTTTCGCTGGAGAGCCTTTGAGAATTGGTAGTTCAGTGATCAAAGTCGAGGATATTCTAAGTGCTGACATTGAAAATGAAGGCGAAGAGATAAAAAAATTATCTAAAGCCAATCCACAGAGAAAAGAGTTTTCTCCTTTGTTTTTCTCTTCCGTCTGGGAGGATAATGAGACTATGTTAAGTTATGTGAGCTTGGCGATGGTTTTTCCTTCTGGGGTGGAGAAAGAACACTTGGAGTACCAAGTCATCAAAGCAGGAACAGTTTTTGAGATTGTTATTAAATGGCCGGAGGCTCTTTCAAATGCAAAACTGCTGCACAAAGTTTGGCTTGAAAAGCAGTTTGATACCATGAAAGCCTATCACCCTAAAATTCTAGGCTTTCAAAAGTCTTTGAAAGAAGTAAGGGCAAAGGCTACCGAGAAAATCAAGTCTTTCTGCCTTATTGAACTACGTTTTACAGTTGAAGGGTTCATACGGAACCAAAGGCTTCTTTGCTTTTCAGACTCAACTAAGATATTATATGTTGATCTCAAGTCACCTGACGACAAGTATGTGAGACGAGAAGCTATAGAAGAGTTGAATGTCAGCTGAGCAGTAAATATTTGTTGTTTTGTATATTTGTTCTTTACATTTTTGACCGACAAAACACTTTTATCACTTTGCAGTCTTTTTAGAGGTTTGACCCAAACTAAATACTTCTCTTTAGAGAATGTATCCATTGATTCCTGTGCAAGGTGTTCTGGGACGTTTTTACTGAGTTTACCGCATCTTCCAGTCAAACAGAAGAATGCATCAAAATGTACCGTAAGGGAAGGATTGAATGGCATGTCGTCCGAATGGCAGTCAAAATCATCGCCGACTACCACCGTGTTCCTGCCGGTAGATTTTGAAGCTCCCTGTGAAAAATTTTTTGCGTTCCTTATGGAAGGCCCAGCGACGGTCGGACAGACGTCCAACGCACCACCCACGGGAACTGCTGACACCCTCGCCTGCAAGCTCATGTATCATTGTCCCAGCGTTGCTTCAGCAGATACCTGCGTATGAATCAGCACAACGATATTGAAAAAGCTTGTCCTCTTGCACAAGCAAAACAAGCTCATTGCGACCGTTCTCAAACAGACACAATCGACAAGTTTAATATCAATAACAAACTAAAAGTAGTCTCCACTTACAATGCGTACTACTTCTTCAATGCAACGTCGAGGACAGAAAACGCGTTTTGTTAACATAAGAACTGGTTCTCACAGTACTACTAGTAATCATCCAGCTTCTGCAAGTCGACCTCATCAACTAGATACTTGATAAATAACCCATTCAAAGGTATATCGGAAGAACTGATATCACTCTGTTCCATTACGCCTTTGACTCTGCGGTACAGCTTACGAACTTCCTTCGCCCACTCGGGACCGTGAGCCGACTTTAACCCGCTCTTGTCGCCTAACGACACATCCTGTAGATGCTTTCCAATCTTCATTTGTAACAAATCCATAGAGTAAAGACTAATTTTCTTCTTTCCTATATCATCGGATGGTAGAGATGGAATTGAAATAACAGAACGATCGAAACCAGAACTCTCTATAAACGTTACGAAATTAGCAAGCTGCGCCCGACACTTTCTTTTAACTGCTTTCCATGCGCGGCTGGCCATGACGCATCAAACTCCGGTTCCGTCTTAAATGTACCAGAAAGAAGAATATGCTCCGCAGCTTCCTTCTGCATCACATGCTCCTCATTTTCGACCTCGGCTTCTGAATCTTCATCTCTGTGAGCGCTTTTTACCGCTCCCGCGTAAAGAACATTCAGTACACATTCTTCCGGTATGTGTGCTCTGAACGCTCTCACCTGCGATTTGGTGGTTGTTCAATACAAATGTGCGTTTGTAAGAGGCCTAGTTCGCAAACCATGGTAAAAGTATAACGTACCATTTCGTTACGTAGGGGTTCGATGGCTCTGCCGGTGGCCTAGGACAGTATCGTGTAAACTTTTTGGGAAGTAAGAGCAGGACGGGGTCCTTCCTTTGTACTTTTAGAACGCAGAAATGTGCTTAACTGAGCCTGAGTCGCCACACTATGATGTACGAAACGTGCAGCGTCGAGTAGAAGTTTGCTTGGACGGTTTGAGTTGCCCGTCATGCCCTCGTTTATGTCGCTTCCCAATGACGGGTCTAATATTTGAATAGTGACGGAGGCTTTGATGAACACCTGATAGAGTGAAACAAACAGGTTATTACTCTCAAGTTAGTATATGCCTCGCAAGCAATTTGTTGATATGTGTATAACAAACCTCTGCAACCTTGCATTTCTGTGTGAAGGAGTTTAAATCACACATGGTTAGAAGTTGATACAGAACATGCAATCCGTCAAGATGAGTCACGAACCTTTACCAAATCTTCACGATGATCACCACTGTTAGGCTTCGTGGAGTTTCCACAATTTTGTTTTCTTTGAAGCAACGCATCCAACACTTCCTCATGCCTCTTCTGTGCTGTCTCCATGAAGGAGGTTTTTTCTGCATCGTTACGGACCTTTTCGTCCTCCTCGCGCGTTCGCGTTTCTGCTGCTGTGTCTGTTACATTAACTTTAAAAGAATTAACCTCACGTTTAAGGTCGTCCAGGAGCACATTGGTACGCCGCTGTTCTTGCAGTAGTTCGCGAAGGTAGTTCCCCAAAACTTCATTTGTCGTCTTGCTTCTCGGAGGTTTACTGATTCCCGCACTCGCAGCTCTTGGGCTCGCCAACGTTCCCACTGGACGACTTACTGGCCTTTCTGCGTTTCCTAACGAAGGTTTGCTACTCCCAACATTTGAGCTCATGCCGGCTCGACGGGGAGGCATGGTGCCGTTGACGATACTTGAAGACTCACGCACCGAACGAAGAACAAACCAAAAACACAAGGGCACCCCGGAGCCCAGTAATTACCCCCATTGATTTCTATCGATGAAGCGAAAAGTTCCCTGCGAAGCGCAAAATTCGTTTGGTTCTCGCTTGTGAAGTGTGTGCAGTACTTTTGTGGTAGGGATATTGATAAAACCGCCTTGCTGAATATAGGCAGAAGCCGTACGTTGTTGCCTGCTACAGAATCATCCTCAAAGCTCCACAACTGTTCAGCATCCGACATATACCTGCAGCCCATGAATTCAAACCTGGGCGTTGTTCGCCCCATACAGAAGAAATCAAAACACACATGTATCGCTTGCAATCGAGAGTTCCTCAATAACGTTCTGTTCGAGAATCATATAGCACGCACCCACAACGGATTTGTCCCTGAGTATGCGCTTTCTATAGAAGACGAGAGTTCAAACGGATCTCAAGAGATACCTCTGGATAAAACCCATTCTGGACACTCTGCAAAAGCGCGCATTGAGCCTGTTTCTGATAAGAACGAAGTCCATGAGACGCACGACAGTCAAAAAACGGAAGACGAGAACGAGCTACATGCGCTCAACATGATGGCTGACGAGCACGTCCACAGTAACGAAAGTGTCCCAGACGCTATACCCCTGTCAGGAAAGCATCAGCCAGTTCCGATTTTCATCCCTTGACAGACTCCTAATGACATTGGAGATGCTGCAAAACCCACATGGCTTTTCTTCAAGTCCTTGAAAGACGAATCCGTCCCTTTATTTGGCGATATCTCCGAGCCCAGTCCAGCCATTGAGAGCCTAAGCTTTCCCGTGAGGAAAATGCTAGACTATTGCTCGCACAACACCCTTTCCTTGCAACAATCAGAAGGAATCTATGACCTCGCGGTATCAATTGAGGATTCAGTTCCCCCTGAATATCATAGTGTATCTAACCAGTTCGCAACCGCTGCTGCATTCTCGACCCACCTGTTGAGGACCAGAAAATGTAAAGTGAGAGAAGAAGGATGGCGTAAGGCTGTAATTCACAGTGAAATGGGGTCGAACTCCACTGGGGTGTTCCGGTCAGTGTTAAAAGTAATGTTCAAAGTCTTAGAGCAGAACAACGGAGTGAAATCTATTCGTGACTTTCGTGAGAAAAAGATATCTGAAGAGCGCGTGTTTTCCTCACCCTGGGATTCGGAGGCTTTGAAAGAGTACGAGGAAGCGATCGGAAACTCAGACTGTTCCGTCGTCCTAGTCGATCTGTACAGTGACTCAACCATTCTGAGTTCTTCAGGAACGCAAAGTGCTACAAACGTCAGGGCGCGCTCTAGTAACATAGTGGGTGCCTCATCCGACTGGCACGAAGTTGGAATTGCTCCAATCATAGAGACCTCGTTATCGACGATATCAATCGCCAAGAGTCGTAAAGAGAAACATGAATTATGGCACAGATTCATGTTCTTGCTGATAGAGGATATTTCGAGGGCCTCCCATATTGGCATAGATATTGAAGGTCGAAAGATTTACCCACGGCTTGGAATTCAGGTCGCGGACCAAGTCCAGGAGCGACCAGCATGCGGTCTTAAAGGCCACGACAGTTTCTTCGACTGTCCACACTGCTTGATGCCATCACGCATCAAGAAAACTCCAAAAAAGTCTGGCTGTGCAGAGCCCAACAGTGTCAATGACAGTGATGACGGCTCGGTAGCTTCTATTTCAAGTGCTGCAACCACTTCTTCACGCGATGAATACCAGAAGGGTTGTGAGTGTTCGTTGTCATCGTTAATAAAGTTGAATACAGGCACTGAGATCTACCCATATCGTGATGTGTACAGAACCACAATGGCGCAGATTGAAGTTGCTAAATCAAAGAGATGGAGGCCAGTCACCGACAGGCAGCGCAATGGAGCACCGAGACCCAATTTGAAGGACGAGATATACTATCTTGATTCTGTGAGCGCTCTTCAATACCCTTCTGCTCTTGCTTCCTTTTCAGGATCAAGTTCTTTCCCGTACCGTCTTTATGCTTCGATTGGGTTTGACGCTCTCCATGTGTTAGAGCATGGCGTTATGCGCCAAGTTGCCGATGATGCCTTTCAGATCTTTGAATCTGCACTTGAATATAACGGTTTATCTAAGTCTGTCGCAGCCAACATCGCCAACCAACGCATTCAAGATTTACCGCCAGGTTCTTACCTTCGAAAGTTTCGTGCGTTTCGAAAAAACAAAGAGGAGAAGCATCCAGGAGTAACAGGTAAAATGAGAAGGGAGCTCAATGCTTACCTTTGGTACGCAGTAATGGGATTGTCTCCAAACACCACGCCGGACGATGACCGATTCGTACAACTGCTTCTGCAGCTAGATCTATTACAACGTCGACTGTTTGGAACGAACCAATCGCCTGAACTGGCTTTTCGCACAATGAAAGAAATCCAGGAGATTGCAGAACTTGGGTATGAAGTAGGAGGTAGCATCGCAACCCTCTTCAACATCAAAACGAATACGAAAATGCATCGCACAATGTTCCACATTGCCAACCATCTATTTGACTATGGGTGCATTCGGAAGGGCTCCACTGATTCAAATGAGACTTTGCATAAGTCTACGAAGGAAAGCTACTCATCCACGAACCGTCAGCGCACAGCAATTGCGGCGCAACTGCTTAGCGCTCGCGAGAATTTAGACACTGCCGGTTTCCAAATCCAAGAAACTTCTGTTACACCTTCGGGCCTGATAACTCGCAATTCCTGTCAGTTCACTGAAAAAGATAGATATGAACACGAGTCAGGTGTTCATGACAGTGACAAAAGGAATCGAATGACAATGAATTGGCACAGTCAAGCCCTGCGCTACGTTTCAAATGTGTGTAGCATTGATCTTGCAGACAGAGAAATATCAAACGCCTTCAATCCAATTACAAATCTCCATGTGTGGAAAACGGTCAAGAGCGCACGGTTTATGGCGCAGTTTGAATGGTGCCGTGACGTTATGCCGCAGACCATTTATGCTGGTTCTAATATATTTGGTGTCTCAAGTCGTCATGACGCGGTTGTGTTTCAAACTGGCGAGGGTCGGTCTCAGGGCATCATTCACAAAGTATTTCACCCACGCGGTCAGCCCTGTATGAGATTAGCGTTGTTAAAGGTCTTGCAACAGGTTCCTGGAGAAGAAGGTAACAGTTTGGTTGTGTCCAAGTACGGGCACAAAAGGTTCAAGTTTGCATACAACAATGATGAAATTGTCTTCAAGTGCATTCCTTGTTCCTCATTTCTTCGACAATTAGTGTTGGTAATAGACCCGTACAATGCTGTCAAAACCTTTGGAATATATAAGCGGACGACTCACATTTCCGAAACGGATCTCAGAAGCAAACGGATGGCATTCTTTGAAGTTGCAGGAGACAAGCATACAGCGTTCGCAGAAAGTGTTTGACACGATCACACCTTATGTTAACAGAGAAAAAAGCATTATCCTCATTTGTGTTTTTCTGAACTCATCTAGTTTACAAAGTGAAAAACGTGTAGCCCACAAAACGATTCGAAATGATATGAGATAAGCTGACCCAGTAAAGAATAGCCTTCCCATTTGAAAAGGTATGCTCCCAAGGGAGGGTTGTACTAAAAACCGGAACTCCCAATACTCTTTTCTTTCTTTCAAAAACGATTGAACAGAACATCTTGTGTTGTGGCTTTGTTTGTAACGCGTGGTGGGTGCGAAGCTGGTTCACATGTAAAAAGAAGCAGTTGCAGAAGAGCCCTTCTCTTGTGATCGTAGTGTGCAAAATCGGCTTCGAAATGAGAGACTTGCAAGACATTCTTCGACCAGCGTTGTCAAATTTGTCGCTTGGTTCAAAGACAATCTTGAGAGTGTTAGTCGCACGTTTGAACATCTGCCATAGTCTTGCGTATCTTTCCAATGAATCGGACGATTGTAGTGCGCTCAGTACATGGCGAGAGCTGAATCGTGAACCTTTGAAGCGTGAACGGTCTTGAACGATCAAACACACTACGAGCGTTCGGATCGTGAATCAGAACTCGACTCATGGACTCGTGAACCAGACGCGGAGCACCGTAGTGTGCAACTGGTGCAGAGCGTGGAGTTCGCGGTGCAGGGTACACGTTACAACAGCAGCGCTGTGTCTCACACGGTTCACGTAAGCGCGGTTTGAAAACAGTGCTTTGCAAAACGGTTTGGATCACATGAAAGGTGCCTTGTGTCTATCGGACCAACGCGTTGACCTCATATGAGGTCAAAATAACCTCATATGAGGTCAGCCCGTTGAAAGAGTAAAATAAACCAAAAAATTACATTCTGGACCTATAATGCGGACTTTTCAAATTTCAAAATTTGAAAAGTCCTTGAACAGTCGTTTAAGTAGTAGTCTGTAGGGCAAAACGGCCAGTAATCACAGCTCAGTGGATAAGATATCCTATGTGAGCAAATTAAACGTGAGTTCAAACCTCGCTGAGTTTATTAAAACTCGAAAACTCCTTATGGAGCTCGACTAATTCTGCTAATATGTTTAAAATAAGAAAGTTTTCAACACCCACTTGAACAACAGACAGAACAAGGTGACATCTGTTAAAGGGGCAGTTTCGTCAGAGTGTAAACATTATCTAGCATGTTCAATAACGCGGATTGAATTAGTAGGGGGCTTAAGGCAAATGAACACTTGTTGATAATGTGATTCTTTATGTGTTTTTATTCAATATCAGCGCTTGTTTACTTCTATGTTGACGTTGTTGTTGACAACAGATGTGCTTTAATTACTTTTTAACACCGTGACGTAACTCAATGTGGTTCTTAAAGCAGTCCCTTCCGGTACCAGTGTGACATAAATACACTTCAGATTTCAAAGATGTATAGCATTCAGAACATAAAAACTTAGACTTCATATTCCCTTTGCACACTTTGCATCGTCCTAGATATGAAGACTTCGTAATCATTCCATCCTTAATTTTTCTCTTGCGATTAGTCTGCATAAGATGCACACCAGTTCCTGCAGGTTTCGGAATATCATCTTCTATTTCTATTTGTTCTTCATCTCGAGTCATCAAAGCGGTCCGGTCCCACGTATTAGTGATAAGCTCGTCAGCCAGCTTCGAATAGAAGTTATACGGAGATAATAAATTTCGCATACCATTACCAGCCTTGTAAAGCATCCACGCATCAACCATACAAATGGATAATAAAGATGAATTCACACGGAACGACCAATCTTTGACCTCGGTTTTCTTCTCCAGTTTTAATTCATCTTGGCGGCATCTGTTGTGTCTGTCAATCATTGAATGCGTTTTATAGTATTCTTCACAAACCTCTGGTATCGGTACTTCAAGTTCAACTTTCGTTGAAACATTTTCCTGTCGTCTCCATGTTTGTCGGATAATTGGGTTTCCAGGGTTCACCGTGTTGCATGTTGATATAAAATACCTTCGTTCCCTATCGACCCCTATTACCGCAATTAGATCCGTATTCAAACCGTTCCCCTTCGAAACCATTGAAACAAAATGTCCATGATCCTCTAAAGGCTTCTCTGATAAATGCTTCATAGGAAATTGACGTGTTGCATTCTTGATAACCCCAGTAAAGCGCAGTCCTTTTTCCAAAAGGGCATAAGCTGTTTTCACAGATGCAAAAAAAGAATCTGCACAGATATGGCGTCCAGACCCAAACCATGGCTGGACTAATCGAAGTAAAATAGCAGTTCCATGAGTATGTTCTGTATCAAAATCCTGATCAGAGGCTTCAGATCCCATATTGAGCTCAATATTAAGCATGATACCACTTCTTCCGCAGCAAACGGTTTTCATTTCCAACCCGTTTTCTGGTTTTCGATCCAGCACGGTATAATGAGGGAGCCCCACATCAATCCCAGTTCTCCCCCCAGCCCATACCAGCTGTGACATACTCTCATCAACGAAATAAAGCATGTGAAGGTGTCACAAAAAGAACGGAGAGTGATCATTGATGGCTTTCCACGAAATCAGTGACTAAATTCCAGCGAGCCGTGCCATAATCCTCTTGAGCAGCGTTACCACTGAAACAAATACAAACGCCTTAGAGTTTCAAACCTATTTCATGACATTGCTTCACCAATCACAGGCTGAGACATAAACCTGGATGCTGTTTTTGAACCCCAAAGATCTCTTCTATTGGAAAACTCCAGCCTGCTTATTAAAACAATCACGCCAAAGAACCTTAAAAGCTCTCCACCACTCGTCGAAGAGGCCCCATCATTTTCCAAGTTCTTGTTCGTCTCCTCCACAATACTCTTCAGATGTCCGATGGGGAACATCCATAAAAAATAGTCAATGAATGTCATCGTAATTGGGCAATGAAGTGGTGAGATAAAATCTCCGGCTGGGCCAATAACCTTCCACGGCTGCAATGGCATGCATCCATTGATAGGACTACGAATTGCCTCCGTGTTCCACGCACGATTATGCACAGTCGCTGACTGGTCGGAAGGGGGTGCTTGTGAAACGGGATCCGCTTCCTGCAAATTTTGCACTTGTTCTTCTTCATTCGGCTGATTGTCAACATTTTTGGCCGGTAACGGTAGTACAATTGCTGTGTGAACATTATCAGTTTTTGGACTGTTAAGGAGACCATCACCAACCTTTACACTGCAAAGAGGAAGAGTACCTCTTTTTGGCAGTTTGAGAGGTCAAACCAAATAGTGAGAAATGTACAGTTTCGGCCGTTGACGAGTCGAATGTCAACTTTTGTTACTGTTCCAGGGACAGTTTTCGTCTTCTAAAGAGATTTAAAGTAGCGTTTGCTTTCCGACTCACAAACTACGAGGCGGGCACGACTGTGGACTTTGTTATTTACTGTACAACGAGGGTCTGTTGACGAGGCCATTGTGTACAGATTGTGTTGACGTTTGTGAAAAAATGCTCCAGCTTTGTTGCTGTGTACATGTCATGGGCGACTTTGGTTAACGCCATCAAAGGGAGGACGACGGAGGTGAGGACGAAGTGTTTTTTTTTTAAAAAGTGAAAACTTTTACTTAAAATTTATGTGAGTAAAAACTGACCTCATATGAGGTCAGTTGTCAAATAGACACTTGGTACCCTCCAAACGGAGCCGGAGCGTTCCTGGCTCCAAGAGCAGGAAATTTTGCTCCCCCCGGCACGAGAGTGTACTTTGTGATGATGTTGTGACATTCATTTTAAATGAAGTTTTTCATGTCCCAGTGGAGAAACCCCTGAGCCGTAGCGGCTTATGCTTGAAAGAACTTGGCTAGCGGCTAGCCCACACTTGCAAAGATTATCGCTCGGATGTGCGAGGTTTTGCAGAAGCTCTTTGCGGGCGAATGCCCATACGACTGCCTGTCTGACCAGGTCGGTAATACTATTACCGTAATAGTAGCAAACCTACAGAACGTGTAAAACGCTAACCTCTAATCATAGTGTGTGATTTTGGAGTAGAGGATTGCAGAATTACTGTTACGGTAACACCTACCTTACGGGTAGAGCTCCAGTTCCTCTACGAGAAACTGTTCTCTGTTGTTCACTCGTACTACATCACATTCTGATGGGCCATTCAGGGGAAAGAAACGGTGGATAATTCACTGACCCCTTTTAGCTTCCGGCTTGAACGCAAGCTCGTCAAGTACGGTTCCAATTCGAGACAGGCCATGAGGCAATTAGCTCCAGAACACAGTGGTGCAAAAGCGTACATTCTTTATTCGGTGGCTATGAATTTGGTGTGATCGACACCATTGTTCTTACGAGCCAGAGCCTTGTACGTAGCGGAAACTTTCCGAAGCGCTGCCATCTTCTTACTGGGCGCATAGCCAGTGAGGAGCTTATCGGTCCTAGACAACGCTTTCCTGACGCCACCCGTGAGGGTAATGCTACGCCACATCTTGTCGGGGTTGCGTCGGGCATCGGCCTTACGGTTCTTGAGGCTCAGTACAGGGATCCCATCCTCATTGGTCGATACGTCGACGGCGGCGATGTTGCAAAAACCACTATCGCGCCTGGTGTATAGGCTGCGCAAAGATCCCTTCTCGTAGACGCGAACGGTGCGTGGTGTTGGTGTTGTCACCGTCTTGCTGTTGTTCTTGCGGATGATCTGCCAAAGTAGTGCCTCAGACATGTTGCGGGCTGCCGATGAGAGAAGGAGCACGAAAAGAGGGACGGAAAGTTGCGCGGCGGAAAGACGGTGCGGAGACGATGAAAGCAAAATGTAGATACGCGCTATCGCACCTGCTCCAAAGCTTCACCAAGGCGATCGATGAAGAAGGGTGCGTTGCCGAAATGATGCCGCCGTCGACTGCCCCCACTGTCCAGTGTTCAACGTGTACGATAGAGGCCGAGGCCATCGACCAAACGCGCATTTGGATCAGTTCGCGCTTCAGATCTGTATCTCAATTTAGCCGGCTTGGCCCGTTTCGGGCGCGTGGTGCCGCTTGCGAGCTCACTCTCTGCTGTGCAATTTCAACGAGCGGTTGCGCTCCCCGACCGACGTTCGGCCATTGCCCCGATTCTGCACATCGGCCTTCCGTCATCAAGAGCATCCATCCGCAAGCCTCGGAGCAATGCAGTCGACTTTTGTGGCGCCTCTGGGCGGCGCTCCGAAGCACACAACCTACGTCGGCCTTCGTCCATCCACCTGTCGTCTCCCCACGCGCCCGCCAGTCGTTGCGCGTCCGGTGCGTCACGTCACTCCCACCGCCAAGATCTTCGATTGGAAGAAGCGGAATGACCCCGATTACGGCAAGCTTCCTGAAGAGGATAATGGAATTTACAAGTTCACCAATCTGAAGCCGGCCCCGGGCTCGCGTCATCGCAAGAAGCGCAAAGGCCGTGGTGACGCTGCCGGACAGGGTGCGCGATGCGGTTTTGGTATGCGTGGTCAGAAGAGTCGTTCCGGTCGCTCCGTGCGTCCCGGATTTGAAGGTGGTCAGACCCCGCTTTATAGACGACTCCCCAAGTTCGTGGGTAGGCCAATGGGCCCAGGTCATAAAAAGACCAGGTACGCTCTTATGAAGATTGAGCATCTAAACGGCTGCGAAGAGGGCGAGATCGTGACTTTCGAGGGCTTGAAAGAAAAGGGAATTATGACCAAGCAGAAGCTCAAGATCTGGAAGGTGGTTGGCGGCGCTGATTTGACGGTGCGAAACCTTACTGTGAAGGCCCATGCGTTCACTACATCGGCTGTGGAGGCGATTGAAGGTGCAGGGGGTAGATGCGTTCTCATTTCTCCAACCACTGGAAAGGATATCGTTTTGGACGAAGAAGAAGAGGAGGATGTTGTTGAAGGTAACATCTCAGAAACAGAAGGAGACTCAGACACAGAAGCAGTGGCGTGAAGGGTCCGGGCTTGGGACAGTGCGTTGAGGACGTGACTCTTATCCCACATTTGCGCGCCAGCATGAAACTCTGTAGTGCAGTCTACAACGAGAAATAGAAAGTCGTTCTGAACACGTGATTTCGAGACCAACATGTTTCTAGATCATTAAAGCGAATGATGGTTGCACAATTCTTGTGATGAGTTTGGCATAATTCTACCTCCAATTTGCTGGAATTTATAGCCCGAAGTGAATCTCGTGTGAAGCGAGCTGCTTTCACCTACCTTCGGTAGATCTGCATAAAGAACAGAGTTGGGAGGATTCCATACCATCAAAAGGTGTTTACGAGCTTTGCTCTGCTACAGAAGCTAATTGAGCGCGAAAAAAAGAGTTCATTCTAGAATCGCCCATACCATGTTCTTGGGGCCCATACGAAGCTGGTGACTTATGTACGATAGGTTTCTAGTCGTACTGAATGATTCGAAGATGCAGCGATAGATACGAAGGTAACCGTCTCCATTTAAATCATCTTCAGCATATGAAAGGCTACCTTAACTTCGGAAATCCAAGATTGGAAGAACTAACAGGGGGGTTTGACATACCCTTGTAGACAACAACACAACAACATGCGCGGGAGAAAGGATGACGAGACGGAAAGTAGATATGCATGTACGAAGGTATGTACTGGGATTTCGAGGAACGCAGATTTTTATTTGACTCGCGAGCTGCGGCTGGTTTGCGGGCACGCGGCGCTCGCGGCTGCACAAGGCACACGTCTGCCGCGCCTGCCGTCGAGTGTCCGCCCGCCAAAGCTGCGAGAGCGCGAGCTCTCTCTGGGCTTCTTCGCGCCTGCAGCTTCGTTTCTATCTCTATTGTAGGAATGTTCTTTCTGTTCATCACAGCCTTGCTGCTGGTGCTTCCTGTTCGCCACTTGAGCAGCACAGCAAGAACTGTATTGACCAATCAAACGAGGAATTACTACCTCTGTAAATCGTAGTGCGCTAATGTAATTCATGCAGAGACGCTTCCCAGTACAGAGGTATACAAATTGTATGCATCGTCATGCGTTTGTCACAAGCTGCTGGCTCCGAAAGCCAAGTTGATCATGGTTGGTACTGCCGTCAAGAGCTTTTGACGCGAATATCTTACAAGTTCTTCTGTAAGATTATCGTCGCTACCTTCGTCTTCCGTTGTACTTGAGAAAGCCCCGTCTCAAACTGAGGTTTTCGGAATGTCTTTCGGTTAACGAGCAAACGCGTATATTTTCTAGGCGCTTAAGTTGTCTGTTTCGAATTTCGGAAGCCTTCTTGGCTTGACCTAATCTTATTGCGTGCCCGAATCGTTTTTTTTGGACTCCAAAGACTTGTGATTCGAGCAAGTTGAAGTTCGGCTGCCAGAATTGCCATCAGGAGTCACACCACAAGCAATAATTTATAATTCACTGTTTCTTGCCACTGAGCGTTCCTCAAAGATCACAAGATGCGGAGTTCTATGAACTCCGTTATCAACCCTGAAGATGAAGATGGCAAAAGAGACTCCGCAAGAAGGCAGGACGCTTTCCGAAGGAAATCTTGGGATACCAACAAACTGGATGCCGGGAATTCAGTTGGTGGAGAAGTGAGTCCGTTTCCAATTTCACCCTTACTTACATCGATCAAAAGCAAACCCAGAAGTGGTGGGCACATACGCAATCGCGTGATAAAATATGCTACTCGTCATTCAGTGATTTCATATGTTTTGTTTGGACTCATCTTCCACTCTGTTCTATCGCAAATCCCAGCACGACGTAGCGATTCAAACATCCACCAGCGTCGCCAAGAACAAAAGCTATTGCCTCGCTACAGCAACTCGTTTATTCCTTCTAGCCTGCCAGATGCGCCAAATATTACTCTCTTGACGACAGGGTTTGAAGGATACTCACCTGCTCGACAAAAAGAATTGCACCTAGTGGCGTTTCGCAATAATATTCTTGGGTTGAGGAGATACCATCGTCTCTGTGACCCACATTGCATGCCCATCCATTCTACCGATACAAATGTATCTTACCGTAATGTGGAAAGTGAGGTTACATATCAGGACCTTTTCCGTGAAGCAAACAATTTCGTTGGTTCGATAGTTGTCATTGTCAACGCTGACATATATTTTGATCACTCCATTTATTGTGCGAGTCTCATTGATAAGGGTTCAGTGTTGGCCCTTTCGAGACATCCGTCACCTGATTGCATATCCTCTGCAATGGGCGCCTCCGGAAGAGAACCTGTGGACTTTTGTGGAGGATACCACCCGATAGATGCCGCTAGTCATGATGGATTCGTATTCGTACCGCCAGTGCCGCAACAAGTTATAGAGGGACTCGAAGGCCTGCACGTGAATGAGCTTGGCGCTGAAAATGTGGTTATTCGCTTGATGCAGGACGCTGGACTCAACGTTGTGAATCCGTGCGAGAGAATACACCTGTTTCATCAGCACTGTGGCGACGAAAGGGCTTCGAGCGCCAAAAAGAGAGTCTCCGATACGAAATGGAGACGGATGTTCGGATCAACACAAGAATGGGGATACGGGGGAACCTCTTGGATACGGAAGGGGCTCCGAGGAAGGTATGGCAGTGTGGATTGCGTGACACTAGGCTTACTTATGGAAAGAAAGAGAGGTTTACATTAAATGCCGTTTCGAGACTGAGCTTGCTTCTCCATGCGCTGTACGATGAAGATCGAGGTATCTAAGAAACGCTCGGCACAGTTAGAGATACAATCGGTTTCCCATGACGAAAGCTTGGCGCCAGGCTTGCCCATGCACTTGTCCCAGCATGTATCCGTTAGCTTGGAGATGATCTGTTGGACCGCTGCCTTCTGGTTTTCCTCTTGGATGAAAGCTTGCATGGCGGCAGCTGCGCGGGGATCTGCGGAAGCATCCATTGCAGCAAAAAGTTTTTAAGACGTCGAAGGTTGTTTTCAACGGGTGGCGGCACAGACCACAGAAGATCTGGAACAGAATACAACGGTGGCTGTTTTCAGCCAACTGAAGATGATGCGGTGAGTTGCAAAGCGCAGCTGCTGGAGGGAGAAGTGTGTGAAGCAAGAGAAAGGGAGGCGATTTGCTGGAGCACGAGCGAAGAAAATGGGACGGCGGTTGCTTGTGATCTTCCGAGTTCAGAGTTGGTGTTACTTGTTGATAGGATGTGGATATCTACCCTTGGTAGCAAGTCGAAAACTGTGTTTCATTCGAGGCCCCAAAATTCCTTTTTAATTTTGAGACTTCTAATAATTGAGAGGAAAATTTGTTTGGGCAAAACCGGATTTAGTTTTGGTTTTCTTGTTGAAAATGCGAGTTTCCTGAGCGAAGTGAAATGCATCACATCAATATCTATATCAATATCAGACTGAGGGACGGATGGCGCAGGTGTGGAACACACGTCGTAGAGCTAGCGACAAGGCAAGGTGTTCCAGTAACGAACATGCCGTTAGGAAAGGATAAGACCGCAGATGCTGCTGTTCGATGGCAGTCATAATAGTGATCATGGTCTTGGGAGCATCGAAACGCGTAAGGCCACCTTAACTCGCTGTTTGTCGCTGTTCTCGAGATTTGGTTTGCCAGACCTACAGCAGCAGAGTGATAAAGGCAGATCGACAGGTTTGAAGACGGATTTTCGGAGGCTTGTCTACTGCCGCAGCAACACTGGTGCGAGGAAACGTTTCCTTCGTAGTTGCTTTGCAGAGTACTGTAGTATGATACTAATAAGCCTTAGGCGGGGCAAAAAGAGGGGGGGGGAGGCGGAGCAGTTACCCAGCGTGACGGGGCGAAGTGTGCGATCGGCAGCAGCGGGCGCCACGTGGAAAGCACGCGCACTCTCGAGAGCGGCATACACCATACCTTCGCTGCTCGCTGCCGTGACGGCGCACACACTCTTCGCACTCACGCGCCCACGCGCCGCCGCTGCGCGGCGTCGTGTCCCGTAGACGCAGCCACCTCAGCGCGCGCCCGATCACGCGCCCCACGTGCGGCCTCCGCACTGCGCACTCCACAGCCACTGCACACACCCAGTGCCACAACAGCAGCGCCGTGCCCCGCCCCCCACCACAGGTCCAAACTCCGCCAACAGCTAACGCTCCGTCCCCCGCCGCACCAACGGCCGTGCCCTCACCCGTGCCTATGCTCACCTGCTCTCGAGACGCGGCAACGGCTGCTCGAAAGACAACAAGCTGATACGCACGGCAAACACAACGTTCATGTCGTCGTCGGCGTACAATCCAGGTTGCAGCGTCGAGAACTTGGCTATCTCGAAGCCCCAGTCGTCCGAAGTGCTACGGAAAACGTGATACTCCTGCCGTTTAATGTCCGGGTATAACGATGGCTCGTCCGACTCATTAAACCACTGCGACTGTTCCACTGTTTCCACGCTGTCGAACATCTCGCGACCTGAGCGCACGGCCGCTCGTGCGAGCGGCGAGGTTGAATGTACGATGCGCATCACAAACTGAGTAGGGCGACACCATTCAACCTGCCCATGGACGTCGTGATCGTCACGCTCCTCGTCCTCATCCTCATCCTCGTTCTCGTCCTCGACCGAATGCTCGTCGTCCTCATACTGCTTCTCAGTCCCACCTTCTTCCTCTCCTTCTTCTTCTTCTTCGTCTTCCTCCTCCTCCCCCTCCTCGTGCTCCTCGTGCTCCTCGTGGTCGTAGTGGACGCCCTCTTCGTCCTCATCGCTTTCGCCTTCATCGCACGAGCCGCCGCACTGCAAATGCACCCACAAGTTACCCTCAAGCCCCTTCTCCTTATGCGGTAGAATGATCAGTCTCCACAGGAAACCGCCGAAAACTTGCCATGCGCCGCGGATGACGGAGGCGCCAATCAAGTCGTACCTTCTGAGAACGAACACAAATTCACAGCTGGGAGATTGTCGGTCCGCCCATGTCACCCTTCGATTTCTCTTTTTTCGCGGAGAAAGTGATTTGCCGTTGCTTTTGGGCGCAACTGACTGAGCCACATCTTCCGATGCTGTTTGCTGCTCATTGTTTCGCTCGCCCGACTTCCAGCTGAACTCATTGTCGTAGAACTTCTCTCGAGTGTCGGCGCCGCCTTGCGACGCCTCGGTGGGAACACCGCGCATGTCGTCATTGACAGCCGCGGCAAGCGCACTATGCCCCAGCGCCGGCGTCATTTGCGCCTCCATCAGGGCAGTTTGGCGAAAGTCTCGATTCCTGTAGCCACATAGTAGGTCATAGCGACACTGCAGCATCTCAGTGGTACCCCGCAAATGCTTCCAGGTAGAGCGTAGTTGCACCATTGGGGCATCCGTAGCGTGCACTCCATCAAGTTCCACCAGGTCATCGTACACGTCAAACACTTGGTTGAGGCCCTCGTGCAGGAAGGACAACGACTGATACAGCACGTTCGCTTCCGCGCTGTGTGTGACGACGGAGGGTGGCGATGGCTCGGGCGGAAACAATGAGTTGTGTTGCGCGCACATGACTCGAAAGAACGACGGCTGCATCACATCGGGCGGGACGCGGAAACGTAGCGGAATGGCCTCCAGACACATTTGATCGTACCAGGCGTCGGAGAAGATGAAGGCGGCGTGAGAGGATTGCGGCGCGGGCGCTTGCGTTTGCACGGGATTGGATCGGTTGGGGTTCGAAGCCATGGCGGCGGTGGCACGAGTGGGCAGTGCGCGCGCAAACTGAGTTGTTGGGGCGACGAGTTGCGAGTGACCTTCGCTTTTTTGATGATGATGGTGATGGTGGTGGTGGTGGTGCTCGGATGCGAGATGGGGGTTGTGAGGTTGTTCGGATTGGTTGCGATGTTCAGATTGCGAGTGGGATTGAAGGTTTAGTAGGTGGGTGTTTAGTTTGGCTTCGGATTGATGAATGGGGTCGAGCGGTTGCAGTGGGACGGGTTGGTTGAATTGATGGCGGTGAAGATCGGGGCGACGGAGCGAGCCGTTCTGCGGAAGAGTATGAAGTTGCTGTTGGTGTGCAGCGTCGGCGTGGTCGTCTTCGTCGTCGTCGTCGTCTTCGTCGTCTTCGTCGTCAAACAAAGGACTGGCTGCCGCAGCACGATGGTTCGGAAGAGAATGATTGGAAAAAAGCGATTGCGAGGGTGTGAGGGCAGTTGATGACATAAGCTCGGCGGCGCGGGTGATCAGCGGGTCATTCTGCAGGTCATCATCAAGCAAGAGCGGATGGTCGGGGGGAGCAGCGAGCGCGTGCTTTTTAATGGAAAGGCGAGCGGAGGGAATGGAAGGCGGGCGCGACTCAGTGGGCGTAGCCGCGGCCATGTATGAGCGGCGGTGGGGGGGGGGTGAGGGGGGGGGTGACGAAGGAGGAAACGGCGACCCAAAGGCACGCGATGATTGAGACAAGCGGAGAGGCGGCAAGGTGGAAGGCGAAGGGGAGGGGAGCGGCAGCTGGGAGGGCGGAGACACTACGGGAGTAAGGAGCGCATGTATGACAGTCGCGAGGCGGTGGGGGGGGGGGGAGGGGACAGCCGCCGACCGAAGCTCGGGAGGGGGGAGGGGCGGCGGGGAGCGACGCAGCGATGGTGTAAAGGGGCGCGCAGGTGCAAGCACGCGCGGAGGGCACGCCACGCGCGCGTGCAATGGGGCGCGTTTTCCTTCATTTGGTGGCGGCGCGAGAAGACTTTACGGCGCGCGCTGCGCCGTGACCGGCGTTGGCGCGCACCGTCACGCGGCGGTTTGGTGCCATGATACGGACCACCACACACAGCGCGTGCAGCGCCGGCGCGCGCAGTGCGTTCGCGCTGCGTGGCACGTCTGCGCCGCATAGCCGCGCCGGCTGCAGCCGGCTGCAGCAGCAGCCGCCGCAGCCGCAGCCGCAGCCGCAGCCGCAGCCGCAGCCGCAGCCGCAGCCGCCGCGTGTGACAAGCGCGCCGCGCACACCGCGCTCACGTTCCGCCGCGCGCCCTCTGAGGCGCTGCACCATGACAAGCGTAAGGCTCATCACTTTGGCAAAACTGCCACTAGTGGCGCGTTCCGCTTCCAGATACAGTACCGCTGTCGGTCACTTTTTTTTTTATCGGCTGCCGCGCATCGCCAAACCGCTCCCAAACTTACGCGCCCGCGCGCACTCACTCCTCCTTCTGCTCGCGCAGTTTGTCCAGCAGTCCCTCCTTCTCGATGAAGTCCGTGTAGATCTCCTCTCCCTTGATGAACGTCTCGTTCTGCACCACCTGCAGGTGGAACTCGATCGTCGTCGGCACGCCCTGCACCGCCGTCTCGCTCAGTGCCCTTTTCAGCCTCCGAATCGCCTCTGCCCGCGTCGGCGCCCAAACAATAAGCTTACCTAACAGACTGTCGTAATTCGGTGGAATGCGCCATCCCGTGAACACCTGTCCATCCCACCTCACCCCAATTCCTCCCGCCGGTAGAAACCCAGTCACCTTACCAGGCATCGGCCGGAAGTTGTGTACGGGGTCTTCCGCGTTGATACGTGCCTCGATGGCGTGGCCCCGCAACTCAATGTCCTTTTGCTCAAACGCCAGCTTGTGACCCTCCGCCACCCGGATCTGCTCCTGGATAAGATCCACCCCCGTGATCGCCTCGGTCACGGGGTGCTCCACCTGAATACGTGTGTTCATTTCCATAAAGAAGAAGCTTCCGTTACGATCCAACAAAAACTCCACCGTACCAGCACCGCGGTACCCGATAGCCTGCGCTGCGTTCACCGCCGCTGTACCCATCTGCTCTCGCAGCTCCTCATTGAGCGCTGGCGATGGAGCCTCTTCGATAAGCTTTTGGTTTCTTCGCTGCACCGAACAATCACGCTCACCAAGATGCACGCAGTTTCCATAATTATCCGCCAACACCTGAATCTCAACGTGTCTAGGCGCCTGCACGAAGCGTTCCATGTACAACCCGCCGTCCGAAAACGCCGCCTGTGCCTCCGCCGAGCACGTTTTGAACGCCATCTCCAGCTCATCTTCCTTGTTCACGATCTTGATACCACGACCTCCACCACCCGCCGTGGCCTTGAGCATCAACGGGAAACCCAGCTCGCGTCCCACCTTGATGGCCTCCTCAACGGACTCCAGCACGCCGCGGCTACCCGGTACGCACGGCACACCAGCATCAAGCATGGTGGCCTTGGCCGTGGCCTTGTCGCCCATCTTGGAGATAGCCTCCGCCGTCGGGCCCACAAAGCGCAAGCTATGCGCGGCGCAAATGTCCGCAAACTCGGCGTTCTCGGACAAGAAGCCGTAGCCGGGATGAATAGCATCGGCGCCGGTCACCGTGGCGGCAGCGAGGATGTTAGGCACGCACAGGTACGAAGAGGCGGACGGCGCATCTCCAATGCATATGGCTTGATCCGCGAGCGACACATGCAACGCGTCGCGGTCGGCCTGCGAGTATACGGCAACGGAGAAAATGCCGAGCTCGGCGCAGGCGCGGATGACGCGGATGGCGATCTCGCCGCGGTTGGCCACAAGTAGCTTGCGGATGGGCGCTACGGACGTTGTGGCGGGCGGTGCGGTGGATGATGAGGCCGCGGCCACCATGGCGGTGGGCGCGCGACGGCGGGGCTGCGCATGGTAGGCGGGGCGGTGGGTGGGAGCGGAGGAGAAGGCTGAAGGCGACTTGGCCGTGAGGGGGAGCGGCGCGACGAAAGCCGGCGGCATGGTGATGGGCGCGGAGGAGGTGGGACGGGCAAGTGCGCGGCGTCACTTTGAAAGTAGGGCCACGGGATCGGCGGTGAACGAATGGCAGGCGCACGCGTGAGGTGAGCACGAGGTCGGCGGTTGATGTGATCTACTCGTCGGCTGCAATGCTAATTACATTTGACCACACACAATTCGGGTGAAAGATTGGAGGAATTCTTGTTGGCAACGTATGCAAGCTGTTCACGTTGTTTGGTGGTGAATCACCACAGGTGATCTCTGTCTGTTTGGGGAGAAGACTCTTTGATGCTCGCAAGTGCTGGCAGCTCTGAGGCAGCTGTGTGTGTGTTTGTGGCTGTCGTGGCTTACGGCGCATGTGGAACCACTCGAGGTGTTCTCCCGCATGCGTTCTCCTCCTCTTGGAAGACCTGCCTGCCGTTGTGTCTATGAGTTCACAAATGCGGGGAAACACCATCAGAGCAGCTACCGTTGTACCTTCGTATCTACAGTATATAACTCCTCTTGTTCCATCAACATTTCTCGTGGCCAGCTAGAACTCCATATCGCTCTTGTACGCGCAGTTGCGCGACACATGGCACTTGCCTCTATTCACCTGGCAGGGATAAGCACGAGAGTTTCGCTAAACCTTCTGACAGAAGCACGCGGGAGTGCTACGAGGATTCAGAAGAACAGATAACCGACCTGTTTGTCTTTGAAGATGAGCTTGGGGGTGCAAAAATGCTGCCAAAGATCGATGCATGACCTATGTTATGCTTGCCTTTTTGGAATCACGGAAATCTCGATGCGTAGACGAGATATGAATTAAGTTAGAGCGCTTGTCGCTTAATTGAGAGAAAGACAAGCTGTAGATATTTGTGTGGTAGGGATAGGGATAAGTAGAGATCATCGAAAGATTCGGGATCATTCTGCAAATCAACGCTCATAGCCATACCATACAACGTGTCGCAACGCAGTGGCTGCAGCCAGACGCGACATTGGTTGGACGGAATGGCAAGCGCAACGTGTGCAAAACGGCTGTAGTGCGCCACAATGTCGGCTTGTTTGGACGAGGATTAAGCGAGGCGTAAGCCACAGTTAGTCTTCGGCACAAAGCACATGCACGATGCAGGGCATATGCGAGGGGGCTTAAGCCGAGGCGCAAAGGGTTAAACGCGAAGTGGAAGCATATCTGAGGATGAAACGAGCTGTGCGGAGAACACACAACGGAACCCGAGCTGCAGCCAGCGCCGCGACGCGCGATGAGGCAGACGACACGGCGCGGCGGAATGAGCTAAGCGCTTGGTGCTCCGGCGCGTCCATGTGCGCGCCCGCAAAAATCCCACAAATATCTTGTGCCACACCACTCTCTCGCCCTTGCCCGCGCCCTCTTAAAGGGCATGCCCCAGCGCGGGTGTTTGTCCCGGTACAAGGGTAGATAAGATAGATAATCCTCCCTTCCCCCGCGGCGGCGCTCATTTTTTTCCGAACCACCATCCACCTTCAAGCTTCGTCAACTTCCTCTCTTTCTACGATATGCTTGCCTTCGCTGCGGGTGCCATTGCCGCTTTGCGCACACCGTCTCCTCCGTCAGTGCCGCGCACATCGCCACAGCGTCCTGATCGCTCGCATCGTTCGCCCCGCAGACGGCGTGCTTCCTTCCACTCGCCATCTGCTCCAGCTCGCAAACGTCCTGATCATGCATCCGCCGCGGCTCCGCCCTCCATCGCGTCGTTTTTGACCATGCCTCCCGCTCCACCACCGCCCACTGCGGCACGGCCGTCGCCGATGCCTATGTCTCTCGAATCTATGCCTGAACCTGTATCTCTCCGCGCCTTTAATATGCAACTGAGGATGCTCGTGCGGAAAAGGAGTGCCTTCAAGCACTGTTTGTGGCTTCACCAACAAATGAAGAAGAAGAACATCAAACCGGACAAATATACGTACAGTCTGCTTCTAACTGCATGCTCCACAGTCGGAGATACGGAGCATGCCATGCAATTATACAATGAGCTGCGCAACAACCGCGTGCCGCTGGACAATCATCTACGAGCAAACTTGCTCACCGTAGTCACACGCTCAAAACATCCGGACATTGGATTTGCGATGTGGGTTTTCGCATCATCTCCAAAGCCATCGAAGATGCTCTGCAACATTTTGATAGACCTTTTTGCTCGGACGCACAACGTCACTGGTGCTGAGTCGGTACATCGGTACATGAACGCGGCAGGAATATGTGCTGATGCATACACCGTTTCTGCTCTGATTCGAGCGCATGTGGCCACGGCAGGGCCTCATGCCGCTCTCACTGCACTCCGTGACATGTGGCGTGCTGGTCTGAGCGTTCACGCTGCTGCTTTTGGTCATGTGATCGCGGCATTTGGACAGCTGGGTATGATTGATGAGGCGGTTGCTCTTTTCGATGAGATGACCGTTTTCGGAGTGCCACCACAACAAAGCACATTTAACATCATGATAGCTGCCTGTGAAGGGCGTGACATGCAGAAGGCCTTTGAAATCTACGAGGAAATGAAGGCAAGTACATCATTCAATGGCGATCGGTACACGTACCATGCCTTGATCAAGTGTTGTTTGGCAGCTCGTGAGCCGGAACGAGTAGCGAAGTTGTATGACGCTATCAAACGTAGCGAGTTTCAACCGAACCAAGTCAGTTATCGACTCGCACTCATTGCAGCTGGCATGATGATGGACGTGGACTTTGTTGAACAAGTGGCTGCGGACATGCAAAACAACTCATGTGAGGAACGAATCGACACAATGGCTACTCTTGTGGCTGCGGCTATAAGGTGTTCGGACTTGCAGGCCGCTCTTAGCCACTTTACCAATTTTGTCAGCCGTGGGGACTCCTCCCGGAACGCTCGTTTCTTCGAGGAGATTCGAGGTGCGCTGCGCAGGTTTGACGCCCGCGGTGTGCAGGACGCAAAGCAAACGCAGCTCGTGGTGGATGAGTTGGAGCGCAGTTGTATGCGAGAATGAGGCGTGTGTTACGCTTAGTGTTACGCTTAGTAAGAACAGTGGTTCCCCGATAGTTTTCTATTTTGCGGCGGTTTCGGGCACAGGTCACGAAGTAGTTGTCCTTTTGTATTGTACCATAGAGAGATCCGAAACGGTAAACAACAACGACGTTAACATGAGACGGGACGGACTTCCTCGATTGCCATTTGCGTGGGAACAAAGTGAATGAACTCCATGATAGAGGACAATGTAATGAGAAGGAAAAAATGAGTTGAGTCGCACAGAAGGAGTTCCGAAGATGCGTCCTATGGGGTTCGAACCCATGCTCACAAACGTGAAGCAGAACGCACGATCACTATCCTTGAGTCTGCCGCCTTAACCACTCGGCCAAAGACGCTTTCTGCACTACTCAGGTTGCCAGCGGTGAACAATTTTGGATATTTATTTGCCGTTGTCCCTTTTTGGCACACGTGGTCAACCCAACGCGTGGCAACGTGTTCGAGTGGTTTTGAAGGACGTCGCCGTCCGCGGCGGAGAATCTATCGCCGACGACATTGTGCTACCGGCGGCGACTGCGCCTCGTTCCCCGCGAAAGTGATCCACGCCAAGCGACTCCTCTCTTGCCCAGCAGTTCTACTCGAGAAGACTCTGACACGATGGTACGTTCCCAGAACCTCTTTCTAAATTGGGACGAGCTGTATCCGTAACCCCGACGCGATCAGCTTGCCCAGCTGGTTCAATCCGATTTACTCATTTAGTTCGTTTTTGCTAACGCCCGTCTTCTCTGATTCTATGTCATATAGGCTGTCGGCAAGAATAAGCGTCTTTCAAAGAAGGGAAAAGGATCCCGTAAGAAGGTGTTGGATCCGTTTTTGCGCAAGGAATGGTACGACATCAAGGCCCCTTCAATCTTCAACGTGCGTCAGGTTGGCAAGACCCTCGTATCTCGTACTCAGGGTACAAAGATCGCGTCTGAAGCCCTTAAGGGTCGTATCTATGAGGTCATTCTTGCAGATCTGCAGAAGTCCGAGGACATGGCATACCGCAAGATTCGTCTAAAGTGCGAGGAGGTCCAAGGTCGCTCTTGCCTTACCAACTTCCATGGTATGGATCTCACGCGTGACAAGCTGTGCTCCCTTGTGCGCAAATGGCAAACTATTATCGAAGCTCACGTTGACGTGAAGACCACCGATGGCTATTTTCTGCGGATGTTTGCTATCGGATTTACCAAGCGTAGAGATGGTCAGGTTAAGAAAACGACCTACGCTCAAAGCAGTCAAATTCGTGAAATTCGCGCTAAGATGGTTGAAATCATGGCACGGGACGCCTCGGAGTGTGACCTTAAGGAGCTCGTCAGAAAGTTCATTCCTGAAGTGATCGGGAAGGAGATTATCAAAGCTACATCTGGCATTTATCCGCTCAGGGATGTACACATTAGAAAAGTGAAGATTCTGAAAGCACCTAAGTTTGACATTACCAAGCTAATGGAACTTCATGAAGCGGGTGGAGCAACGGAGGACGTAGGCGCTCCTGTTGAAGCTGCGCCTGAAGAGCCAGTGGCACCGCAGGAACCTATCCCTGGCGATATTCCGGCGTAATTGTTGTTTCGTAGCATTGTGTAAAGCTCATCGTCTACAATACTCTGTTTCACAAACTGTGCCTGTGAGCGTTTGAAGTTGTGGTCGTTAAGTTAAGTCTATTTCCAGACCGCAACCAAAGAGGCAATTTCTTCGTGTCCTTCAGCTTTCGACTTAGAGAGGGAGAATCATTTCTTTTCAAATACCTTCGGCCTCAAGAAGCAGCGTCCCAGGAACTTCCTGTATTGGAAACAACAAGCCCCGTCTCCTATCTACGTGCTTTTCAAGCTGTTGAGCAAGCATTTAACTACTGCAGCTCGTTGACAGAGTTGAAGCAGTTTTGGTTGTCACTGAAAGGCCGCTTGACTGCCTTCTGATTCCCGAACAAAGCAGCGCCCGGTTTATTGGTTAGATAACAGCTTTCACTGTCAACTGTGAAGTTGAGCCAACCTTTCATGCAATCATCCACTGTCGCAAGTTATTTCGCACCGATTCACTCACTTGACTCGGTCCACGCTTTGCAAGGTGCGTTTCCTGATAATCCTGCAGACCGCCTGTATCAGTTGTGTGCAGAGTCGAAACTTCAATCTCGCATGAAGACTGACAGAAATATCGTTGGCGGTCAATTGAAAAAGCAGCATCGCACATGGTACCGATGGTACAGAATGTCCAAAACTGCATTTCGAAAACAACCTCAGAAGGAGACGTGGAAAGTAACCCCACTTATCACGGAGCTTAAAGTATGATGACCCCCACCAGTCGGATTGCTTTAACTGACGGACTGATTCCGCCCTCAAGCGACACGGCTGAACACGTCTACTCTAGCAGTGGTGTGCCTCAACATGAGAGATTTCATACTAGTCCTTTACTTCAACTACCATTGTCAGCGGAAACTCGATAATGGTATGTATGTACCCTTTGGCATCATCACACAGGGAATCAACCGTGAGTTCTCAAACCATGTCAAACTAATCTTCACAAGGTTGATATACGAATGGAGAGCATCATCTTCAGAAACAGTGATTCAAATCGATTCAGACATCAGTCCGCCGTAACAGCTTAGGCCTCAGGGTTCTGACCTCTATTGTGATTGGCTTCCACTTTGGTTATCGAAGATGAGAAGTGGTCGTAGCGAGATAGCCCGAGTTCGAAAGATGTTTTCGATTCCTTTTTCTCTTGTATGGTTCTGTTTCCTTTTGGACTCTGGAAAGGCAGAACTCCAACAACGTTCATATTTTCCGTCTTCACTCAACATTGACAGACAGCTAGAGTCGATTCCTCCAGTCGGAATAACTTTGGAATCTCAGAGTGAAGTGAACTTCTTCCTTGTCAATGGTGAATCAGATGAACTGGTCGTTAGCTTTACCTTTATGCCTCCAAGTGGATCTTCACCCGGGGATTTCGTGACCAGCTTCAGTTGCGAATCGCCTATTGTGCTGTTTAACGACTCTTGCACGATCACTAACACCGTGTCTACAATTGTCGGTACGGACGCCACCGCGTTCAACACCACTGTCGCGTGCACATTTGAAGGATTTCCAGCTATAACTACGTGCTCGCTCTCCGCGACTTCAATTGCTCGACAGCTTTTGCAATTTCAGTCGGATGAGGTTCCCGTGAACGTTTACGGAATTGTACTGTACATACCTGATGAGAACGGTGAAGTTTCAGAGAATGCGAGAGTTCTTACGGGATACGCCAACTCTTTCGAACTTGAAGCCTACGATCGAGAAGATCAGGGGGTTCGTGAGATTCCTTCTTACGGTATCCTACCTGGCAGTGACGTCTTCACGGGTTCGAGCGGTATATCATTTTTGAACTTAGCTTCAGTTTCTGTTATTGCTGACGACCAGATTTTCTGGTACAATACATCCACGTGCTCCATTACTGAGAGCTCATTTGATTCGTCTAGAATCGTTTTGGATAATCCCAACCGGTGTGGCCTAAGTTTCGCTGCAAGAGATGAAGACGTTTATCCTACGTTCGGAGCCCAGTTCCGACCCTACAAATCAGGGAAGTTCACATTGCAACTGAACTGGGATTCGCTGGGTACTAGTGAAGAAGCGTATGAGCAAGCGGTCGTTTTTAGCGTCGTTGAACGGGCACCACCAGTGGTTGTGGATATATCCAAAAGGGCTGTATACCAAAGTCTTCCGTGCGGGGTCGAGACAATGAACATTACTGGGTACAATTTCCGGTTTAGTGACAAACGTCAGATTCTGACCAGTAACGAAGATGGGTCTGTTTCGGTCTGGCCGGAAGCTGAAGAATCATTTTCTTACAACGAAGCCGAAGATCTGTCGTTCTTGTCTTTTGAAAGTTCTGGTGGTGTCGGAAAAGGTGTTTCCTTCGCTGTTGCAATTTTCTATGGCTCTGAATCAATGAACGCTATTACTCTACTGAATGGTTCTATCTTCACGACTGACTTCAGCATTCCGCCTACAATGCTTGGCCTTTCACCGAATGTCACAGAGCCAGAAGGCGGTGCAAAGATTCTCTTGGATGGTACCTTCGATGGATTCCGGAATTCCAGCTTCGTAAGGGTTGCCGGTTTTGACATTCGTGGGACTGATGTGGAAATCCTTGAAAACGGAAGCATGGCTTTCGTTGCGCCACCCTTGTCATCATTGGGGAAACAGTTCACGTATGAGGTATACGTTGAGATTTGTGCCGAGCGTTCTAGGTCTCTCTCTTTGACGTACAACGTTGCTCCCATCGTTTCCATAACAGCTGCTGATAGTAGCACAAACGAAGGCAACGCCTTCGTGATACCATACGAAGGAGAAGCTACCTTCGTCGCCGAAGTATCTGCGAACAACATCAATACTACGTACCTCTGGAGTCTGCTGGACAATGATGGTAACGTGGTTTCCCTTCAGAACTCATCAGTCAGCGAGCAGATAATTACGGTCCTTCCCGACATGATAGGTCCGAGCGGGACTACGTTTGTGTTGCAGGTCATGGTGACTAACTCAATTGGACGCATCGACAACTCCAATGTTACGATTGTACTAGCCAACCCAGTTGATGAGTTTATTCTGGTGAATGTTTTCGAAATCGAAACTTTGCGGCGTTCAATGAATACCACAACGTTGATACAAGCATCCTTGGTCGTGGAAGTTGTCAATATCTCCGAAGTACTTCTGGAGTGGAGATACAGAGGCGACAGATTTGTCGTCGACGAAGGCATGGAGTTCAGAAATGCGTCGCTTTCTGCTCAAGACCTAACAGGTCCTACCAAACTTGGTCTTGAGTTCAATATCGCACGAAGAGATCTTGAACTTGGGATATCTCAGCTGGAACTGATTGCTACTCTAGCGAGCAATCAGGACATCAATGGAAGGGACTCGATAGATATCTTAGTGGTACCTTCAGAATTGGAGGCTATCATCAATGATGGATTGAATGGAACGCTTATACTCAGTGGAAATGATCTCCATCTAAACGGTGGTGATTCCTTTGACCCTGATGTTTTACCAGACGAAAGCAATCCAACAACTGAGATTCAGTATGATTGGATTTTTTGCCAGAGTTCTCTCGATTCGTCATTTACGACAAGCGTAACAGATTGTTCTTCCATCCTGCCGGAAATACGTAACTCAGTGAACATTACAATTCAAGCCGCAGATCTTCTTGAATCTCGGTTAGACACGACAGCTGATCCTGAATCTACTTTCTTTCTCTTCGGATTGGAGATTTCGAAAGACAATCGATCATCCGAAACGTACGCTTATTTTGAAATGCGGACGGTAGAAGCCTTGGAAGAAGTGCCAAACTTGGGTTCATTGGAAGTGGTGGATGGAAAGGGCATTCCCATAGATTTGAAGAGCGCGAGCGTATTCTCCGACATTGTTATTCAACCAGAAAGCGATGATGCTTTCGTAACATGGTCGTTTGATATGTCGAAGGTTAGCCAACAGTATCTCCTTCTTCAGCAGGGAGTCTTGAAGGAAGGCCCTGGTTTCGTTTCAACTCGTGGTGAGAAATCACGTCTTCCGCTCGCATTCACTGCGAATGCGCTGGAGGAAGCAACAGAGTACATTGTGGTGGTGTCAGTGTTTTCGTCACAAAGTTCACTAGTGCAAACTTACGAGGTCTCGTTTGTAACGAATGAAGTCCCTACTCTGTCATGTACTGGACCAGTTGAAGAATCTGGGATCACATCTGAAACAATGTTCACCATCAGCGGGCAACTTTCATTCGAGACGCAAGGCATGGAGTATTGCTTTTCTATAATCAGCTCACTGAATGAGAGGTTTTCCGTCGGCAAGGGTTGCAGTTCAGTTCCTTTCGCGTCATTCAGTATTCACAAGGATGGTATCTACCAGATTGAGTGCGAGGCGAAAACAACGGGTGGTAATTTGGTTGACAAGGTCACGTTAAATAGGACTCTATCTGTTAGTACACCAGATCCTCCGGGAGACCGAACCGTGCTTGGAAATTTGGCTGAGCGACTCGCTAATCTAACTGAAGAAGCAGCCCTCTGTGAAGCACTCCGAGATCACGGATGCCTAACGTCATTGATATCAGTGGTGAGCAATGTTGCTGAAATAGTTGTTTCCATTACTGATTCCGACACATCTGAGGAGGCGCAGCTGCTCGTGGATCAAACTCAATCGTATGTGGCGAACTTGAGTCGGATTAGCGAGGATCTGACGAGGACAACGGTTTATCGTCCTAATCAGATTCTTCCAGCCATTGACCTGACATTCTACCTCTTACTGGTACCGCAGAGTCTTTTTGAAGACGAGTCAACTCTCTTTGCTGCGTTGAGGCAGGCCGAAACGGCGATCGAGATCACAGAGGACAGCACGATAGAAGCATTGGTTAGTGACTCCCTTGTCGAAAAGGTTTCGACTATTGCCAACATTTCGCTGGCTTTGGCCTTCAACATTGGACAAGACGGAACGTCGAGAAGAAGACTGCTGCAAGAACCAGGTTCAATTCGAAGAGCTTTTGGAGTCTTGCTGTTGAAGACCGCTAGATTCATTGCATCTGTCAGAGCACAACAGGAGAGTTGTGGATTCTCTGGAACTGAATCAACCGCCTTGCGGGACTCCGACATTAGCCGGCAGGTACCTGTGACATCCTCAAATACGGAGATTCCTGCGGTTGAACTACATATCCAGGTTTCTTGCAATGTCAATCAGGTGCGTGAGGTGGTTCAGTTGTCTGAGATACAAAGAAAGGTTTGTCCAGGTATAATACCGGACCTAACGTCGAAGCGAGTGGTAGTAACGATTGGGGTTATTCCCGAAGAATCTCTGACTGCTACGGGGCTCCTGGTGGACGTAGACAATCGGGCTACTCAGTGTCCGATTCTTGAGGTTCGTGGAGTTGAAACAGATGAAATTCCTGCGCAGTGCTTCGAGATAACCATGAAGATTGCCACGGATTCGAGTGAAGCTCCTGGTGATATCAAGGCTGGGATTGTTCGCAATGACAGTTCTGTCCCACTTGATTTCTGTGATGTCGATGATTGCTTCATATTCCAAACGAATGAAGAAGACGTAGTCTCCGCCACGGACTCCACCATCACCATACTCACGAAGAGCCAAGGGCTTATAGTTGCTGGTATTCCGAAGGAGAGAATAGCTGGTCCAGTTGATGAAGATATAAATGGGAACGGAGTCGCAGATCTTGGTTCAGTTGGTGTCGCAGTTGGAATCGGTATAGCATTTGTCGTGGGAACTATCCTATTCTTGTGGTTCGCAGCAACTCACTTGGTCGTGACGGCTCCTGCCACCGCTGTAGACGATGATTGGGAATATGTAGAACGTGACGCATACGGACGAGGTATAGAAGACGAAGATAGGAATCCGAACCCGGACTTCAAGGCGGAACATTTCTTACCAACAAATGCTGAGCTCCCTCCCAGACAAAGGTGAGCTGCAGTACTGAATGGGACTCTTTCGTGATTATGATTTGCCGAACTGTGATATGTAGTTGTATGGTATGCCCGACTACACTCTGTTCGTCTGCGTGTACCTTCCTACGTTCTGTTTGATTGGTACACACAAGTGGGGTAGTCTGACTTCGTCAATAACAGTGTTATTATTCTAGTTAACTTAAGGCATGCAAGACGTGTTCTCGCTCATTTCGGTACACTAAAGTTTTGACATCTTTTCGACTGTTATGGATGTCCTTGTCTGTGAATCCCAAGGTTATATGCAAATCCTTCCGCGGCAAACCCATTTCATCTCTTAGCCGCTGCGCTTCTGGCCATTGGACGACAACGTAGTACGCTTCCTGTTGGGAGAACTTCACATCTGGCTTCATTGCAGTCTCTACGTCACTTCCATCCCATGCAATCAATCCGTTTGCTACCGAAGAGCACTGAACGCGTCCAAGGCCCAGAACTTGTAAAGAAGTACCAAATAATCGTCGAGAAACGAACTCGAGGCACGAATCACGATCATCTCTCAGTCTTGAATCAAGGAGATTGAATTCCGTAGGTGGAACGATGGTGATGTGATGAGGTCGACCTCGAACCAGGACACGGCGCTCCAAAAGACGTTGAGGGACTTTGCTGATAAACCCAGCACATATAGATTCCACCAAGGGACCACCGAGCCCAACGTAGTTGTCAAAGAAGAAAGGCCAATATGGGGTCCGCGACACCACTACTGTGCGTTGCGCTCCTCGGCCATCGCTTCGATGCCACAAACCCATAGACTCTGCGACAGCATGAATAACTTTCCGTCGCCTCTTGCCAGCACCAATGGCCGAGCGATAAATACCACTAGAGTTCTCGTCGCAGACCAAAGCTCTTAAACTCCGCTCCACTTCCCTTACCTCAGTGACACCAAGTCCGTTCAGTACACTTCCATCCACAACGTCGCGGACAAACCCGTTCGCTAACTCATCCGGTGGCCAATGTCCGTGGAACTCCAATCCCCCCTTCTCTGGCCAGGCAATAAGCACATCGTTTTTCGGAGAGCAGGACAACGGCCTCATCTTTGTCAACCTAGTTTGATAGTGCTCCGCACGGAGCCACTGCAGACGATCCCATTCAACCAAGGCTTTCGATAGTTTCCGCCAATCATCGATACCATGTTCACCGAAATCTGCAGCTTTCACGAGACAGCCGTACTCACTCCCTTTGAGCAAACCTCTGAACACAGCACTCCGCGAGACATGCCAGTTTATCTCGGAACTACCACAGGAATTCTGCACTGGATCTATGCTAGAGAACGCTCCGGTTGTCTTCGAACGCGATGAGACTACAGCACCAACACAACATGGAACAACCAGAAGCGCAGCTTTGGAACGGACGGCAGCCGATATAACGGCATCAGACGCACCACCGCAGGCATGCAAGGCTAGAGCAATGTCAAAAGAAAGAGATAGTTTCTGTACAGAGACATGATGCGTCTGAACATTATTGAGTTGCGCTCTTCTGGCGCGCTCTGCGGCAATAGAAAGAGCTGTTCTGTTCTCGTCAACGATGTGCACCGAAGAGTTAGGGAAAAGTGAAGCGACAGCAAGGGCGACATGACCGCATCCGCCGCAAAGATCGACTATTGTTGGGTTCCTTACAGGATGGGCGTCGACCATAACAGAAAGGACAGAGACGAGGTATCGTATCTGTGCACGCTTCTTGTCGGCACGGGCTGGTGGAACTCCATATTTGGGGGCTGGTCCGTTTGCATGCCCTTTAGAAGCAGGATCCACTGCGGGCGGCATATTATCAAATCCATTGGGTTCAAGGAACGACGACAATTTCGGACAGTCAGATGCGCGCGGGGGAGGTATAGTATAGACGGGAACTGCTGCATCGTGCAAGAGTATCCGCCGCGTTAGTTGCTCAGCTACTTTCAAATCAAGACCATTAACCCGATTCCGAACTTCGTGTATCCTTGGTGCCCATGGCTTAAGTTGAGTTGTTTTACTGTCGCTCATTGAACCAGTTGACGCAGCTTTGTAAACGCGATGAACTACTATAATGAAGCGCTTTCTTCCTCCAGGCTGATCCTAGTCAGTGCTGAGACACAAACGGCCTTGAGGGTTAAACGAGCGTGGGTCTCAATACTCTTATACTCCCCAGTGGTAGACTTTCTCTGACGGTATTACTCTGTACGTAACCTCCTGTCTGATAGGCTGCCACGTTGGTATCTATCTAAGGTTAGATACACGTATTGTATGTAGATATGAGTACCATGATAGCCCTTTCAAAATAAGCTACAAAAAATGTGCAATAATTTTCTGTTGTGCAATAAATTTTCTGTTGTGCAATAAATTTTCTGTTATTGGGCTTTTTCAAAGGACAGGCACAGGATTCCGAAGTTAGAAAGGCTGCGTGCCATCTTGATAATGGGGCGACGACGTTGCCTGCATATAGACAACAAGTCTTGTGAGAGATCTCTCTCTCTCTGTTTATGAGTGCACTAGCTCAATTATGGCTTGGTGCAGAACGTTTCTGCTCAAAGAAACGCTCTCTCACCAGAAAGGCCAACACTCTTGTGAGAGATTCTAGTATGGCGTGAAGTTACCTCAAGCGCTCAAATAAAGATCCAACTGCAATAGACGGTTCCCGTCCGGGTGCGAATCGTCCGACCTGACATGCAGGATGAAGTTGGCTCCAAAAACTGCAGCATAAATAGTAGGGCAGTGAGATGGGATGTGGATCTAAAACATGATGAAGCTCTCTCTCTCTCAGGAAAGGCCAAGAACTTGTGTGGTTGCTGGCTAATCACACTCTGAGTAGAAGACTTTGTGCAATGTGATACTGTATTTACACATATTCGATACATGAGGTGCATGAAGCAATCCGCTTGTATCTGGAGTGCCAAGCTTTATGTTTCGCCATGCGTGCGCGCAACAAATCGTAGAGCAAAGCGTCTTCGTGGGAGGTTGAACACGCCGTTTGCATTAATCCGCCTCAAAGCGACGCATGACTTTTAAGCATTTGGGCCGCACATGACCATGGCGACTACCAGGGGTAATACGAGAGGCAGGGCAGGTCTCGAGCGCAACTCGGCAATCGCAAGCGCGCGGCGCGAGAATGACGTAACTTTACCCAAGGGTAGTGCACATTCTCGAAGTGACTCGTTGTGTAAGCTGCGATTGCTTGGCGAGTCTGCGGAGCAGCCAGTTCATTTCCACCGCCGTCAGCAACAAATATCGAAAAATTACTCGCCTCTGCCACCCGCACATGGGGGGGGGGGGCCTTGGTGATGTGGTCTCGGGCGATGCGTGCCAGTGCGCACGAGCAGCCGTCGCAGTCGTTGTCTAAACGCGCTGTTCCTCCACCGAGACGTCATCCGCTGCTGCTGCTGACCGTTTGGACCTGAACTTATCACGCAAACCTGTTCCCACTTTTCTCAGAAAGTCGTACTCATCCGACGATGAGCTCGATACGTACATGAGTCGCTCACCATGCTCGTACACACTGGTAACCACTGGGTTTCCACTGATGGGCTCGTCAATGTTTCGATACGTACGCTGGGCCCAGTGTAACGGATCTCCCATGTCGTAGAAGATTTGACGTTTGAACAGCAGCGTCGAGACGAAGGCCAGTACAGAGAGTACCCAACTCACAGCGATGGCCCAGATTAGTCCGAGCGGAACCTCAGTTGCATCGCTAGTAAGGAAGAATGGACAGGTGGTTGCCTCAGATCCCGTGAGTGTTCTTCGGCGCAGTTCCAGAGGGTCATTCACATTCTCATCGTATGCCTGCAAAGCGCGGCCGGCCAATACGATTTCCTGATCTGTGCCGATGTCGAAGGACAGAATAGTAACTAGGAAAGGGATAGGGATCTGTTCCTCAATCAATTGTTCAAGCTCTTCATCCAAGAGCAAAGCAGAGACGAGAAATTCGCGGCCGCGCAGTTCGGTAAACACGCATTGGCCAGGGAAGAAGCCAGGGCTGGGAGGCCTGCAAGAGCGGGTGAGGTTGGCAGTAAGTGGCCTCTCGAGGCGACCATCTCCGAACCACCTATACAGGGACGACTTTGAGCAACGAACAGTAGGGTCTTCAAGACTTCGGTTGCCAACGCGTTGAAAGGTTTGGTCATCATCGACACGAATGCATGTTATCATGACGGAGTCAGTGCTAGTATTGTAGATGGCATCAGTCCTGAAGTCGTATCTATCGACGGCGACGCAGCGGCGAGGTTCACTCTTACGGGAGAGCGCGGGATCGCTGAAGAAGGACATGATAACTTCCAGAATAATGAACACGACCATGGCAAAGACGGCAAGAAACTTGGTTCGCGTGCGATGAAAACGCACGCTGACTGGCCTGCCGCGTCTGAGAGCGTTACATTCTGCATATCTGTTGAATCCGAGCGCGGCACCGAAAAGAAACAGTTCCGCGGCGCCGGACAGCACAGTGACGATGAGACTGACGAACTGCGATTTGAGATTAATAACCACCATGTATGGAGAGCGGCGGCGAAGAGAGGGTGAGGGCGGAGCGCAGAGCGCGGTGAAACGGAGAAGCCAAAAGCGGTACCAAGGTGGTTAACTGCGGGCGGAGGTGGCACAATGACGCTGATACGTTGTTATCTCGAAAACGCGGCAATCAAGCACAGGAGGTGGCAGGGTTAGCGTGGGTGAGGACGGCAAGTTAGAAGGGTTAGCGGCAACGAAGACGGCAGCGCGCGGAGATAGTTGCCGTGGGTGGGCGGGGGGAGGGGGGTGGTGCGTGTCTAGCGCATACAGCGCGAGCAACATGGGGCGCTTGTAGATATGCGTGCGCAACGCGCGCGGAGCCGGCGCGCGTCGGTGGCGCCAAGCGCGGCGGCGCGCGTGACGGCGGCAGTGGTGGTGAGCGAGCGGTTTTTGTTACTGATTTGATACCGCCGCCGGACGCACGCGCGCGCTGCTTGGCCCGTTCTGTTTTCGGTGAGGAGGATTTTTTTTTGACAGTTAGTTTTGCGTTCATTTTTTCATGGCAGCCGGTGCGCATTAGCCACGTTGAGCATGCGCGAAGTCTTGAGCTGTTAATTCCACGCGTGACCATCTCGGCCCCACGCTTTGGTCGCTCGTCGCCTCGTCCACGCGTTCCCTTCCGCCGGCCTGATTCAGCACCTACAGTATCCATATCTAAAGTTAGTGCGCGTGGTTGATGTAACCTTACCGCGGTAACTGGCGGTAAAACGGAACAGTACTGCGTTTTTCCGTCGCCCTCCCCGCTGACTTTGTTCGGTTCAAAGATATCTTTGTTCGGTGCAAAGCTATGTAAGGCTACACAGCAGATGGGCTCTACGCACCGGGGCGAGAACGTCACGGCGAGCACTGCCGTGACAAGCTTATTTCAGCGTCAGGGTGCTGCGGCACGCATCGTGAGATCGCCCATGCGCTCATCAGCATTGCTGTACGCGTGGTTGCTGCGCTCGTGGCTAATGGTTTCGCGCCCCCTGGCATGTGAAACTCGGAACACGCGTGGCTCTTTTCACCAATTTGCACAACGCCGTTGCGCCGCGTCCCCATAACGAGCTGCTGCGCTTCGAGCTGTTCACCTGCGCTCCCAATCAAACTTGTTCCATCGATTGCGACTCGCAATTTGCGAGGCGCGAAGCTTCACAAACGCACCGTTTTCCAGTACAGTATTCAACCGCCCCCCAGTGCCAACAATCGTCGCGCTCCGTCCTTCCGCTTCATCATGATCCTCATGCCTCGTTGACGCCACGAGAGCATGCCGCCCGCACTGTCAAGCACTTGTGTTTTTGCAAATGCACTCATCGAACTTCTTCCCAAGTCCGCACTATGCTTCGCGAAACTGCACTTTGTTGTTCCTGCTTGCGTGCTTGTTGCTCCTTGGAGTGTGGCCAGTTCCGCACTTGCTAAACAGCTCATTCTACGCTTACTGTGCAGAAGGCCCACACTCGCGACGCACTATCGAGCTTGTGGCCACGCAATCGATCAAAGGAAGCAGATCATCGCAAGCCCACGATGTTCGGCTATATGTAAGCTGAACAGCCACTATTTTCTCGAAATAGACTGCAACTTCTCGTGTCATACGTGGCCAGCCATGCACCGAAGCGTTGCGTGAAAAACACATCTCTGTCCCCATCTCTGTCCCCATCTCTGTCCCCATCTCTTCGCCCTCGCGCCACCCCGTCGTCGTACAGCACGCGAGTGCCATTGTAAACTTTAGATGGCGTCTTCCACACCCTCCCTCGGCTCGTTGCCGGTCTGAATGTCCCATGTGCCCACTCGCATCACATTTTTTCTCACAAACGTAATGTTAACTTACCTAACATGGGTGCTGAGTTCAAATCTCTTGTCCGTCTTATTGTTCGCGCCTTGTAAGCTGCCAGCACAGCATCATGCACCACACCCTCGTTGCACCCCGACTCCCACTGCCATCCGCCATGTCCCCGTCCCATCCCTTCCCCTTCACGTACTTCTTTTCATATCACCATATTGTTTACATTCCACATGATCCCCAAAAGTTATTGCCCTTCTTGAAGAGAAACAACTTTCTCTAAGAAAAAGTTCTACTTTCAGCCTATTAACAGAAAGCTATTGCCCACAATTAGCAAACAAAACAAGACATGTAACGCCTTGTGCCTCCCCGTCGCAAGTGCTCACTACAAAAAGTCCAAACATGTACAAGGTCGACTCGGAAGTCTGGACAGCCCATTTTGGCATTGCTTAAAAAAGCACCTTGTTGGATTCCCCTTGTGCCCCAAAGTACTTGGAGCAGCGCACCCACTGCCAGGATTCCGAAGTGCCGCCGAGCTAACCCAGCAACTTCCGCAGTCACCCGCTGCCCATCCAAGCGCCTGCGCCAGTTTCTTGGAATTTTCACAGCATGAGCCGCATTCGCTTCGAAACCGCCCATTCTCAGTCCCCACTGTTCCCAAGAAAGTGCTTGCTTGAACTGGAGCAGCAACAGCAATGCTCTCCGTTTCAACAAAAATCATTCTTTCCAACACATTTTCTCCCATATAAAAAGTTACATCACTTTGTACCTCCGCAGTTACCGTTGGTACCGCACCTTCTTTCGCCCATTCATTGCTCGCACATGAACGTAACAACCCGGAAGAAATCGTGCGATTCAACTGCACTCCGTCACTCTCCGGCACCACGTGATAAAACCCCGCATACCAGTCGCTTTCTGTTGAGTCCCGCACCACTTTGCGATTGTACACTTCGGCTTCAGCACAAGAAAAAGTGCAATTCGCGCTCCGAAACTCAAACCTAGGCCTGTACGAAATTGAAATTTGAGCCCGCCCTTCTTCCACAACTGTTTTCAACAGCCTCGCCCGAGTGCATAATTGAGATACAAGCTCCACGCTGCCGTTCGCAACTCGCACTTGAAACATAACAGTCCATTCTAAATCATCGTCATCTCCTCGCCGTGACTCAATTACAAACGACAAACATGGATCCTCGTTTGCAGCTGCGTTTGCAGTCAGCAGAACATACTCGTTCCAAATATATACTTCACTCCACACATAAGTATCATCGGCAGAACCAGGTAGGCTTACCTCTCCCTCAAATTTAGGTGTCACATCGTCTTTTATCACTTGCACCACCGCCAACTTGTTGTTTTGAATAATAAACGTTCTTGTTCCATTTCTTTTCACTGTTACCTTCTCATCTCCTACACTCAGTGTTAGACCTGTCCCCTCCGTGCTCTTCTTTTCATGTACAGCTACAGAAAGTCCAAGCTTCCCATCTCCTACTTCTTGGGAACCAAACCTTCCAATCAGCCTCTCCGAACTGAATTGGGGGCCATTGAAATATGTTTCGCCAAACCAATCCTTTCTTTCAAGCTTCTCTTCTTCCAAACTATTCTCAGTGAACCTAGTACTCCGAAACGTAGATGCATTCATCAATGACGAACTGTTGCAAACTGCAAGCGATAGATCGTCACATCGTGCATCACTGCTCAACCCAAACGGTCCTACTAAATCCAACATTCGGTTTTTCAATTCATGGTTACCAAAACTACAAAGAAAAGAACGAAGAAGAGATTGTGCGTGAACCGAATGATGGGAACTGGAGAACACAACAACAAATATGACGGAAACAATTGGATACAGAAATGACCACATACTGCACTTGAGTTCATTAGTAAACAAACGGTATTCTTTGTTTAGGCGCGGGTGTGATTGTTTTAATCAACGTTGGAAGCTGCCAGAAAATGCTGCCAACTTAAAACGAAATGCCTTGAGCGCGGCGCGGCGTTTTGTTTATATGCAAGTTGAAGGAATGACAAAAACCAGTTGAGCTCGGGTGACAACAAAGCTTTCCATGACCAATTTGTACACCACTTGAATGAACATTTAGTACTCAAAATCAAGAGCGTTTCTTCCTACACAACAGTTTTCTACGGCTTTCCTCATCCATCAAAATGCACTGTATCATAGATACACCGCATCGCCCTATCGTGCTGGTGCGTACCTTCGGTATATCTAGTAAGGTTGCGCAATAACTCGTAGGACGCTCGCTAGACTCGTACGTTAATGTCATGGAAATTGTTCACTGCAGGAGGAGTCCATACATCTTCAGGATAAGTCGTCACAAGGTCAAGGAGGCGGGTCAGCAATGGCACCCTTCACCGTAAGTCGAAGATGGAAAACGTTTCCTCTAGCTAGAGCTAATGTTCGGTGCATCTTTGTGTCAGAACACAATCAAAAGAATGGGGACCGTCGAGGCATAGAGTAAAACACAGAGCAAGACGCTCTTTAAAGGCAGCAGGCGAAAGCAAAGCAGTACAGCGCCTTGCTTGTCAGGGGCTTTCCATGTAGATAAATTTTATGCATCGCGAAACGAAACGATTGCCTCACGAGTTAGGCAGTAACGTTCATGCGTTAGCATCTTGCAGAGATCCCAACACAAATATGAAGTTAGAACTCTCAGACAAACCACAGACGGCAATTACCTTCGTAGATATCCCTATCATGATGACACCACTGTATATATACCTTCGTAACTTAGATAAGTTACCGTGGGGAAATCTCCTCACCGAAGATATGCTGCCGTGATTGTGACAATCTTTAGTGTGGGCCAAAATTAGAAAGGCCTATTTCGTGTGGGCCACACAATGGGCAACAATTCCCATTTACTTCATAAATAAAGGCCTCGTTCGTTCGTTCGCATGTCCGCCATTCGAGCTTGCCCATAGATCCAGCCAGCTCCTCGCGGCCAGCAGCTCGGCGACGAGCGCTAGCACCGACGCTTCCTGCGACGGCGGGGCGCGAATGACGACGCGCACGAACGACGCCACGGTCTTGACGAAGCGCAGATCGACGCGGGCGGGCGGCGGCGACGAAGCGGCCGCCAGCGACGGCGGCGCGTGCGCATGCGGGCGGTAGATACTAGAGTCAAGGCGCTTGCAGTGCACGGCGGCATTCGACTTGTGGGCCAGCACGCTGGTGGTGGCGGCGACTCGGCGGCAGCGCCCAGCACGGAACGCAGCTGGCGGGAGAAGACGGACAGCGCGTTAGTCATGGCGTTCGGAACGAAGTGAACGAGCGCGGCGAGCGACGACGAAGACGTAATCGGAGCAGCGGCCACATGGCGCCGCGCTCGTTCATGAGCACGTCGCGCAGCTCACAGCTGCGCCATGGCAGCGGCCGCGGGCGCAACGCTCGTGCGCCGAGTCGAAGAACACGGCCGCATAGGGGGATTGTTCGTAGCGCGCAGAGCAAGTCGCAGCGACCACCTGCACGCGGCTGTCCAAAAAGATTCGCGCAGGCCATGTGTTACTTCTCGCCGCAAAGCGGCACGCTATCCGCGCGCCACGCGCAAGCGGCGTGTAAGAAGAAGCCTTCATTACTTCTCCCATGTGATGGGGATAGCCGAGCCACGCATACCTCATCCCAGACGTAGAATACAACCAACTCATCCCCATCCCTCGCCAAATTCACTGGCTGCAGCTCAAGATTACCTGACAATTCCCATGACCAATGAAGTGCATACTGCCTGTTCCCGAAGGCTAATCATACACACTACGAACTCCTCTTGAGATTCGGCACAAAACACTGCTTTGCCACGGGTCATCTGAAGACCCACCGGCACCCTCCTTACTCTTACTTCACTGTGAGTGTGTACGTCTGTAAAAGACGGTCGATTCCTCGAAACCTGTAGTTGTTGCTAAGGACCCCAACACTTCTAACAACTCCCTCGACAACGTAGCCTAAGTACAATGTGCATTCGTGTTGCACTCACGAGGCTCTAATTGCGTGTGCAAAGAAAACGTTCGGCGCCTGAAGTGCTCTCTGTTCGCTGAAGCATTTCGCTTTTGGGTTTATCGCCTTCTTCCGCTTCCAACCCTTATCCACATTCATCCATCTCCTCTAGAGCTCTCCAGCAGAGTGGTACAACACGACAAGGCGCTTGGCACGTACCATCTTGTGCCGCCTAGAGACAATGGCAACATATCTTCTCCCAATCCTCATATGATCGGCGAGCTCAGACCAGAGAATGAGCCCGTAACCTTGCAACGTTTTACATTCCCAGCACAAAACCTCCGAGGAAATCCCTGGAAAACTCCCGGCTATACAAATGACTCGTTGCAGTTCTTTCCGTGAGAACGAGAGTTCGGGGAAACTGCGGTAGAATCTTCTTCCGATTACGACAACCAGACGAGTAGAAAGGGATTGGGGGCTAACTTCCTTAGCCAGCCGTTCACAATACTCGCCACTATGCGTGCACGCGCTTGTTAAGGCAGAGCCCAAAAGTATAGCCATTTAGGCAACCTCGCGAACCTCAAGAAATGATAAGCATTACCTGCAACAGTATAGCCGCCATCGCCGGCGGAAAGAGTGCGACTGACTACGGTAATATTTGTGAAGACCGCGCCAAGTGCGGTCCTAGTCAATCGCGCCCTTTCCTTGACGAAGAGGCTGTTCTTTCATCTTCCAATTGGCACCGAGGTCTTTGCCCTGTTGCTTGGCCGACTCAACGAAATACGTCCTTCTCGGGACCAAATTGTTTTCCAATGTCCGAAAACTCGCAGCATCTCGTTGTAGGCAGTGTTGGCAGAAGAAGGAAGATCATTTGAAGGTTGACTGTGGTAGAAATGGACGCAGAAAACATGCGTAAATGGGAGGAGTATGGAGGCTGTATGGGTTCTACTCCTAAACGGAAGAAACCCTGTCTTTGTGTGCATCACATACATTTGTTGATTACTTGCCGCCGGTTCCTCCCTTTTGTTACTGTTTGGTTTGCATTTCTAGTAATCCTTAAGCCAACGTGATGACAGGCATAGAGTCCAAACCCCCCAGAAAGGCACTTGGGTGTCAACAGGCCTTATGAAGCAACATCATTCTCAGATCCAACCTTCAGTCCGTAGAGCACGGTATCTACTGCAGCGCTGCACATCCTTACGACTGACTCATAGTCTCCGGTCTCCACGGCTTCCGACACTTCTTGAAGTCGGTGGAGTTCAATGCAGAAGTAAGCGATTAAGGCTAGCTCAGAAACGCGCTGCAGTGTCTCCTTGTTCCCATACTTGTCCCAGTGTTGAAAGTATGCTCGTTCCGCAGTTTCTTGTTCTTCCTCAGGTTCGTCTTCTGACATTCGCATCACAGCAAAATCGCAGAACGGGTGTCCAATATACGCGCTGTTCCAATCAAATATGTGGTAGTAAGAGTTGTTCACAGCGCTTCCCACATTTTCGGAATGGAAATCACCGTGTAGAAGAGTATCCGGAATGTTGTAAGATTCCAGTTCTTCAAACAATCCCTCCAGTCGAGAGATATTAGCACGAAGTTTTTTCACAGAGTTCTCCTCTTCACATCGATCAAGAAGGGAGTACCGCGAGATCTCTCGAATGTTTGTGCGTACCCATTCCACTGTGTACACAGGCACTCCAGCGTTCTTGAGTTGCTTCAGGTGGGAAATCGAACGTTTCTGAAAAGTTGCCAATGTCTCCATCAGCAGTTCCGTGCAAATACATCCAGAATCATCAGACCTCACATTCCACTCCATGTACAAGTTGCGAGAAGCATTCACTGCCAAGAGGCGTGGTGCAATCTCAGGGAGCATGCCAGATATAGCGGAAATTGCAGGTACCCTTAACAGTTTGGGGTGTCCTGCTTTGACGAACACGATGTCGTTCTTCAGTGCGGTATCTACTCTTCGACCATCAAGAGACCGAACTCTGAATTTCATTATACATGAAGCGAATGTGTTTCGGACCACTGACACTGGCCCTTCCACTTCTAAGTTCTGATCCGATACAGTCAAGCCTATCCAAGTCACAGTTTTCCCGAACCACCCTGGACACCGCCATGGCACCCGGTTGCTTTCAAACTGCCTCATTGAATTGTTATCGAATATGAAAGATAGCTGTTCTTTGATATCAAAACTATGGTCAATCTTCGCCCATTCCTTCTCTAGAGCTTCATCGCGACAAATCCACTCAAAACCTTCTGCTACCTCCAAGGTATCATCTACAACTTCTGCAAGTAATACTACCTCCTCAAGACCATATTTAGAGTCGGGGCGTACCCAAAGAGGTCGAAGAACGAATACATCTAATCCAATCTCAGCTTTTATCACGTCGTGTAGTCCACCGGTGTCTTTGTCCCAATTCATGATCCATTCAGTCATTTCCGTTTTCAGAGGATTGAGCACTGGGAGGCTTATCTGAGACTTGGACCGACGGGCAAGCAAAGAGCATGCGTCGGGCGAGGGAATGACGAAGTGGTAAGTGTTAGGTTTCTCAAGATCTCCTTCCGACGAGTTTGAACCAACGTCACCATCCCCGTCCAAGGCGCGACAAATTTGCCCCACGCGATCTTCTAGTATTTGAAGGTGCAACGGCCTCTCAACTACATCCAACATTTCATACATATCCAGCAAAACACTCAAGTTGTAGCATAAGAATATAGAAGTAGTGAGGGAAAACGCAAGTGATATTTTCGGTTGACATGCAAATCCTTTCCAGGCGTCGAAGTATGATTCGATAGCACCTTTAAAAGAATTGAATCCCCAGCTGTCTTCAATAGTCAAACGGTAGAGATCAAAGAACGAGGGTCCGATACAACAGTTCGCCCAATCGATGAAACACAATCCTTGGTTTGGTTCCAGACCAGATCTAACATTTTGCTCCTCACAATCACCATGGATTAATGTTTCTGGGATATCCAAGCTGATAAGCTGATTCAAAATGCCATGCAGCTCATCTGTTCGTTTTCTCAAAGACTGAACGCTCTCTCTGTCATGACAAAGGTCAAGTACGGGATGATGAAGAATGTTTGTCAAATTAGAGGAGAGCCACTTCAGTCCTCGATATGGAATTCCTCCCGCTCTTAGCTCATCAATGTGCGCGATTGAAGTAATGTGAAAATCGGCAATCATTCTTACAACATCTGTCGGGTTTAAGTAGTCTACGCTTGGTGCCCCAACCTGCACGAATGCGTTTCGCTTTTCGTCCACAGCCAAAATCTTTGGGACATAACCTTGAAGTGCCGTCGACACTGTCGTGCTTAAATACGCCTCTGGGACACTAGAGTGCGATACTTTTACATAAACTGATCCATCAGTTCGCCAGTTGGGAACACGATTTCCGTTAAGACGAAGTTCTTCCACTTTGCACGACAAAACGGTGGAATAAGGCATGTTCTTTAACTGTTTGAATCCTTCGACGATATTCATGCCATGCTGCGTTATAATCGAAATACCCCAACGCTCTACTTCTGTGAACCAACCTATTGCTCGCCATGGTGATGTACGTTTTTGATCATGGGCGCCGATATGAGCGAGAGCGCTGCGCAAAATACTCGAAACAGGCATTTTCAAGCATGGAGATCTCCAAGTAGCATGCACAACTGCATCATAGTCGAACCACTCTAGGTCCGCAGAGGGCATAAAACTGTTGTTCAGGAGTTCGAGCAAAACAGCGGCTTCGCCAAGAACTAGTGACTCGCTTTCGTCCATTTTAAGGCGGTACCAAAGAGGTGCAACGGCATACGCACGTATACCATACGCCTTGTAAACTTCTGAACACAAATCGTCAACCTGGGCTCGCCAATCACTTATTTGTGGAGATTCTTGAAAGAGACCATCTTCTGGGGGTGACAGAAGGGGAAGACAAAGCGTGGGACCCTGTGCATGACGAGCCAAAACAGATGTTCTTTGGACAGAGTAAATGACAAGGTGAAGCCTGGTTGACATTTTCTAGACAGAAGAAGAGCCACGCACCAACGTAACGCAGTATCACCACCTAAGCAAGTGACTAAAACGCAAGAAAGGCGCCAAGTGAGCGAAGAAAAGTTGCAGCTGAATCGAATTGGGCGTCATGACGGTGATCGCCCTCGAAAACACGATCTTGCTCTGTGCTGCGCTGGCGTGGTCCGACGCCTCTCAAAAGTATGCATGTATGGATTCCATACCATGGAACAAGAGAATCTTTGGTGGAAAAACGAAAAATAAGGAAAACATTTAAGTTTCGGAGCACCACATCACGTAGGCAAATTTCGAAAGTTCTGTAAGGCATATATACGTGTAGTTCACCTTTCAGAATTGCCAAGCCATTGCGCATGCGCACATGCACTTGTGTATGTGTGCATTGCGCAATGGCTTTGCAAATGGTTCATATGTGGCCACTGGTTGGACGTAATCCTTTTTGGCAAAAAAGTTCCTGCGTGACTCACGCGCTACTATACCGTTACCTTGCATTCGTATGAACAGATGCATCTCGTGCTGCATCTCGAAGGAGCTTCAATTGTAACAACGATGGCATGCGCTGCGATATCGCAAACGCAAGGCGATATTTTACGACTTGTCTGCCAGGCAGACTCTGCTTTTATAAGCAGGCAGTCGTCTTTCGAAAAAGAATGGATATCTTCCTTTGCAACACAGACATGTCTCCACAAGCAAACATTTTGTCTTTCGAAAGAGAATAGACCTTATTTCGAAAGACGGACATGTCTTTAGTGTTACCAGCACTTTGTACTAGACTTCTATAAAATACCTCACATTATGCGGATTTCCGGCTCTTCACTTGGAAGTCCGCCGCCCGTGGTTTTTCCTTGCCTCGAGCTGCGTAGTGACTGCTTGAACTGCAAGTTTGATCTTCACTAAAGCTGCCATAGTCAGTTGCACTGTTTCCTTGGCAAACAGGCGGTTCTTTCATCTTTCGAATAGCGCCGAGAGCTTTGATCCGTGGTTTAACAAAATCAACAAATTATGTACTCGGGATCAAATTGTTTTGCAGGTTCGAACTGTCGGAGGTGCGGTAAGGACAAAACACGCCATTTGAAGGTGGATTGTGGCAGAGATCACAATGGACGGGAATGCGGAAAGCATGTTTACTATTCACGTCGAAATAACGGTTGGAGACTGTGCGGAGCATGCGCTAGGCACAGAAGAGGTGCTTTAAACCCACCTTAGTCCGCATACTCTGTTTGACAAAGCTAGTGGTTCTGCCTCTTCGTATATTGCAAATCTTATACTGTCTGAACACTAAATATTCAAACAGGTGACATTGTTGCATCTCAAACATGGCTTGGTATACACGCACGGGGCCATGTTACATAAAACAAATCTAGCCGGTCGCGTGGAACTCGACATTCCCCGCCATGCGATCGTTTCCATAAGTCAAGGAACCAGCGCTTGATAACTCCATCTCCAAGATTACCAGCCGCTTTGAACGGTACGTCCGACGACAGGATCAAAAAAAACCGGAATAAATTCAAAACGTTCTTGACAACACCAACATTCTTCACCAAAAATCGCAATTTCCGTGCTCGCCCGTGTTTTCCGTCATGTTACCAACCAATTTTCTGTCAAAAACCTTATCTTCTTCGAATTATTAGAGAATTTACGCAAACAAAAGTCTCGTACATTTCTGGTAGCCACAAGTGACAGAGAGCCCACTTGTACTTCGTGGCTACGAAGTGCTCAGGAACTGCCTAACAAATCTCGCAGGAAGCTCGAATCATACGAGGTTTCCGTGGTAGAGCTTCCAGAGTACATGACATGCGCGCGCTCTTCGGCCCAGCGACTCTCGCTTCAGTATGTCCGCTCCAAATGGTTCTGAGAACTCACCACGCTCAGCAGAGAAAAACAAACAACATGACGAAGACACCAGCAACATAACACAACGTTTCGTCGAACCACCAACGTCCGCAAAAACAGACAACACCACAAAACTACGACGTTTTCGTTTTTCGGATATGTACGATGTTTTCTTGCTCCCTAGTGTTCGGGATGCCGACGTGCATGTTCCCGTTTGGAGTCAAACAAAAGCGCTGTTTGAAACAGTGCTTGGCACATTTATGAAACAGATTTTTGGCTCTTTGTTTCAATGCATGCACAAACCGTCTTTAAAAACGCTGACAGATCGCTTTACACGTCTTGTGTCGCTGCGTCGCATGGCAGTGAAGAAAAAAGAATCTACCACGGGAATTACAGAAGATTTTGAAGAGAAGAAAGCGCTTCTTGACGACTTGATAGAAGAAATAGACGACAGAGCCAAAGCTGTAAGGGTTGAGAAGGAAGAGCTACAAAATAAAGAGAAAAAATTGATTGAGGCGGGTGAGCGAATACGTGAACAAGCACTGAAGAGAGGCAGGAGTGAGATTCTAAGTGATGAAAACCGTTCCCACAAATCAAATAGTAAGAAAACCGCACGGAGCTTTGGATTTCCGCAGGCAAATGATGACATGACGTTGGTTCTGGTAGAACAAAGAAAAACACGCCAGCAGACAGAGCAGAAGCGAATTAAATTAGAGCGAGAGCGTCTGGAGTTCGACCGTGAACGAAATGCGAAGGAGGTTCAGCGGATTGAAATTGAGCGGGAACTGTAGAGCAAACCCCAAAGAGGGTACGTGTCCACCAGGGTGTCCGAGTCCTGCTCCCACAAAAGGGCGAACTCAGAAGTAGAGCCCTCTGCTCATGCGCGTGCCGCGGGGCAGCCAGGTGTAAACCGGAGACGGTACTGGGATAACCTGCAGAGGTAAAGAAGAGCGTGGGCCTAGAGAGGAATAACCGACGACGGATCAAGAGAGAACGAGTCTAGAAGTGGAGCGAACGGTGCCGTAAGACAGTGTAATGCTCCTACGGAGAACCACACGAGCGAAGCTACGGCCCGTGCCAACGGCGGGAACAGGGCCAATAGCGGAACGAGACACACACGCGAGTGTCCAAATATAACTCTGTACAGGGGCGAAAGCGAGACCTGCACCAGGAAAACGATGAACTAAACAACGATCCGGTACCTCGGCGAACGACAACAAATACAACCTGATACTGGGGTAATTAGCGAAACAAGCCAGAAACTGGTAGTAAAGAACTTCCTTAGGGACCCTGAGGGGTGATTGTACCGAGACCAGTCGTGGTTACTCTCCTTAGAGGAGCCGTGAACCTACGTAGGCTGTAGCAACCATAGCTCAGCCTTCCAGATGAAGACCACGTACTTCAAGAAGAAGATACGACTCAGGTGAGTTTTACTTAGTGGCTCCAGGGCGAGATCGCCCGAGCATATATACTATCTACTGTATCTAGGGCTGCGCACTCCCACGAGGGCTCTACACGTGGACAACCCAGTGTCAGGGTGCCACAGTATCTACCCAGCGGATGTGACGCCAAATATTTGGACAAATATGCCACAAGGCCCTACTGTACACCTATTTCATAGGTTCTATCCCCGATTCACCTAACAAGGTACGTCCCAATAATATTTCCAATTTCACCCGAAACGAGGTCCATATTCATAGTCTGACACGTCAGCGCTCAATGGATAGAGCTCCATTATGAGAACCTTCATTGTGCCGACATCGGATTGCCATTGCTCCACAGGAACGTTTAAAGCTTGACTGCGAGCGACATTCGAAGGAGGTAGAGCGATATGAAGCTTTGCAAAAAGAGAACGCTCGTAGAATAAGGATTGAAGAGCAACGTATTGTCATGGAAAAGGAAGAGCGAGCTTTGGCGCGTTTGGAGAGGAAGCAAATGCTAGAACTGATTGAGACAATGACAAAGAAGCTGCAGTAAGTACGGTATATGATAATGTATTGCAAGAGCAAATGCCTTTTATGATTTTCAGAGATGGATGTATCGTAAGATAATTTTATGTGTGTTCGCATGCAACGTATATGCGAATGCCACACTTGGGCGTTGGAACTTTCGGGTATAGATGTGTCGTTTCGAAGGCCACACGGAGCTTTAGAGTTTTTCGTCGGCAGGTGGTTTTTGGCTGTTCTTGCGTGAAGTGTTAAACAATTTAACGTTTCAGCGCTGAAAACGAAGCTACGCCTGTCCGAATCCAGACATGGAAATATGTGTTGGAACTGTTTTCGTTTGGAGGTACGAAGCGCAACGGAACTCTGAAATACTTAGCGCTCGGGTGATTGTAAATGAAGCCGATCAGAAACCCCTTGACTACGAACGCAAGACCCATGAGCAGATTGCACCGAGAGCAGAACAGCTCACTGGTGAGTACGAAATGATTGGGAAAAAGCTCGACTCCTTGGTATCTGAACGTGACGGTCGCCACCACAAGGTCTGTGAAGCGTCGATTAAAGTACAGATGTTCAACAAGACTTGTAAAGAAATACGTAGGAACAAAATAAAGTTCGATATGGAACTCAAAAGTCATAAGAGGAGGTTGATCGAAATTGATGCCGAAGCGGATGAAGCAGAGAAGCGAATTAAAGATACGAACTTGAGGATGGAGCAAGCTCGGAAAGAGCATTTTCCAATTCAAGAGCAGAAATCACGACTACTGGAAGAATTACAGCAGTTGGAACTACAGGGGAAAGAACTACAGGGAAGAATCCAGGACGCAGCTAACAAAGAGGACGGTTTTCTGGAGGAGAAGTACTACAAGGAAGAGGCTGTACAGAATGCGAATTAGGATTTTTCGCGATGCCAAACAGAATTCGAAGATAAGAGACGACAGCAAATGCGTGAAAATGTCATGGCTAAGAACAAGACTGGTGTCGCACGATTTGGGGAGGAGGCAGTTCACGTCGCCAGAGGGGTAAGAGAGCGTAAGAGACGCTTCAAATATCCGCCAATCGGTCTTTTAGCGCAGCATGTCAAGTTACGAGATCATTCTTGGGATGGAGCGATTGAAACTGCGTTGGGAAGGAACCTCTTAATGACGTATATAGTTCACGACGTACAGGATGCAGCGCTGCTGAAATCATCATTTCGAGGATGGTTTAGGCCTAACATCCTGATTTCCGACTTGACCCGTAGAAGATATCAAATTGGGGATGGTGATATTCATGCTTTACAAGATAGTCGCTATCGAACAATACTTGAAACCATGGACATCGAACATGAAACTGTGTTCAACGCATTAGTATACATGGCTCAAATTGAAAAACTGGTGCTCAGTATGGACGACGATGCGAGAAAGCTGGCGTGGAAAGGGATTCCCAATGTGCACACGGTATGGAACAAACGAGCTGACAGAGCCTATATACGAATTGGATCGAATACATTTCGACATGCGCCTCATAATGTTTGTGCGCGATATCTAACGAAAGACATGGCGCCGTACCTGTCGAGAGTACAAGAAGAGACGAGGAAAGCTGGTGAAGATTTGAAGAAAAGCGAAGACATGTTGGCGCATCGCTCCGATGCACTGTGTGACCTATTGAATAGATTGGACGTAACCGTAACGAAGCTTAAACGCAGCAAGATTGAGCTGGCCAATATACAGGGAAGAAATAATACCATTGAAGACCAGCTGAACCATGCAGAAAACGCTTTGAACCCTGAACCGTTTGAACGGGAAATAGCAGAGCTTGAAGCATCCATGAAGAAGATGGTATTCGTCGTGGAAATACCAAACAGGAACTCAGCCATTGCCAACAGTCTAGAGTATCACTCCAAGAAGAGTTAGCAAAAGCGAATGCTGAGAGCAAAGCATTCCGCAACGAGGCTGCTCGCTTAACAAAATCGTTGGAAAGCATGAACAAGGAAGTAGCGAGGGTTAAGTCTAGGTACCAAACTCTGAAACAAGAGTCAGAAAATGCTTCAGAAAGGCTGCAAATGCCTCACAGAGAGGTGAACGTTCAGAGGAACAAAGTTGTAGAGTACACCGAGGCTGCAAGATCTCTTGACCCAAGTCCAAAATACGTTGAGTGTCGAAGGAGGCTTCCGAGAAGGCTCAACGCAGAGTGAGAACGCTGCAAGAACGGTTGAAAACTGAACAGAAGCGACGAGGTGGAAAGTGCGCCCATGAAATCGACACGGCATATCTGCAGGCCGTAAGGCAGTAAAAGGAGAATAGGAAACCCCTAGCGAGGATATGCCTCACATTTGGGATTAAGAGACGAAAAGAAAAGCTACAAAACTTGAACAAGTTGTTGAAAAGGTCAGTTCGTAATCAGTTTCCTCAATTCTTAGGCGCGAAAGGCCATACAAGGAATCTGAGGTTCTGCACAAACAGCAATGGCGAGCCCGAGCTGCGTATTACGACTCAACTTCAACATCATGAGATGAGGGATGGGGAACGGCAGACTATAGAACAACTTATTTCTATGAACGGTGGTGAGCGAAGTTACACAACGCTGGCTTTCATACTTGCGCTCGCAGAAATATGTCAGACGCCGGTTCGTGTATTTGATGAAATCGATGTCTTCCAAGATGATGCCACAAGACGAATTGCGTTCAAGAAAATGACAGACTTCTGTATCAAGTACTTATCAAGTAAGCAGATATTCATTATCACGCCTCAGAAACTCCCGCATCTGGAAAGCTCGCCTTCAATTCGCATTCAAGTATTGGAACCTCCAGGACCTGCGACATGCAGCTCTGAAAGAAGGCAAAGTACAAGGAACGAATTCACCAGAACCTCAGACGTTTACCATTCTACTATTCTGCCAAAACCCACAGCTTGACGATTCGTAAGACGTATGGCGTTGTATGAAGTATTGCAATCTCTATTTTCAGTCAAAGTTTGGTAAAGAAATGAACTGCACCGTGTTCTTTGCCTTCTTGATTGATGTCCATCGTCCGAATCTATGCTCTGTGCCAACCGCAGTTGCCAGGAGTCGATGTTGATGGCCAATTGCAATTCCATTAACAAACTTAGGACCAACATTTAAGCTCCCAGCCGGTTGTAACTTCGGGACATTTTCTTATTTCCAGAAACGAAGCAAACCATCGCCAGCTACAGACACGGTTAGGTCTGTGTTTCGAAAAGCAGATACGGAGGAAATCCAATTCTCCCAACCAAGACCTGAACCGTGGGCATGTTCGATAGTGAACAAGGGCTTCTTCTTATTCATCTGCCATAAGCAAACAGTTCCGTCATCCCTCCAGATACGAAACGATGCTCGCTAACCATAGAAACGGTATCCAGTAAAATTGTGTTCGCATTGCGAAATACAAGTTGCGATCCCTCTACTACTTTGTACAACCGTAGCGTGCCGTCTCTACCACAAAACAATGCGCGCTCCATTGATATAGAACTGATGTCATTCACGTCACCCCCATGCCCGAACGGAGTTTCCACACAGAATATTTCGATGATATCCCATACTTTGACAGTACGGTCAGCTGAAGCTGAGAACAACTGTCGTGAGCCTAATCGAAAGGTGAGTTCAGTCACTGCATCTCTATAACCACGCAAAGTCTCTATCAACCTTCGGGCACGAACGTCCCAAAGGCGAAATACACCGTCTTTACCGTCGGATACTGCCGTATTTCCATCGTTGGTAATTGCTACAGCTAACTTATTCCCGACATGGCCTTTCGCAGCGGCAGGATTCTTCTTCTTTGCTTGGTCAATGGTTGGTTTAAAAACATGTCGACGTTTCCCGGTCTCGACATCCCCGACAATCAGTCTGGCATCCTTCACACCAGACACAGCGATTGCATCGTCAAGAGAGCAAAATGCGACGCATGTTGGAGATATAACGTGACCTTTGCAGTTGTTAATCTTAAGGCTGCTGATCGATGAGGAAAACCGATCAGCAATATGCGTGAAAGACTTAGCTTGGTCTCTCAAAGCTTGTTCTCGCAGCAACTTGTTGCTGGCTCCAAGCTTATTACTTTCAAAATCATCCCCATCGTCCGAAACTGCAGCATATTTAGTGACTCCAACATGGAAAAGATACGCGCTGGCCAAACAAAGATTTTTTTCCACCGTTTCGTTTACATAGTCCGAAACATGAGAAGACTGATGTTTCTTTGATTCTAGTGCTTTGGTCAGTTTGGAAGCGTTTGGAATCGTGGTGCAGGCGCACGACCGAAGCGGATCCCTTTCTGATACTGCTGCTTCCGTTCCTCGAAGCGCGGAGAAGGGCGGTTGGCAAGCGATGTGAGTCCCAAGCGAGACAGATGCCGGCAGACGTTCGTGCCTGAATGAATTGTTGGCTATACGATTTGTGTTTTGCTTTGGAGCGTAGAGAAGACAAGACAATCACAAAGCACAATAATTGTCAAAGCTCGGTGCTTCACACTCAAAGTACTTGCTCACCTGTCCACCCTTTTCCAGACGCGTCTTGAAGTTGAGCAACAGAGCTGAAGATATGTAGAGAAGCGCAACCGGAAAACGAGGCACGCACAAAAGGCGAGAAAATGCATTACGAACCCAGATCTGTTTCAAATCTTTGTATTCTCATTCTATAGAAGACCGTAGAGCATTCATTGAAGCATTATATTCGAGCTGCTCACTCGACGCAAAGAATCTCTCAAAGGCTGTCTGCAACCATGGGCGTAAAAGGTAGGCCGGATCTCCATAAATGTAATGCTGGAGCTCATTTATAACCATAAAATTTTGCATGATCGGCTCTATTCCACTTCTTCTCAAGAGCGTCAGATCGTGTCTTCTTCCTACTATCGGTCCAAAAAGATGAAAGATAAGACGATCCGGCGTTGAAATTGTTTGATACTTTAGGCAGTGCTTGCGAATATGCCCAGAGTAGCAAGCTCTTTGATTGCATCCCTCCCCGCCCGGGCGGCACATCACTATTTTTGTACAATCAATAAACCCCACGCACCTTTCCAATGGAGCACCGCGATTACGTATAGCTGCAGCATAGATTGCACTGCGTTCGGCGAGGAGACCATGTTTCAATTCTGTGATTAGTCTACCCTTCGATTCTACAAAACGCTCTAGCGCTTCCCAGAAGACTTCAATTATGTGACGGTACCTCATTCCAAACATTGGTTCCAGGTCATACCATGTGTGGGCTGAGGCTAAGCGCTTGAGAGTAATGCAGCACGCAGTAATAGAGTCACATTTGTATCGGTTACGGGCAGTGTGGTTTGTTTCCCAGTTCATAACTGCAGCTACTCTTCCAATATCATTGCGGCGGAATCTGAAGTCATGGAGACATTGCTCATCGGAATAGACGTTTAAATTGAAAGTCGTTTGCTGAATGAACCAAAGTCTTGTGGTCAAGTTGTGGACATCATCTTGTGCGCTTTGAACTTCATTCCACAAATGAAGCAACAGTAGAGGATCTGTGTCAGCAATTACAGCAATTTGAAAAAGTTTGAGTCGTCGACTATTACGAGCGCGCGCGCGCCCAATTGAGTACTCATCTTGACCAACCATGAGGTGGTTACCATCGGTACCACTACGAGATCCTGACCTTCTAAGTCTGACCATCTTCGAAATGCAAGGCTACGCGATACCAACGGCGTAAAGTACAGTTGACAAATTCCGTGGGGCAAATTTCGTGTGGTGCGTGTAACTGATGGACACGAGACTTTCTACGATAATTGCTGTAGCGTAAATTCTCTATTCTCCCCGTCAACTTCTTTAACCACGAAATATTTCAAACAACCAAAACTGAAACGAACCAACTTTTTCTTTGACAAAAATGCACTTTCCGTCAATATTTCGCTTTTTGAGGCAGATGCATTCGTAAGCTCCTAAATAGAGCCACCCACGACCTGGACGTAATGCCCACACATGCGAAAAAAACAAAAACGGTAAGGGCTCTCATCATTGAGCCTTACGGATTAATTTATCAGTGAATTACGAATAGAGATACTCACCACAACAGAATTTCAGATAATCTTCACTCTACAGCAACATATCAAACTCAACAATATTGGGAACCATGACACTTATAAAGCGGAAACTTGAGCCATCCATTTTCTATCAGGAAGGAACTCTATTGAGTTCGTTTCAATAACATAAAGATCCGCACTCACATTTTGAATGCGGAGTATCACAACATCACTAATGAGAAAACTACACCGTCATTTTCTTAATCAACGCCCTCAAACACAACGCAAACGTTTTTGAACTCAAACTGGTAATGGCAGGCGCACCGCGGGCCAACACCAGAAAATTTAGAAATCGACATAAACAAGCCGCGACCGCATCGTTCTCTGCGCACACCACAAGCACTGATATCATTACAGCTTCATCACTTCTCCGACTTACACTTCTTGTAGTGCAAGGCCCTCTGATGGAGGTTTCGGACTACTTAGCCATATTCCGACCTGTCGGGCAGAAGCTCAAAATGGGAGTATATGAATAGTAACAACCACTGTAGTGGGAAGGACACGTGAGACACGGTTGAGCCAGGAGGTTGGCCACGTACACGTGGGACGGGCGCCACGGCACGTGGGTAATTACCACTGAGCGTGGGCTTAATTTAGTTAGTTTATTTAATTAGTGTTGGTGCGAGCTCACTACTTAGCCAGGCGGCGACCTCGCCGCCGTGCACAGTAAAGTTCCTCCAACCAGGGTTGGCTCTATACTTCTTCGCCTTCGGCGGTCATCGACGCCTTCAAGGAGAGAGACACCATTTTCTACGGGTAGTGTATCCTCCCTGCGCCACCTAACAGGACCCATTCGTGGGAGTGTTTTCCACTTGTGTCGCGTTCGACCCTGTACAGGGATAACCCCGCTGTTTACCGTGGCCTTTTTGCCCTTTCCTCCTTTTCCTTCTTTCCGTCCCCCGCTCTCGCGGATTCCTTTTCTCTTTCCCCACTTCCGTGGACTCGTGCCTCTCTCGATGACCCGTTCACCCACACACGTGTTGCCAACACCGATCCTTGCTCAACTCTCTACGCCCGTCATGACGGCTTGGCCTCGGCTTACACCCGACTTCGTCGTGCCTTGCCAGAGAGGCTCTGTCTGCTGACTACCCTCCTACGGAGGAAGATCTCGGACGTCTTCGTGGTGGCTTTCCGTCTCTGGCGTTGCACTACAAAGTGGTCTCTTGACCTAGAATCGGATATTTGGTTTAACACGTACTCGTGTGTGTTTTCCCTCTTTGAGATTTCGTTCCTACTTTTGGAAGTTTCCCGTTGCACGGTTGGTTGAGAAATCGTGTCTCCAAAACCGTCTGAGACGGAAGCTGCAGGTACTCGCAGTCGTTCCCACAGTGGTGGTGTCGCTGGGGATAATCGGTTCGTCTCACGCATCCCCAGGCGTCCTGGCTCCACCCTTGGTGTGAACAATCCATCCAAGACGTCGGGCCAACAGCCGGCGCACTGGACACTCCCCTTTGCCCCGTTGCTTCCCTCTACTGATGGTGCTGGTCCGGCCCCGGCCGTTACTGCTGCAGCTCCGTCTGCTACGGCTACACCCGCGACCGCGGTGGTTCAGTCCCATAGGGAGGAGGACAACATCCCCCAGGGTACAGCCCTGGAAGAGCAGTTGCTTCAGCTGCGCACTGCTCACAACTCCCTCGTAGGGGTGGTCAAAATTCTACGCCAATAGGCGGAAGACTCCCCTGCAACGGGTATTTCTGAGGATCTTCGTACGTTACGGTCCGACGTCAACAAAATTTTGGAGTGCTTTGGTCAACCCGTCACCTTCGTAGAAAGAATTCAGGACCGATTTGATCGTGTAAGAGACCGCCTGGAGATGCTGGGGCAAACCATTCCTATACAGAGCTCTGACGCCTCCAACTTCGCATAGTGGAGAATCTTATCATATACAGCCCTTGCAAATCCGTAAACACATTCTGGCACCTCTATTTCATGTTTTCGACGCCACTACACTTCCTTTCCACACCCTCTTTGCTTCCTACCCTTCACAGCCTCCCTTAAACTTTCAATCAACACATTTTGCTGCTTCAGCTCCTCCCTCACCCGTTCCAATTCTTTCTGCGTGAGCTTTAAACTCACCATCATGGTATAGTGATCCTCCTTCATACTTCCCAGCTTCCCTTTCAACGAATTCACCCTCTCAACCAGTGCAGACCTTGGCAACACGCATAAGTTCTCTTCATCTCCTTCTGCTATTCCTGTAGTTCCCAATTCCCTTGCTCCGTTCTTCTCTCCACGATCCCCAGAATCGTCGACTCCTGCTTCATGCACATCGTCCTCAATCCGAACGGCATTATGCTTCACACGTATTCCTTCAGGCGTTCGTACCGCGGTTTCCACCAAGTTACCTAGCTTGTGTTAGCAAAGCACTTACCGTTCGCTCGGTTCGCTGGGTTCGCTCCGTTTGCTGGGTGCGCTCGATTCGCTCGGTTCGCTTGGTTCGCTCCAAAGGTCGGCCTTGATCACATCTTCCCATGTTCTTCCTACCTTTTTCACGTAATCCGCTTCGAGGAGGGCGCGAAGTACACCCAATACCGCCTTCGCCATTTTCCACATCGCCGCTTCGAGGCGCACGCGTAGTACTACCCAAGCCATCCTCGCGACCCCGACCTACCACCTCTGCACGCGTTCGCCCTTTAGACGCGCGCCCGCTTACATCCTCCGCATTCGCATTCGCATTCGCACTTCTCGTTTTACGTTTCCCCATATGGAATCGGACGACGACGATGCGCCCGGCGGTGTGCTCTAGATGTTGTCGCTCTTTGCCGCAAGACGTGTTCGCCGCTCGACGTGATCGTAGATCCCCCGTGAGAGGCACACCTCCACTCGACGTGTGGTAGAAATATTGCACCGTTTTAGTACTTTTCGGAATCACTTTCCGAAAATTGGGACGGAAATTTCCCTTCCTGTACGAAACCTCAATGCCAAAAACTGTTACACTTTCAAATGATATCACAGGTACTCCGTATCTTCTATTCTATGTACTTGAATGTCAACCCACTCCCTCGAATCCTATCCCCATTTTGTTCACGTCACTGGATGATAAAGGTGACGACACCCACTCACTTGGAGAAGTTCTCGTCCTCCCCTGTGGAACACGAGAGTTAGAGAGAAAGCGTAATAAAATGTTCACAATTCGATTTTACACATACTATGGTACACCTTTCGGTTCTATAAGTCATAAATCAATTGAGCTCTACTCGATTACTATAGGATTCGAAGACGTACTCCATGTGTACTCCATTCCATAATCAGCAAACAACTCTTCTCCCACTTCTACAACCCGAAGTGCCCGGACGGCAAGCATTCGGTATTCTCTTAATTGAAGTGGAGTTCGCCCAGTTCCTGGGGTTCGAATCACCGCCACATTGGCAGTCCGTCGCTGCTTCAAACCATCCTCCACTGCATCCCTATCTTTATCCCCTTCCATATATATTTTGGGTCGTTAGTTGTTCCACCCAACGAAAATGGAGCGGGGACAATCCATACAGGGATTGTAGGTACTTCTCCTCTCCTTTCCGGGAGTTCCCGGAATACCTCGCCTCGCATGCTAACATCCATCGCATAAGTTCGAAAACGTGCGGCGGTGGCTCCCAACAACCCTTCCCCATACTTCTTGTGTACCTCCTTCCTCTTCGTTAAGTCATGGTACACTAGAGTTCCGTAAAAGAAACATATCTCTTCGTTCTTCAAGAAACGGTGGGTGGTAAACACTCCCACTCCTGCGTCATGGTGACGAATCGATGACTTCCCAATGCGACAACCACACATAGTGCCCTTTAGTGCCAACATCGCGTTCCAATCCAGGAGACCCATGTTCCCTTGCAACGTTTTCTGCCACTCATGCAGCGCTTTGCGCCTGCCGATCATGGCCATGCCCTCCTCCAGCCACATCGATGCCAGGAAGCCCACAATAAACGGTGGGAACTTCTGATACTGTGAGAAGCCGGGTGGAGCCTTCCATGATCGTGAAGGACGAGAGTTTTACTTGGGAAATAAGTCCATCACGCGATTCACAGAGTTTCGGGCCTCCTGCGTAATTTGAATGTCCGTCTCATTATCGCGCATGCACATCGCGAACTGAACAATTGTCGCGTGCCTAGCATGCGCAAAAGAGTCAGGGTCCAGCTCACAACCAATAAACTTCCGATGACGTTGTAACTACATGCATGCCATGGCAGTCGAAAAAGTTGCCGCGAACAAGTCCACCACTGTTTCACCTGGCTGCGAAAATCTGCTGATCAGCTCCTTCAACAACGCGCGAGGTTTTTGTTCCGACCTCACCTTTTGCAACATGTAGCCCCCACCCTCCTTCTTTCTTTTCCATTGAAGAGTCTCCCCATTGGACATGGGCGGTACCTGGTCAATAACACTGTGGTACCCTGGATACCTCGACTGCACGTAGTTGAAGTTCTCATAGTTCACCATCGCATGCTGCTGTGCATAAACGAGGCCACTTCGTACACCCTGTATTGCATACTACATGGCAGGGAACAAGGAGCAGGACCTGCGTCCCGGGTTTCGCATGGGGTTGCCTTGCGATCGTATAAAATGAATTGGGACCTGGTCTACAACAAACTATCGCCTCGGAACCCCTTGCTCGTTCTTTGCTCCAATAAGGGAAAGCACCCTCGTCTACTGGTTCACCTGTTCCAATGCACAGAAGATAACGAAATGACCCCCCGGGCGTAGCAGCCTTGATATAAGCTTTGCCGCCTTCTTCATATGCTTAGCACTCAGCATATCGTACCAACCGTTCTCCCGGTTCTTATCGGCCCTTATGTTGTATGGTGGGTCCATAAGAACCACTTGAACTTTCTCCAATGGAGAGACTCCGTTGTTCAGCAGAGTCTTGTCCATTTCTACCATATCCTCGAACCCGCATTTATAAATTCGAAAGTATTTATCCATCTCCAGTTCACAACGTTGGAATGCCATTTTATCGTCCAACGAGGAAATGGCAGGAGGAGGCTGTATGTCAGCGTCGGACGACTGTTCACCAACATCTTCATTCCCACTCTCCCCCACTACATCCATTCCACTTCCGCCATCTCCACCCCCTCCTTGTTTCCCCTCCGAAGGATTCCCTTTTTCCAACTGCTCATCTTCATCGTCATGAATTTCGATGGCAGGCTCCGGTTTCGATATCGGCGTGAGAGATATGTCAGGGACCCTGAGTGTTTCTTTGATTTTCAAATGGCTTATTTTCTCCAAGATGGAGGACATAAGCGAGTTAGAGAAACAATCAAATCTCTGAGCAAACGCTCTTGACGGGTCCCTGTCAAACGTCTTTAGAACGGCCCATCGTCCAGGTTCTGATATTGTGTACAACTGCTCGTTCACAACAACCTTGTTCAGATCGGAAATGGACTCCTTCGCAAGCATTCGGAGGGCCACATCAATGTCCTCCGGAAGATTCCATGCCCACGTTTGGACCTCGTCTTCCCGAAGAGTTTGCGTGTTGCTCGGTAGCAAGCGATGGTCGTTGTCCTTGTCCAGGAACCACTCGGAACGCGTTTCAATGGGTTTAAACTGCATGTCATCGTACACGAGCAGTAGGAAAGGGAGACCCATGACCTCAGCGCTAGGAAATCCCAGAAATTGGGAGAAAGAATCCCAGGCCTTTGTTACCAGCTGCACACCAAAACCCGCACGCTGAGCTTGGAGATTCTGCGATATTTGCACATTCCCAAAAGGGGTGGAATATCCCTTTTCCCCCTTACGCCTCTTATGGCCCCGAAGGCGCTTTTCCATAGATACTTTTTGAATAAGGGAAACAAAGAGGACTCTCTGGAAATGTGTAGCGATGCTCGTACCGAAAGGGGGAACTATCCGGCCCACACGCCTGAGGGCTATACTCATGGACTTGAAGAATTCGGTTAACGTCACATTCTTCGGTATTCCTTGAAAGTCCACTCTGGTATAAGCATTCCAAAAATCCCTGACACGCCTGTCTCTGTTTCCGTCCACGATGTCAACCAACTTCGTCGACAGATACAGCTGCCGGTACGAACCCTTCCCGCACACAGCTTTGAGCTCATCGTCGCTGTATGACGGGTGAGTGGGTGTGAGAAGGATAGAGAAGTACTTCTTGGCAACGTCTAGAACAGTGCGATATATTGAACAAATTCGCTGTGTCCCACTTTCCTAGGTTCGTCTTCCTCTCGCATCGTCGACGCATAGTGATCACGGATGGCGAGAAACGCAGTGAGAAGCTTATCCCCAGAACCGACAATTTTTCCAACCTTCATGTCGGATGTCGGAGGTGCCGATGACGGTGACTTAGACCTAGATGTGGTTGCGGCAGCCATTTTAAACAATGACGGCGGGCTGTATTATGAATACGGAAGGAGAACGGGAGCGGTCGTGAGAAAACAGATCATTGACGTCGGCAGCGGACGGCGAGGGAAAACGGACGGAAGCTGACGAGAGACGGCAGCGAACGAGAGATGATTGCGGATGGTAGACGGGAGCGGACGGCAGACGGCTGTGGAATTAGCGATGTGAAGGAGGCGTTCAGACGCCAAAACGGTACCAGAACTCTAAATTAGAAGAGTAGAAGGGAATTCGGCGATGTTAGGGGGGCTTATGCGGTGATAAACAGTTATAAGAGAAGGCAGAGATGGGAGGGGGGTGCAGTAATTCCTAGATATCGAAGTATGGGCGAAGTTATAACTTGCGACCCTCCGGACAGCGGTTCGTGGTGCAGTGGCGCTCCATCACGGCTCTGATGAAGTGCCACTAGAAGCGGTCCGCTTTCCATGCGCCGTGGGAGAAAAAGTAAAACAAAATTTAATTTTTCGGACAGCGGTCCGGGGTGGAGTGGCGCTTCATCCCGGCACTGATGAAGCGCCACTCCACCCCGGACCGCTGTCCACGCGCCGTGGCTGATGAAGCTGGATGACACTTCGGACCGCTGTCCACGCGAAAAAAAAAATTTCCACCTGGACAGCGGCCCCCTCGCGACTGGCGCTTGTTTGTAATGGGACGCTGCGTGTACTTAAGCACCTTCGCTCTCCTGCCAACTGCCTCGGTAAGCACAACGCTCTGTACCTCCCCGTTACGGTTCCCGGGAATCTATTTTTCTCCTGTCACAACCAAGTGATCCTCTCGGTTGTGACAGAGAAAGAACATATCGCCAGATACTGTATAAGGGAGGTGCTTTTTCCGTCCTTGTTCTGTTGCGCGGACGTAGTGGCACACAAGGTACGTTCGACAATTTTGTTCGTTTTCTGTGAATCGTACTAACTGGCGTACTCTTCTATTTTCCATGCTATTGCGTATTCAAGCCAGAGTCGCCGGACACAGTGTATGCCACTTCTGCATCCTTGCTTTACTGAGAACATTCGGAAGTGCTTGAGCTGGCCGTGATGGTCGAGTACGATTATTTGAGTTGTTCAACTCATGTAATCGGCTTTGGCTTTGACAGCCAGCTCAATCACTGTTGGACTGTGGTTATTTATTGGACCGACTAGATTAGAGTGCGTTAGGTCGAACTATTGGAAGTGGTTGAGCTACTGGTGATGGTGGACTACGATTATATGTGTTGTTCAACTCAGATAATCGTGTTTACCCATGACTGATATTTCAATCACTGAAGAAGAATAGTCCCCAATATAGTCACTAGAAGAATGTCGTGGCCAGTGATGAGTTCTCCTTCTCCGACAACCATATAATGCTCGTGGTTCTCGCAAAGGGGGTATTCATTATCGGTCACGACCTTGGGCGCTACAGGAAAATCCAATCATATAAAGTTAGAGAAGGTGGTTGGTAGAAATACCTTCTTCGATTTGAGAGGATGTACCCTTACGTCCTCCCGTCATTATAAGAAGATGCAGGGCTTCCAATATTCATAAAACAATCATAAGTGAAAACCGTCGTGGACAGCGGTCCGAGGTGTCGTCCAGCTTCATCGGCCACGGCGCGTGGACAGCGGTCTGGGGTGGAGTGCCGCTTCACCAGTGCCGTGTTGAAGCGCCACTCCACCCCGCACCGCAGTCCGAAAATTTAAATTTTTTTTCCAGTGGACAGCGGTCCGAGGTGTCGTCCAGCTTCATCAGCCACAGACAGCCGTCTGAGGTGTCGTCCAACTTCATCGGCCACTGCGCATAGACAGCGGTCCGGGGTGGTGGGCGCTGGCCCAGGCGGAACTATGATTCATTAGCTTTTCATTAAAAAGTAGTCATCTGTTGCATTTTATTTAGCTTTTCAATAAAAACTCTACAGCCCATGGCTGACTGTATATTGAAGATTTTTTAGGGTCAATAGATTTCTAATAGTTCAACGCACATGAACGTGGAAGGAAAAAAAGGGTACACAACATGAAATCTATTGGTAAGAGATTTCTCACGAAGAGAAGGGACTTCTTGTGCGTGTCGGGGAGGTTTATTGGATGAGATAAAAATAAATTAGAAAACATATGTCATCTGAAGAACGAAGCTCTTGAGAACCTATGTATGTAAGAAATTTGCTTGTGCTTCTTATTGAGATGGGTGCCCCAATTGTGTTGATGAAGCCAAGTCCGAGAAAGGCGGTTGATACAAGAAGCTTACCAACGCCGTTCGAGGACCACAGAAAAATGGACTTTGAAGTGGAGAAAAGCAGCAATGGAACTTCCCTTCGTAGGCATGGCAAGGCTCTACTACCTGATGGGTTAATAGTAGGATTCTTAGGCGATGCCTTTGGTTATGTTCGAAAGTCCCGCATAGCCGATCTGTTTGTAAGCGACCCAGAAAGTTATCTGAAATTGCATCGATCGTGCTCAGTACTTGTAGAGAACGTTGACATAGTGAAGAAACGGTGCACACTATCTATGCGACCATCGGATGTTGGGTCTACTGCTCATGAAGGAGACTGCATCGGACTTTTTCCTTGCATTGAGGAATGGCGGTTAGTCCTAGTTGTGAAACCTGCAGATCGAAAATTCAAGATAGGCAAATTAGTTGAGTGCACACCAAGCAGCTCAAAACCATTTGGGACTCTTTACAACTTGAAATTGGATGAATCCACTGCAATGGGTATTGGTTTCAGAGCAAACGAGACAAATTCAGATGTTGCTCTACGTGAGGGAGAGGAGACTGTGAATGATATTGATATGAAGGACATCGAAACATCTGATGTTCTGGAGAATCGAAAACAATCATTACCAATCCTTGACGTTGATCCATTTTCTGGCGTCGTAGATTTGTCCGAAGACGAGAGAGTCGTTTCAAGTCACACCAGAAAGTGTCTTCTTTCTGTAGAAAGCGAAGTATGGGCACGCGTTTCACTCCTGAAACACATATATCATTCTGGGCGTGAAGATTTCGAAGAAGAAGTTTGTTATCGCTTTCGAACCCTTTCCTCCTTTGCATGGCGTGATACAACTTCGGCCAGGTACGATGCTGAAATGTAAGGTTATAAAAACAATTCGGAAGAGCAGTGATCGAATCCTGGTGGCAATCAACTGAGCTTAATGGCAAGGTCGAGCAACAGCTGGGAAAGAACAAAAGCTTCGGTCAAACCTGGCTGACGTTTCTAGTATTTCTGTTTTGAAGTCTACTGCGCCACAAGACGAATCTGGAGTAATTGGGATGCCGTTTACTGGAAAAGTAACGCAGTCTTTCTCATCACATGTGCATATCGGAATTGGACCGTGTGTGATTGGCCAGCTGTACGTGACGAAGACTGGTGCTTTTTCAGAATAAGAGCTTAGAGAGGTTCCAATTGGACCTCTGTCAGAGCTGTATGCATTTAAGTACGGTTTACCCAAGGTAGGATCTATTGTATGTCCTGCTTATGTCTGCGCAATTCGAAGGCACGAGGACAAGGAGAACAAACTTCCATTGGTTTTGGACCTTTCACTTCACAAGACCCCCACCCCTGTTAAGCTAGAAACAGGAGCCAAGGTCCTTGGTTTCATGCAACATGTGTCGACGAGGTTTAAGATGCCTGGTAGTGACGAAAATGGTACCAAAAACAGAACCTTAGTCACGGCCGGATCAGACCCTCGGATTTCCGTATCTGATGTCAACTGCTTGTTTAAAGACGAAGCCGTGATCATTGAGCCTGGCATACCTGTCGTTTGTAAGATAACAAAGACTGAGCAAGGCTCTAAGCTACTAAAAGGCATCATGTCTGAGAACGGCGCTCAGGATGACAAGCCGTTCCTCGGTATCGTGAGGGACGTGATTCCAGGGCATGGGGTTCAAGTCCTTATCCCATTGAATGCACGGTGGAAAGAAGAAGAAACTTCGTCTTGGAAAATGGTTGATATTTGCAATGTTTCGTCAGACTTTGAAGAAGTTGTCTTGAAAATGCAAAAGCTCAAAGACGGGGATGTTGTGCGTGTTCGTCGAGTATTAGTTTCAAAAGCAGAAACTGGACAGAAGAAGTGAAGAGTATGCCTCACAATGAGGACTCCAGAATAAGACTTCAATGCCCGCGACCCGCTACTGTCAACGTCCTCTGTAGCAGAACTCGAGACTGGAAAGGAACTCCGAGGTTTCGTGAGAGCAGTGGACAAAAAGGGCTGTTTTGTAAGTATTGGAAGGGGGATATCTGCTCATGTGAAACTCTGTGACTTGTCTGATGAGTTTGTCACTGATCCAAAAGATATGTTTCCTGCAGGAAAGCTGGTACAAGGCAAACTAGCCAGCATGGAAAAAAGCTCTTTAAAGCTCTCTATGGTTTTGCGAAAGAGACCACGTCGGAAGCTCGCCGAGGATGTCTTGCGTAAGGAGTTCACAGAAGGGATGAAATTAACAGGAACTGTGCGAAAGATTGAGCCTTTTGGTGCTCTGATTAATATTGGGCATGGTGGAGTTGCCTTGTTGCACAAGAGCGAAGTCGATCAGGACCATTTTGTCAGTAATACTTTTGACGAGTGGGAAGTTGGACAGGACATAACTGCCATTGTCATCAAAGTGCGAAACGGTAGAGTTAATTTTGGGACTAAACGTTGCTATTTCGAAGCTATTCATATTAATGATGATGAGGTCTCGGCTGTGTTAGAGGAAAACGACAAAGCTAGATTTCGGGCCAAGAGTGGGAACAGCGAGCTCAATGAGATAGAAATCATTAGTGTCGAGAGAAACGAACATGTAACTAAGCAAGAAGACAATGTTGGGGGTGAAGGGCTAGAGAAGGAAACTGACGACTCTGACGCTTGCGAGGCTGGGGTAGGTGGAAAGGTTCAGCTAAATGAGGAAGAGTTACCGACCCACTTTGCGCCCAGCGGAAGATCCAGCTTACTATTTGATCAACAGAGTGCATCTTCTGTACCGCCCTTGAAGGTATCTTATGGCTTCAACTTTGATGAGGAGCCTGATACGGAAAAAAACTTCGGTTCAAGAAGTCCAAGAAGAGGGGGAAGTTGTGCAAGTAGGAAAGCCTATTGATGCGATCGCAAAGGACGGCAAGAATCGTACTCGAGAAAAGCGGGAGAAGAAGAGAGAAAAAGCAGCGTTGGAAAGAGAGATTCGCATTTGTGAGGAAGCGATTGCAAACAACCCTGATGCTCCTGAGACAGTTGAGGATTATGAAAGGCTTTTGATGGGTGATCCCAACAACTCGGTACTACGGATACGATATATGGCATTTTGCTTGGGTTTGTCGCTACTTGATAAGGCCCGGAGTGTAGCTGAAAGAGCTCTGGATTCGATTAGCTTGGAATCAGAAGCAGAGAGAGTAAACCTTTGGTGTGCTTATGTGAACTTGGAAGCGAGCTTTGGTATGATGAACTCTAAGGACCCAGAGTTGAACGACATTTTGGGGGTCAAACGAGACGCTGCTGTGCTCCGAGTGTTCGAGAGAGGATGGGAAGAATAACAGACGTGAAGGATTTTCATCTGCGAGTTTCCTCTGCTCTGAGAAGCTCTAGTCCCAGTCTTTCGGAGGAAATATTACGGAGAGAAACACAACGGTTTAAAGCATATGAAGACGTTTGGATTGCGAAGGGGCAGAGTAAATTCGCAAACGGAGATTTGCGAGGCGCTCGACTAACACTAGAACGAGCTTTAATGTCCTTGGACAAGCAAAGACATATTGAGATCATATCGAAGTTCGCTCAGTTTGAGTATAAGTATGGCTCTCCAGAACGAGGTCGTACGGTTTTTGAATCTATTGTTGGAAGTTTCCCAAAACGTCTTGATCTGTGGAGTATTAATCTTGATATGGAAGTGCGACGATGTTCCACGGCTGAAGGCGAAGTCCTTCATGACATTGTGGAACAGGTTCGGGCTCTCTTTCAACGCCTAGTGCGGTTAGAACTCAGTTCCAAGAAGATGAAATTTGCCTTCAAGAAATGGCTCAACTTCGAGAAGATCTATGGAACAAAGGAAACCCAAGCTGATGTCAGTAAAGAAGCCAGGGACTTTGTTGAGAAAAACACGCCGAACACAAACTAACGTGTATGTAGAATCAGGACAAGTAAATAGTTTGGTAAAGTGCTGTCGATGGTCTTTACTAAGTGGGCCACTTGTTCTTTTTTTGGTTCTGTTCTTCATGAAACTGATCCAATCGAAGAGCTAGAGCGCTCATCACAGACTTGTAGTCCTTTACAAAGTTGAACATTGGCTGGGCTTATAGGAGCGGTACTGCCTTTTTCGTTATGTTATTATGGATGCAAACTAAAAATGGCGGGCGACCATGGTGGGCGACCATGGCGTGCTTGACGCTCGAAGAGAAACAAGACATGAAAATTCCCCAATATGTCGCGGAGGTAGTCCTTAACACTTTGCGTGCAAGGGTATCCCAATAGTCTCGGAATGCGAGAGTGAAGTTCGGGTTTGAGAAGTTTGAGTGAATGATCAATATACTTCAGAATTCCCTGCAAGAGGGCAGGGTTTAGTTCATATAGCTGTTTGGTGACTTCCGAAGACTTCTTCCCATTTCGGACATTGAAATAACTTGTGTTGCCACCACAGAATACATGCAAACAAGAAGGAAGCCGGCACAGGTTAGTAATCATTTTCGTGATAGTCTTCGGAAGGGAGCCAAAAGGCCACATTCTGACAAGCTGTAACCAGAAGCGCGTAAACCGGGTTTCAAATTGGGCATGCACTCGCCATGGCATGGATGTTTTGTGCGTTCAGCAGTACTTTCTCCTCCTGCAGATCCCAAACATAGACGGAGCCATCGCCTGAGCCACTCAAAATAAAAGCAGGGTTGGGGCTGAGAGACGCCTCTAATGGTACACCTCTGGCATTGTTATGACCTGTCAGACTGAGATAGGAAGCACCCTTATACGCATCATAGATGGAAACCTTTGCTTCGCTGTCTATGTCAACAATTAAGAAGTATTCTCCATCCGAAGAGAATTTAAGACAAGTGGGAAGAGAATCTGATGGATTGCTTAATGGGAACTCTAGAAATGGGCCATCTTTGTAGTTTAGAGCGTCGTAAAGCTTCAGCAAAGTCTTCGAGTTTGCTGCCCTGTACGCCACTCTGAGTATCAGTCCTTTTTGGATAGTATGAAAGAACAGGAGTACCATTTGCCTTAATCCTACCGAGGGCGTTTTCCGAACGACAATCCCATAGCATTACACATGAATCCTCGGAACACGAGATGAAATCCGGTCTGGCTGGTGAGGCAGAAGTTGACACGACTTTAGATTCATTTCCAGCAAAATACCGAATGTAGAGTTGAGATTTGATGGGAAGTGCCGGGATTTTGTTGTCTCGTGCAGTTGATGCCGTGACCACCGTTGAGGGGTTCGTGTCTTGAACGAATCGGAATATACCACCCGCGTACTGTCGTACCGGAATTCTGCCACTAGTCCACCCGCCAGAGTGTTGTACATAACGAGATCCTTTTACGCGCTTGATGATAGTCCATTTTGAATAGTATCAAGGCATGACGCAGAGCGTTGGTGCTTGCGATGAACCCGGGCCATCTCAAATGATTTAGTTATTCAGTTCGTGTGTTTCTCGCGCCCGGCTTCATATTGACTGACGGCCAGAACAAACAAATCGCCGGTCCAGTACCAATAAATATGTTGCTATAACAACTATAGGTCCACCATTCTCAATTTCGATAGTCCGCCGAATCTCCCGTCACGCTTCACGTAGTCAACCTCGCACACTGGACATTATTTCTGTAGAATTAGGACCTGTAACGACGCATGTACAGGGACTCTCGTACCCCTGTACAATGACTCTGCCAAATGCAGATTTCTTGAATGTAGACCGGGAACGTCAATCAGAAGACTCATTCGCGGTGGTTCACCGCAATAATGGACGAGAGATAGCGTTCCCCGACGCCAGAGCGTAAGATACAGAGTGGTAACGCTAACACTAGCACCACGCTAATACAAAATGGCTGAAGAAATATTGCAGTTACGCGATCCCTATCTTGTACTCTGTAGCAACTCATCTGTAGCGCTGCAACTCCAAACATTTCTAGTACAACAATGGTACATGGCTGTCCAACGATCGGAAACCCTTTTTGGCTTCTAATTAGCTACAAAACCACACAATGTTTGGCACAAATTTGCATCGGTGAAAGATTAGGAACGATAGATACCCCCACTGTAAGTTGCTACGCTGTATTAACTTACAGCTTTATCTATTGTTGCCTTGCACAGCGTGTGTTGCCATGGAGCATAGTCCCGCCGGGCACACCCCAACACGCGCACCAGGCCTATGACAAGGATCAAAAATGGACTAGGTCGCGTTTTTGCGGGACTCAAAAAGCCATGAATCACTTAATGTCGTCATAGATCATAACTTTCTCTAACCAAAAATCCCCCGTCCGTCGCCTGCCTTTCGCGTAGCGTCGGCTCCGCTGATTCTCCTTTCCGTTACCCACCCCTCAACGTGCTAGAATGGATGGCATCGACGCGGAACCGTCATCCAGATTCTCTGCAACGTAGTGGTGCCAAACGCCTTTGCCCACGCGATTCTGCTGAACAATCACACATTCTTCATCATTCCGATGATGGAAATCTCTCTGTTTGGGTATCTTCATTCATCGCCGAAGGTCAGGGTTTGCTTCTATATGGTGCTATTCATCACTTTCAGCAATTGAGCTCTAAGACCATCATTAATCTGCGGAACAGAAGCTCTTGCCTTCAGAAAGAAATCAAAGTGATTCTCTTACACAATAGCTTTCTCCCTCTCTACCTTTGTGACCTGGAATGGAATCCATGGCACATTTGCACTCCTATCGTGATGAAGTAGCCTTCCAAACCCCCTCCAGGACATCTCTAGATAATGGCCCAGGCGCATCAGATTCATGACGGGAAGAACCAACAACAAAAAGACGAAAGTACCCGTGACGACCAGTGCCGGTTATGCATCATGACTTGGAGACAGATGGGTCAGATTCCAATCAAGCTAAACGAACCGTCCTGAGCACAACTCCTGCTATGAAGCCTTCGGACCATTAACGTATTCACGTTCCATTCCCTGAACATTCTGATCCATGGCTGGCTTATTCCACTCCAACTCTTCCAGACAGCGCAAGTGGAGGAATCGCAGCCACCACATCAATCGAATCCTCGTCCCCAACCAGCGCTCTATTATCAGAAGGCCATCAGTCTTTATAAGATTCGGAGACTAAGTTGTTCGCCACCCCATCATCTCTTCCTGTCAGCATCTACGAGAATCAAAGTAGAAGCCGCAGCGTAGAAGCCCGTACAGACAAACCACATACCGTTCTGCGGCACGATTCTGGTGATGTTAGTCATAATGTCAAATATGAAATGAAAGGACAGTCTTGGGAATTCAACTTGCGTTCAATCATGTCATCCGGTTCCCAAGAACTTGTAACTGTCGGCGCATTAGGCTTTCAAAGGGAGGAAGAACTTCCCGATAAATTTAAACACCATGTGGGAACGCTCCTTACTCGAGATGAGCATTCAAATTTTCGAATTGTGGCGTGAGCAAGCGGACGACCAATCTAAGTGTCTTAAGTTACCTCGTTTGTTCGTCAATAAAAGAGCAGGCGAGCTATCGATAAGGATATAAGTGGCATCGAACCACAGATCGTTTGTAGTCAAATTGTCGATAGACCTCTACAATAAGCAGCATCTCAGGCAATATTTTGTTTCCAGTGCTTACAAGTGCTTGTAAGTCATCCCCCGACATGAGAAAGTGGCTTGAATTGGAAGAAAAATACAAGCGGTGACGACATGCTCAAATATGAAAACGGTAAAACGTGTCGACCATTAGCAGTTGCACCGCACGTGCCGGGCTTCACTACTGTACAAAGAGCCATCGGTCTAATCGTCGTTACCCTTTTGGGACACGACATATGGGACGCTCACCGCAAATTACCAACCCCCGTTACCACGATTGCAAGCCATCGCCCCTACCGGTATCTCGTTTTGTCTCTTCGTACCAGACCGGAAACCATGGGAAAGAAGCGCCCTTTGTTCGAGATCAACGGACTCTCCCACCTCCTTAGAGACAATTTGCCCTCCTATTCGTCACAAATCTAACATATCTCATCTTTCCCGTCGCAGACGTGTTTATCACTAACACAAGTCGTGCCGTCGGTACAGCCAAACGAAAAATTCCGCCTCCGATCAGCGTCCACGTCAGTGCGACCAACAGCGTCATTTCCTAGAAGATAACAACAATCTTGCTGAACAGATGTACACAGTGTTGTTGCCCAATAGAAAGCATCCATTCGCGTAACCGTTCTTGTCTAATGAGCAGGGCTGGATCGCATAACCGTGCAGTGTTTCGGTATTATCTCGGCAATGCCTTAAGTGTAGCGCTTCAGAACCCAGAGACATTCGCACGCGATCAAAAGTCTTCAATATTCTCCGTGTAGTCGGTCGAAGGGCTGCCTGAACTTAAGAAGAGAGCTTCATATTGTTTTCAATTTTACTAATCGATGATCAAAATGATGATCTTCTTCGGACGAGACGGGAAAAACCTGCAAAAACCCGCTCAAATGTTCTACAGTGTCTCGTTAGGTCAATGGCAGGGTACCAACTCGAGACAAAGAACTAACGTGCTGTTCTAATCCCGGAACCGTTTTGGAACGTTCCTTTTACGTCGCTTTCCCGCTGACAGTTGGCTGTCAGTCTCTGCCAAAGGCAACGGTGCTTTTTGGACCTTCTTTCTCTTTGGGACCCGCGAAGACCTTTGCTTTTGTGTGGGTGCGAATGAAACTTCTTCTTCTTCCTTCTCGTAGATCTTAGTTTTGGCCTCTTTACTCTGATCACAACGGTCTTCTGGATTCCATTCCTGTTCTGAGTAGCGACTCTGTTTCCTGTTGGTTTGATTTTTCTCTCAGATTGTGAGACTCAGTGGGAGTGGACAAATTTCGTCTTCTGATGGGGAAACACTTCCAGCTCCCTCTTTTGATTGAGAACCAACGAACCCCATCTGCTTGGAATCAGGATTTGGGCTGGGTTCGAAATGGGTACTTGTTCTTGTGTTTTCCTCTGACTTGTTTTCATTGACTTGCTGCCCACTAATTTCGTTGGTTTTGTCTCGTCGATTCGGTGCTGACTCTGGTGCATTATTTTGAGTTTCTGCCTTTCGGCGCCTAGCCTCCACAAGATCAGCTGCTCTCCTGACATTCAGGTCATTCTGCCGCAGCCTGTTGGCGTGGGCAGTGCTGCTAGCATTCTGATGGACAGTTTGATTTCGAACAGCTCTTTTGCGTTCCGCCTTCCGGTTGCAAAACTTGGCTTTGACAGCCTCCTGTGCCGCCCAAAGACCTGCAGTTGCACGTACATGAGGAAATCTCTCAGCAAGGTTCTTACAGATGCGGCCCAGCTCCTGTTGAAATTCATACTTCCTTCGGGCCATCACAGTTTCGACTTCATGGAAAGAGAACTTCCCGTAGAACTTGTGAAGTAGTTCTGAGGATTCGAGCTCTTTTCCGGCAGCAGCCAATAAGCGATATGAGTAGGTCTTACCGGAGCATTCTATCGGTTTGATCGGTTGTTGCACATGATCCTCATTGTACGTATTGATGGCGGTCTTCAAAGTCTCCCCAATGTACACCTTTCCCGACTTTCCTTCCGAATGTGGGTGCTTAATAACACCGGGCTTCATCAAGTACAACCTTGTGCTCTCCCGTTCCAATCCTTCAATTGCTAGAGTGACCTCGTTGAGTTTTCTTTGCAGAGAGTGATTGGAAATTGAAGGTGATGCAATTGCGTGTAGAGATAACTTTCGGAAAGATAGGGAAAATATGGAAAGGAAAAGCAATAGGTTGGCACACGATGTCGTGGAATAGAACAGGAATGTTAACGTAAATGGATGGAGTGGGGGAGAAGGGAAATGAGGCCACGCTGAATAGGAGAAAAAATGAACTGAAGACCTGGAATGTGAGAGTTCCTACTTTATAGGACCCGGGTGAGAGACCGCATGAGCCTAAACTACCTCTCACAGCGAAGCGAAAGAGCAACCGGGATGAAAAGAAAACCGCACCAAATCCCGCGCGACAAATGCACCTTTGACTTTTTGCATGGGGTTCAGATCATCATCATCCCAGATCGAAACGTCCAGGTCATATGGCACAGCTTCTTATTACCATGCATACAGTTCTTCGCATGGAGCTTTAATACGTAAGAGACTTACTTCGTAACGGCATGGAAGGAGGAGGGTACCGATGCGCACCGTGTTACGGGTGTTCCTGTCCACCTGGTCGTATTGCCAAGAAAGCTACGGCCTATAGGCACTGGAGATCAGCATTATCGTCTAGAATGCATCCGTACGTTGTCCCGAGGCCACTTCCGATCACACTGGAAGACATTATGGCGGATGAATCTTCCGAAACATATTCTAGAAGACAAGTTGCTGCATTGAACGAAGAGAGCCCGGTCCACTACCCACAGACGGACAGATCTCCGAAAGATGATCAGAACGCAAGTAATGCCGAAAACAGTGCACCCACCTCGCCGCCTTGTATCGACTTGCAATCAAGACCTCTTTCTCCTGAACCGGATCCATATGAATGTAAAAAAACCTCAATACACCCATCGATATTTGATGTGTACACATCTCAAGGCCGCAGTATGGTTTCAAATGAAGAACGTGATGAAATACATCCACGAAACGCAGATAGCGGCTCATCAGAAGATTCAGGTGTCGATGCGGGGATTGCATCCTGCGAACCCTTCTTCACCGATAACTCTGTCCTCGAACACAGAAAAAGAGATCATCGACCACGAATTGCTAAGGTTTCAGCGTCAGATTTCTCTCCAGAGGGTGATGGAGGGGATTTTGCTAATGGTTTCGGCGTTAGTGATGAGAACCTCTCTGATGCGAACGGTTCCGAGCTAGAAACGATAACCGAAGCCCAAGACGAAGATTCTCAACGTGCAGCAACACACTTTAGTGTAGAATCTCGACTGAGTAGATTTGTATCGAATCATTCATTTATGTTACGATTTGCGACTAGGCATCCGACAGCAACTCGTGCCATGATGGATGAGCTTCTTATTGAGCGTGATGCAGAGTACAGGTCATGGAACGGAGTCCTAAAAGCTTTGCTCCATGGCTCTGGACTTTATTTGTCCGTCCATCCGTATTGTTCCGAAGGACATCAAGCCCTCCCTAGACAGTCTGATGGATCATTCAAGAAGTGCTTTGTCGCTGCTTGTGCTCAGGACCAAGCCAAAGTGCTGACATACAACTACATTGGAATTTGGGAGCGTCTACGAGCCAGAATCGAATCGAAGACGGAGGGGCCAAAGCTTTTCGAGCACCTTAACAACGGGCTTCGAGAAATGGTGAGGTCAGCGAGTAACGAAAAGGTATACGAAGACTTCTTCTCTGGGGCGGTTTTTGAAGAAGCGCTTGAGAAACTGGGTGGCGTACAGCGCGTACAGTACGATATATTTCTCAGCTTCTCTACTGACGGAGTATCCGCGTTTAAAAGTGTAGAATATAGCTACTGGCCCTGCGTATTGTACATTCTCAATCTTCTTCCCCGTGAGCGCTTCAAAGTGAAGAATGTTCTGCCCGTGTGCGTCATACCAGGACCGAAGGCTCCAGGAGACCTGGTATCCTTCTTGAGACCAATGCTGAATGAATTAGAAGAACTAAGCAAAGGAAAAAAAGTGTCACTATGGAATGGGAACAAAAAGATTGTTCGGGTTCATCTACTCCATATTCTTTCAGACCTAGCTGATCTCAACAAGCTCTGCAATCTTAAAGGGTACAATGCACTAGTTCCCTGTCGGTTTTGCTCAGTGAAAGGTGTGTACTCACCCCCACACAATCACGTGTACTACCCAGCAGTTTACAAGAGAAAGGGAAAAAGAAGGGCAGAAGTTCTTTGGGACAAGGATAGACTCCCACTGCGTTCGGGAGATCAGCTAGTGTCTGAGTTGAAACACCTCCGCGGAAAGTGTAAAACTGCGACATCGAGAGAAGTTGAAGACATTTGCAAACAAATGGGTATGAGCAGATTGGATATTGGTGATCTTATATCGAAGTCGCCGCTTGTCATACCCTTTCGCAGCTTCCCAATCGACCTAATGCATCTCTTATATGAGAATATTGCCCCTCATCTTGTGTCCATATGGTGTGGAGATGTGAAGAGCTGCAGCGATCTTGCCTTTCTAGCATCCAAGAAAATGAAGGAAAAAGTTAGTAGGAGACTGATTTCCGCTGGGAAAGGTTTCAGCTCAAAAATTAGAAGATCTAGAAGGCTTGAGGATAAAGGTCGGTGGAAAGCAACGGAATGGAAAGCTTTTGTGCTCGAATTGAGCCTGATGGTTCTTGAAGGACTCTTACCTAAGCACGTAATGGATGGTTGGATGGGTTTTGTAAAGCTCTGTGAACTTCTCTCTCGCTGGAAGCTTTCCGAAACTGATGTGGAAGACATATACCGCTTTTCTAGAAGGTTCTTTGCACATTTTCAGAACGTATATTATCAAGTCTGTGACGAGAGAGTGAATCTCTGCCGCTATACATATCATCTCCTCCTCCATATTGCCGACTCAATCAAGGATTGTGGGCCATTGTCACTTCTATCCCAGTGGCCTATGGAGAACTACATCGGAGCACAAAACAGGGGTTGCAATGCAAACTATCTTTTTGCCGAGTCTGTTGTAGAAAACTTAAAATTCAAGGAGACGCTCACCCTCTACTCCGTTCGAAATGATTTGCAGATGTTCCTTTGTGACCCAGACGACATTGAGAGGCCATCCCTTCTACGACCACGAGGAGACACACATAAAGGATTTCTGTTCAGGCACCTAAAGTGCACGAAGAATGTTGCGAGCTTTTCCAGAAGTCACGCATTGGACATGAAGAAGCTCCTATGCGACTACTACCAACGCTCTGGGGGCCCTGAATGTAGCTCAGTATCAATTTCAGATTTTGGAGATGACGAGAAGATGGAATGTTGGAGTCGTTTAATTTCAACAGAGTGTGAAAATGGATATGTGACGACCTTCACTGGATACCAGGACCCAACAAGGTTGATTTCAAATGAAAAGCATCGACCTTCATGTTTCATAGTCGCAACGTTTCAAGGAAGCAATTCGAATGAAAACGTTGTTGTGCTCAATAACTACTATGGGAGAGTTCTCTTTTTCTTTGAACACATGTTCAGAGGAAGAAAGAGCATGTTGTTCGTCGCAGATTGGGTACCCAAGGGAATGTGTTGGGGAAACCAGGGGCAACTCTTTCGAAAAGGAAGTATAGCAGATCAAAACGAGTTTCAGGATGTTTCGATAGAGTGTGTAACCATTATTTCACACCAAATCTACGTCATAGAGCAGGATGTTTCTATCAGTCGCCGATTGCAGAAGCGTTGCTATTTCATCGATGATATGCGGGAATTCTATCGCTCTCAGAATCAAAAGCAAAGAAATGCTTCAGAGAAGACTCTGGTTTTGCTGCAAGGCTTTTAAGTACGTGCTTGCCATTAGTTGAATCCAACGCAGAATGTAACAGCTTGTCTACAATTATAGAGGGGTAAGAATAGATGTGTACTGTTAATGGCTTTTGAAACTTACTGAAACTCTCGTCACCGTTGTGAACTTTCGTACAGAACTATGAGATAATGGTGGAGGTGTATGCGTTGACCTTTGAAAGACTCACGGGATGAGAAAGGCGAGTCTTGAACGATGATTTCGGAAAAAGAGGGAAGTTTTATGAAGCTTATAAGACTGACGGGATCTTAAAACAACTGACGGGTGGAATCATTGGGAGGGAGAGGGGTTGGCTTTGGGATAAATGCTACTTATTGTAGACATTCCTAGCGAAGGAAAGAAATTCGCCGTCAAAACATACTTAGGTATGGAAAAGAACAGCTCAAAGGGGGTGAAAGGTCATATATGCCACCGGCGACGGGCTCGAAAATGAAAGAAAATAGTCGGTTTGTCATGTAAGCATCGTTTATGGTGCGCTGTTAGACGCGTAACAGGTGAAGAATAGGTATCCTAGCCATTCTCTGACGCACATAATGGCACTCAAGGGAGAAGCAGCATATGAGTTTCATTGCAAACGTTAGCCAGAAGGTTTGGACTTCGTTTTTTTGTCGGCAAATGGAACGGTTATGGTGCAATTGTGTATACCACCAGTTTCAGGCGTTTTGGGGGCTATCCTATTGCTATGGTGCTGGGTATGAAACGGTCACAATCAATGCGGTGCAGAGCGCCAAGTAATGGGAGCACTGGATGATGAAGCATGTCTTGGAAGCGAGGATACGGCACGTGGGATGTACGACGTTCAAAAACGTCTGCTCACAATGGCTAGGCAGGAACCCGAAGCCTCTAGGGTGGTTGGTCAAATGGCAGAGCGAGCAATGAACAGTACCGAGACATTTTTCACTGCCTGCGACTGTGAGGTTGTGCGTCATAGCAAGCGTACTTCCATTGTCATCGACGCGCTGATCTAACAATAGGAGATATACATGAAACGGCAATGAATCGCCGGCAATGAATGGGCGATGGGATATTTGACCCTAATACATCTGCAATACAACGTCGAGAAAGTGCCAATATCATAATCATAGCAATTTGGGATTCTGATCAATTGTTGATGCATTTACAATGCTCCTGATGCAGTTAGAGTTGTAGCAAGTAATCAATAAAAGAAACTGAACTCATCAATCAAGCTCAGTAGCATACTCAGTTGCACGGAGATGGACTCATGGGTTCACTACAAGCGGCTAATACAAAGGGGATGAATGACTTTTATTTTTGTTATCGTTCTACGACTTCTCGATAGATGGGCAATGAAAAATGGTTAAAAATCTGTAATTTATCATTCCCCCAGTGCGTCCATCATTGAAAACTAAATATTTCATCGAGGGCTATACGTTAGCTATCCCGGTTCGCGAGTAGTATTGTAACTGTGTTGAACAGTCTATTGAAGTATCTGTCGAACAGAGGCAAACCAAAAAATTAAAATAAAACACTCCTGCAAAGATAAATAAACATTATTTTCAATTGAAAACCTATGGGGACCCGACAGAAATAGTTCCGCCTGGGTGGTCAGCGGTCCGGGGTGTTGTGGCGCTTCATCAGGGCACTGATGAAGCGCCACTCCACCCCGGACCGCTGTCCACGCAGAAAACTTAACGGACGCAATTCTTTTTTTTTCCTTCAAAACTGGGTGCCTTTATTCTATAGCTGTGCGTACGTAGTAGTTATGACAATCATTTAACTTTCTAAATAACGCGATAGTGAATTCTGAAACCTGCAATACGGAACCTCTTGAGTTCAATCCTATATTGAGCGGGCGCAGTGTTCGGTCAGGAAGTGAAGGCAACGAACGTGATTGAGAAGGGAACTTCCACTATACGTTCTCGTGAGCATTCTCGACGGTCGTAATCCGCGTTTCGAATTGTTTAAACCCTTTGTATCCAACATGGCGCCTCTGAACCATAAAAGGGGGCGGGAGTCAGCGCGATCGAAGAGGAACAGCGAGGGGTCAGAAATGGCGCCATTTACGCGAGGAAGAGGAAAGGCGAAGGTCTCCACGCCTCGTAGGGCGAAATCGCGTTCCGAGCGGGTCACACCGCGCGCGATGAAGAAGAAGACGAGTACTCCCGCGCCACATAAGGTAAAAGGTGGCGACTCTGTATCTTTGTTCATCAGCCTTGGAAAGGACAAGAACAGGGTTGAAGTTGGTATTGCGGAAGTACGTGGCGTGGGGCCTGCTGGTGGTACCGGGAATGGGCTCTGCCGTTCGATGCATGGCCATCTTCTAAGCCCCAATGCCTTAGAGGGTGAGGATTTGGTGGTTATCTGGAGGACGAATATTTCAAGTCATCTGGACGCGAAGTACCATTACCGTTTCTAAGGTTCGGCGGAACCCCCGAGTAAGCTCGCCGAATTGGTATCGGCTGGGTTGTATGCCTCGGATACGTCGATGATGGCTTCAATTGAGATTCCCCGGAGTCCCACTTCGCACCCCACTCCGCACCCTGGGGCCGGGAAGTCGTCCACCTCTCAGCCTGAGAGTGAAGATGTTGAGGAGGTCAAGGAATCGACTGAGCAGTTCTCTGAAACCGCCAAACTCCAGTCTCCACCAACGAGAGGAGGAGGACGAGGAGGTTCTAAAGGGATGAAGAAACCGGTGAAAGCAATTGAGAGGGTTAACATCGTGGATGACTCCGATGACGATGATGTGGAGGTGATTGGGACTAATAAGGCTTCTATGGGTGGAACGGAGGGGTATTTGTTCGATGAAGGAGATAACGTTCCGTCGGATGAGGTGGACACCACGGTGCCGCTACCGAAGATATCCCTCGCCGACTATGTTCAGCAGCGGTTGACGACGGATATCGAGATGATTGAAATCCCGAAGAAGACGGTTCGCACTGTAAATCTGGCGCACAAGGAGGCCGCGTAGATGAAGTGCCGCAACTTTGGTTGGCTTCCCTCCGTCAGTTTGATTGCCGTTACACTTGTAGGCGATTTGGAAGCGAGTGACATCGTTGACGGGAGACTTATGCTGCCTGTAACACTTATAGACGGATATCACCGATTTCTTGGGTTACAGGACCTGCGTGAGGAAGAAGGGAAATGGGAGGATATAGTGAAGTTTCTGGATGTTGTGTTATGGACGAGGAAGGATGGTAATCCGATGGTCATGAATGAAGTGCTAGGACTTGGCAATCTCCTGAACGAGATGAGCTCCAATGTTCTGAAGATGTCTTTCGCAGACAAGCTTCACAGCACGGTGTCCTTCGTTGAAAACATCATTGAAGAAGGAGGAGTGGATGGGAAGAAGGTGACGTCGAAACAGATAGCGGGCGCGTTGAAAAGAAGTGGGGTTATCGGGGACTATATTATGCGTCACTTGAATCCCTATGCGGCACTGGCTCTGAAGTTTGTGCAAAGCGAGGGGCTTCTCCAATTCTTTGAGAAGGTGTGTGAGGAGGGGCGGCCGCTGACGCTCACAAATGTGTCCAGTGATCTCCTTATGGAACTCGCAGATGAGGAATTCCGTTTCGTAGTCCGTTGCTTGCAATGGCATGTGCGACTGAGAATGTTCTCTGCAGGGAGGACGGGCCGTTTTAAAGATATGAGGAAGCACTTCTTTCAGTGTGTAATTGGTATGTTTAAGCTTTGCGACATGACTGCCAAGAGAAAGAAGATGACAGTTGAGGAAGTGATGCAGACGGTTCTCAAGATTGGAGGAAAGGGAGGTATCTGTCTTGGGATATCTCGGGAAGCAAAGAGCCAAAATGGAGCTCGCGGGGGCAAAGCGTTTTTGGGACGGGATGGTGTCTAGGAGGGTTAAGACTGCAGGTGAAAATCTGGAACAACACTTTAAAGTACCACTGCGAAGTTCAGAGGAGGCGGAGGTTGTAGAGGAGGTTTTTTAAGAGGTTGTGGAACCGGAGGGGACGGCCAGGTCTCTATCTGCTGATGTGGAGAACGATCCCATGGTGGTGGAAAGCCCTGAACCGGGACCACCGGTGTTAAGACGTAGCACAAGACGTAAGGTGGTTCCGGGTCGCTTGAGAGAAGAGGAAGTTGGACGGGTTGTGGGGAAGAAGAGGAAAATGAGGAAGAGAACTTCTGTGGTGCTTACTGACGACGAGGATGAGGATTATATGCAACCTGCCCCGAAGCGAAGAAGGAAGGGTACTGTGAACATATCTTCTGTTGACATACCTTTGGAGGTTGTTAACCTGTTCAGGAAAATGACGAGGACTGCGTTGAAGAAGTTCTTTAAGAAGCAGAAAATCAATGTGATGTCGTCCAGTGAGGGCGAAGGAAGAGAGTGATAGTAGTGAGAAGGATAGTGGATTTGTTGGGGATGAACCGAGGGGGGAAGGTGAAGAAGGAATGCGTAGCTTTGAGAATAACAATCCGGGTGTTCTCCCGAAGGGGATGAAGACAGCTGGGGAGTACACCGGGGGATCAGATATGTCGTGGACGAATATGGTGAGTGCACTGCCGAGTGAGTGGCCGGAAGGGAAGAATGCTGTGAAACACCAGCACCCGTGGATGGATATGCTTCACCTACGAAAGCAGCATAGGGCGGGGTGTTTAACGGTGGAGGATTTGAGGGCGGTGCATCACGCGTTGTACTGGCATGCAGTCCGAAATGTGCAGAAGGAGCTGGGGACTACGAAGGAACCAGTTCTTGGGGTGAAGCTGCCGTTGAAGGGAAAGCCGAAAGGGGAGGAAGAAGCTCTTTGGATGGCGGCGATGGAGAGGGATGACCTGGCGCGAGAGTATTTTGCAGCGAAGAGAATGGAGTTGATGGAAAGAGGATTCTGTGTGATGGAGGAATTTGGAAGTGGCGAAGGCATGTCAGATGAGGCGAAGAAGAAGGGGATGGTGTTGGATGAAGATGTGACAGAGAGTATGTTGGAGTTCTTTCACAAGGATTTCTTGGAACAGCCGGACCTCAAGTTCGAGGAGAACCGCAAGAGATGGAACCCTATCATCAATGCGGGAGATGGGAAGGACGCGGGGGATAGGATGCAGGGCATTGAACGATACATTACCACGAAGAAGGGGATTGTGGATTACATGGAATCGGATGAGAAGAATGTGATGATGGTGAGAAAGAGGGCGTTGTTGAATGCTAGGTTTGGGCAGATAGCAGCCGCTCTTCGTCTGTGTAACAACAGTAGGGCGAAGAAGAGGATGTATGCGCCGGAAACAGGAGGACGTGTGTTGTGTACGGGGGAGGGATGCCCGAGGCAGGTGTTGCACACCGATTTCCGAGGGTTGACGAATGTGGAGAAGAACAATGGGGAGATTCCAGGATTCTTCATGATGGCCTCCGGGGGGAGCTCTTTTATGATATGGGTATGTGAGAGGTCACATAATATGTATGTGACGGATGACAAGAGTTTGAAGAGGCTGTCTCATACGATGGTTGTGAAGAAGTTCAGGGTTCCACCGTACTCCATGTTGATTGGAAGGGGAGATGTGTTTCATGCTGGGGCTGGGTACATGGATGCGCTGGTGAAAGAGAATTGTCTACGGTATCATATGTACTTTATGCCCGAGGGATACAAGCTCCCTGATGCGGTACACAGGTAGCCTGCTTTTCGGCCCAAATTCGTAGATGAGGAATTTGGACTCGGGGAAGACCCGAACGACCAGCCGGACGAGGAGAAAAGTTCTGTGAGCAACTTTGAAATGGAGGAAGAGGAAGTTGGAGAGGAGGATTACGAAGAGGAAGATGACGAGGTACAAGGCCACAAGGCTGATAACACGGATGAGGAGTACGAGGAGAAACCGATGATAATGGATTATGAAAAGGACTAGATAAAACACGTAGGGCGTATAGTGTTATGTGTGCGAGAATGAGGTGACTTGACTAGTACTGAGAAATGAACGAATGTTTTGATATAATGTGAGCATAAAAGGATTGTTGAAGAAAGAAAATGAGTTACAAAGCGTGGGGTAAGAAGAGAGAGTATTGTGCGAACATATCTTTTTTACCAAATGAGACCAAAGTAGTACTGGTACTAAAAGAGTATGTCTTTTCTAAGGACAGTGACATAGTTGGTGTGAAAAGGGGCAGGGTCAGCCAAGCCCGCTCTCTTGGTATCCTCGGAGGAAAGGTAGAAGTAAGCATTTCGGAATTCGTACTCAGAGAATGAGGCGTGGAAGGAGGTAAGAGTGCTGCCGTAGGCGGGGAGAGATTGTACTCTAGAGGGGATATTGTAGGAGATAGCTGTGTCGGAGGAGACTATGCCGAGTAGTTCCTTCATTATCGTTGAGCCTATGGTATTGTAGCGGGTGACCACGTCATGCATGGTAATGGAGCCGTGCAAGGAGCCAACTAGGTTGAATGAAGAGATCCAGACGAGCTTTTCGTAGTAGGATTTAGAAAAGGCGTCTTCGTCAACGATATTACAAGTGAGACCTTCGTTAAAGAAGCGTTGTGCTAGTGCGAAAGCCCATTTTCCGGTGACAGTTGTGAGGCCGTTGGGAGTAAGAGGGGTGACGCCATCTTGTGGAGGTGCAGCGAGAGTGAGTACGGCGATGTAAAGAACTGCTCGTGTGGTGTGTTGAAGACCATTTTTTGAAAGAATGGGAAGAATGTGGCCGTTCTGAATGAAAACCAAGTCTTTTCTGCGAGATGGAGGGCAGGAGCGAATTACAGTTTCCAACAAATTGCTCCTACCGCAGAAGAAAATGGGACCCTGCGGAATGCTGTGCGTGGCTATGAAATTTTGGAGTGAAAGAATGGTATCTTGAAGGGTACCGTGGTTCTAAAGCATGGAGCCAATGCGGCCTCTTCATAAAACAACAGCTGGGGTGTGGGAGGAGCGGAGAGAAGAGGAAGGCGAGGTCATTATGTCGAATTTGTTGGATGCTGTGAGGAGATATTGTGCTACAGGAGAGGAAGGGAGAGATGCTTAAGTAGAGAACGGCGTTGCCGATGTATACATCGATAAAGTGGTTTCAGAGGAAAAGATAATTTTTATGACTAGGTAGTTGAAAGAATGAGGTAGGTGGGTATGAAGGGACTAGGACTGATGAATGTGTTTATGAAAATAGATGTGTCGAAATGAAGTATAAACGGGATGATTTAATGGTAAAGAGTTAAGGAACGGGCGCTGTGGATTGGTTTTGTGGGATGGTACTGAAAGGAAAAAACGAAAATATGGAAATATCTGGGACAAATGGAGTTTTTGGGGAATGGCGGGAAATTGAGGTATTGAAAATTGTGATACAAATAGGCCTGGTAGAGGGGTGTGTGGCCACGAGTGTAACGGCTGTGACCAGGGCTGGCAAGGACGAGGGTTGTGGTAAGTCGCTTAGGCCTGTTCAAGTCGTTTATCGCCGGACGGCGTCTTTTCTCGGGATGTCGAATGGATACGTTGGTGACGAGGAGCTAATGGCTCTGCTGCATAGAACGGAAGTGCCAGACACGCCGCCGCGGGAGGAGGGAGGGGGTACTGAGGGGGTTTGTGTGAGTCAGAGGGTTTGTAATGGGGATGGAGAAGGCGGTGGAGGTGATGGGGATGGGGATGGAGAAGGAGGACCGGAGAGAAGGTTTATGGGGGAGATGGAGGAACGGGTGAGGAAGCTTGGGGGAAGTTTGAAGGAGCACTTCGATGACATGCTGTACGAGATGGTGGCAGACATAGGGGTGGTGCTGAGTGTGTCGGAGGTTGGGGTGCCGATGGAATTGATTTCGACGATTCGGAAGAGGATGAAATTGACTGGAGTGGGGGCTGTGGGATATGTCAATGGGATGTTGGAGTGCGTGGGGAGGGAGATGGAGAGGCTGCGAAAGGAGAACATGGGGCTGAAGGGTAGGGTTGAAGTGTTGGAGGAGCAAGTAAGACAGGTGGAGAAGGCGTGCAAATTGCTGAAGGATTTGAAGGAAATGGTGAGAGGAGGGGGAGTAGGGGTGGGAGAGGAAGCAAGTAAAGGGTCGCCGGTGACGCCTGGTTCTCGGGGTGGGCGGGGGAGTGTGAGGGAGAGGGGGGGAGAAGAGAAGGGAGGAGAAGGTGTGAAGAGTCGACTGAAGAAGAAGAGGAAGGGTGGGGTGATGTTGGACGAGGATGGGAAGGTGTTTGTGGCGCCGCAGCTGCCGGGTGGTGCGCTGTTGGTGGGTTTCGGGAGTGCGGCGGCGGCTGCGAGGACGGCGGAGCGTATATTGGAGGAGCAGGAGGAGAAGAGGCTGGGAGGGGTTGGAAGCCGCTTTGGGGCTAAGAGGGTGTACCAGAATGGGGAGAGTTGTCCGTTGGACTTCTTTAACTTCACGTTTAGGGAAACTGAGACTCAGGATCCGAATGCCGAGTTGGAGTAAACCAGCGCTGGTGACCCGAGAGTATATTTTTTGAGTAATTTTGACGCCTGCGACAAATGTGAGGTAACGGGCAGTGGCGCACGAACTGCAGACTAGCATACAACTTCAACAAATGGAGTTCAACTGCGGCACGTGGAAATGCGATTTCCAAAAAAAATTTTTTTTGCCTTGCCAACTAGCGCAATCTGCGAAATTGCTAGTTTTTTGCGGACTTTTATTTTCATAACTAGCCATCTAGCATACTAAACTAGCATTCCGAGAACACCGACGCTGAGAATAGAAGCCATGAGTACAGGGCAAGTCGTTCCACGGAAGAGAAGGAGAGGTAGAGAAAACTCGACATGGAGACCCGCCGAGGAAGTAGAGAAGCCAATGAAGCGCGGTACGAAAGCCGGAGCAGAAAAGTAGGGTGGCTGAGGAAGCGCAGTGCTAAGCCCGACACAGAACATGAGAACCACCGAAGTAGAGTGGCGCCGAGACCAGCGCAAGAAAGTCCATGAGCGTAGGTGGCGGCCCAAGGAAGCCAGCATCTGGGGTATAAAAACCTGGAGAGGCACGGTACAAAGGCGAAAACAAGTAGCCTAGAGCAGCAGAGGCGGTGGGGCACGAAGAAGGACAACAGAGAGTAGAGGAGCCGGAACGGTGCGAAGTGGGGGCTGGCACAGAAGCGTCGGGAGCCGGTAAGGTGCGCTACGGAGGCTGGCACAGGAACGTAGAGGAGCCGGTAAGGCGCAGTGCCAATGGCCGGTACAGAAGCGTAGGGGGCGGATGGGAAGTGCGGTGCGAAGGCTGGCACAAGTACCCGGGCAAAACTTTCCGCCATTGAGGCTGAGGCAGGCTTTTTTCCCAAATGTTCAAGGTATTTTCAAGGAGTCAATTTTTTCAAAAACAATTAAGTCATTATATCTTCATTGGATTTTGATGCAATGAAAACTTAATGACTCTGGACTTGTTCTAATGAACAAAAGAGGATGAACAAGTAAAAATCTCACGAGTACCGATTGGAATTGGATTGCACGAGTTTTCGCTGGGGTAGATAGAGTGGTGGAGGTGGTGATGCGTGAAGCCAATACCAAAATATATAGTAGCCCGAGGGGCGCGAACCGGAAGCCGGTCTAGAAGTGTGGTGAGCTTAGAAAAGGTGGCACGAGGGCCTACACAAGATCTACGAGAAGCAGGGGGGCACAGCGCCGGAGACCGGTGCGGAAGCGTAGAGAATCGATGACGCACAGCAGGAACGCCTACGGAAGTAGCATAAAACAACTGTGGGGTTGCGGCGCGGAGGCTGACAATGATCCGGTGTAGGGCGGGGAGAGAGTCCAGAAGGCACGGCGGACGCAGCGTGGTGACGCAGGAGTGGACGCGACAAAGGGAGCGCGGTGCAAAGAGTAGAAGTAGTAGAAGAAATGAGGTAAAAAACAAAGTGCAGAAGGAGCGGGTCACGGCGAGGGAGGCGCAGCGATGATTCTCGCAACCGCTGAAGTGGCCTAGGGCAGCAGCATCCGAGGCGACGGTGGCATGTCGGTTTTTAGACTGCGTTTCACTGGGCGAGCGCAGAGTTGACCGCCACCGGCCCGCCGGCGAGCAAGTATGCGCTGGCACCGCCGTGGCAAATGGTCAGCAGATTTATTATGTCCGTGTACGAAACCGCCGTTGCATTGTGCGAACGGGGTTATACTACCCAGACAATGACAAGCGAGCGGCGCTTTCGCCTTGCTCGAGGCCGACTGATTCAAACAATTGTGGCCTATAGAAGCCAAGCACCTCCTTCTGTATTACTTGTGGTTTGATGGCATTGTGATGTTCCGTGGTCACCGCTATTGGAGTAGTGACAACGGCGCGGGATACGTGATACGTGCCCAAGGCACAGCATGCAAGTGCCGATACTCAAGCAAGAGGCAAATCTACACGACGTATCTGGTGTGGGAAGTGAATTGAATGGGAACCAATAAACGGGCACGGACCCAATTCAATGGTGCTCTTCATGCGCCGTAGTACCCAACTGAATGGGTCTCTACGAGCGCATTTGCCTGCACCTAGTCAGAGCTCTCCATTCGCCTTCTCACCCAACCGCATTCGAGGGACCCAACTCAGATTTCTTCAACTAACCATCGCTTGCCAAGTCCTACCGCATATGCGGCTATTATAAACAATGTATCTCTACGCATGAGAATAAAAACGGTGGCAATGGCGCCAAAATATCGCCGCATCAGAATAATTGCAAACAGCGCCTCCTCATCATCGTGATCGTAACAATTATCGTCTCGAGATCATCAACACATTTCTTGTCAAATACGACTTCAATGCTTTTCGATCACAAGCGCGCTTCTTCAAAGAATTGTATGCTTTTGTTCAATGGCGAAAACTACGTTATTTAAGTTCACGAAAAAGAACCAAGACCATCATTTTCGCTCGTCATTCACTAACACAAAATTTCTTTTGTATCGCAGAAACACTCCTAGATATTGAAAAACAAAAAGGTCAGCGTTCATCAGTCTTAGAGCGCTGTAGAAAGTTTTACGAAGAACTCTCTTCAATTGCTAAGTTAGACACGGCGACAACAACAACAAGATTTCAAACCGTTCATGATCACGTTTACGATATTCTCCAACACGAAGCGAAAAGCAATGATCCGGTTTCATTCGTTCATAGTTCCGAACCTGGTTCTTATCTTTTCAGTGACCTTATCACATCCGCTTTAATGCATATGAAACCCCGTAGTGGGCTCTGTATTTGTCCTTGTGACACGGGTGTGTCTCCTACGAGACGCTCTAAACGGTTGGCTACAAAAACCCTTGATAAGCAAGAGATAGAAGACACTGTACTGAAGCCTCTTTCGCCTTCTTTCTGTAGGAACGTAAAAGACCCGTCGTGCGATATACACACCGTTATCGTACCGATTAATTCGTCAAGCGTGCACTGGGGCGTTCTCGTGGGTGAAAGGTTCTTGGGCGCAACTAAGAAAGAAAAGCTGACAGTGTATTTTGGAGACAGCCTTCGCTGCAAATGTCTCAAAGAAGTAATGGATTTGTTCAAGACTGCTTTTCAGTACAGTATTCTCAAGGGTATGATCTCTGCTATTCAATCTCCGAAAAACTTCATGTTGGATGTGAAAAAGTATTATGTTCAGAAGGACGGATTCAGCTGTGGTTGCTACGTCATATCACTTGCAAGTGAATATGCTTCGGATCGGGGCTTCGCCCCACGACGTACCTATTCAAAAGGGTATCAGGTGTCGTTATCAGAGTCCTATCGATGGATGTCGATCAGAAGTAGGGTAGTCCACATACTGTTAGCTGCCGAGTACTACAACCGAAGTGATATTTCGGAGAGTATGGTACAGGAGTATCATCTAGATCAGCGCAAGGATATGTTTCACATGCGAGAGGAAGGACAGACGCGTTTGAAGATAATGCGAAGTACATTCCTAGAACGGGATGAATAAATGGTGAAGAAGAGAACGCGCTCATCATCGCCAATTACCGTTGGAGCTACCAAACCAGCAGGAAACCCCAACTACGAGGCCACTGCCGAAATGAAAGGATCTGTGTGTGTAAGAGACGTAGGAAAAGAGGCATTTTCTTCTGGTGTAAGAGATGTATGGAAGGGTTCTAAGGATTTTATCAATGGTCGGAAGGTGGATTGTGTCGATGAAGGAAATAAGACCGCAAATCGTGATGTTGATGACGATGTGAAGGGATGTGTTGACTACGATCTTCTGGGTGATGAAGAACCAAGGACTGGTAGTGATGATCATGCCAAAAATAGAGATGTGGACTATGATCTTATAGAAGATGCGAAAACTGGGACTGGCTATGAGGATGGTAGTGTACATGGAAGTATTGATGAACATTTGGTGAGTGATAGTGTTAATTGTGATGATCATGGTGGTGTTTCGTATAAACACGATCATGAATTAAACGGAGAATCAGATGACGACGACTTCATGGACCCTGTGAAAGAACAGGAACTAAACCAACAGTCGGGAGCTGCTGCGAAACAGAGGTCATTCCGAATGCAAAGCCACCGCAAGAAGGCCGAGGTTCTTAATGCATTTCTATCTCCTATCGCTCTATCCTTTCAAAAGACTAGGTGCCCGCGCAGAGTAAACTTTACGGACAGCTTTAACGCTGCTCATGCAGTAATCGAGGATGTACTTCATAAGGCAACCGTACAGGGTGTGAAGCCCAGCCCCGAATACATGGGTATGACCTAGTTGGCGACCTAAGCGCTTTCATATCGTCTATTGCGGTTACCAGGGGTTTCATGTACACAATGAACCACTGCCGATTGGTGCGGGGGAAGACGAAGCGAAGCAATCGAATTGTAACGGGAAGAATGCGTTGCATGAGACACAAACCTTCTACACGATGTCCGTCTAGTGTAAAGTTTGGACTGGACCGTGATTGCGAGGAATGAAATGTGGCTCTTGATTTCCATCACAACCATGAGCGGTTCTATGGAGACAGCAGTGTTATTGCGGAACGTTGTAGATCCATTGAAGGGTCAATGGAAGTTCATTTCCGTCGCTGGGAAAGGGATTGGGAGAAGACGCAGAGCACTAGTGAGAATAGAAGGGACATATATTGGGATCGCCTGCAACCATTATGCCTTCCTAGGATTACTAATGCTCCCATATCGAAACTATTAGGCGGTGATATGATGCAGGAAGTGTTCAGACGATGTAAAAATATTCACCGCACTCCTGAACACAAACATACATCGTCCAGCCCTACTGCTCAACTCCCACTGTTAAGTGCTTGCCATGAAGGGGGCAAACTGTGCGGCCCTGCTGGTAATGCAGGAGAGGTGAATATGGCGAAGCTTGGCACTGTCGATGTGCGACTGGTGGCTGGGGAAGGAGATCAAGTCTCCGATATAGAAGACGTGAAATCTTCTGGGCGCGAAGGAAATGTTATAGGAGATGTAGGGATAATGGAAAGAAAAGAGAAAACAGTGGAAGCAATGGAATCCTCACGTCCATTGGTATTGCCCTCCGGCTCCCCCCCCTGCACTTCTAGCTTAAGCTTCGATTGTCAGGAGAAAATGGCGATTAATACTATGATGGATGTAGGCACTGATGAAAGGCGCCTGGAAACCAACGGGTTTGAAGGGGTGCAGGAAGGAGAGGGAACTGGAAAGGTCCTGGATCTGAGGTCTGAAATCATTGATAAGTTCCTGCTCCTCAATGATGAGGATGATCCCACTGGATCTGTTCCACAGCGCATCGGTGAACAAGTCCCACGTAGTGGGGTGATCAGCTACGTATGAATGGAGAGCGGCCAACAGTGTCCGGTTAAACCGTTCAGCCTGCCCATTACACTGGGGGTGGTAGGTGGTCGTAAAGAAATTCTTGACGACCAGAATTCTGCACATATCCCCGCAAAATTGTGAGGCAAACTGTTTCTCGTTGTCGGAAAGTAGTTTAACCGGCGAACCGTAGACAAATGCCCAGTGAGTTGCAAAGGCTTGCGCCACCGTCAACGACGAGATTCTGCGCAACGGCACAGTACGAACAAGTTTCGAAAAACAGTCCGTTTTTTCGAGTAAGAACTTATTGCGCCGCTTAGTAGCGAGGAACGGGCCGGGATATCGATAGCTACGAACTCGAGCGGCTCCCTTGCCGGGAACAGCTTCAACTTCGTCCCATGGCAGCGGAACTGGACGCGATTTTGAGCGCACTCGGGGCAGAACCGCACAGTTGCGTAACAGTCTACAGCCATGGCTGGCCAAAAGAACCTTCTGCAGAGTGTAAGGTAAAGCTTCCTTCCACCCACACGGCCCCTCAGCTTGGCGTTGTGCGATAATTGTAGTACTCTCGACTCTAAGGCGTGTGGTATCACTATATGTGGAGATCCGGTCACCGTGCGGACGAGATATCCAACTTCATTCATATGAAAAGGGAGATTCGCTCCTCCATTGAGTTGTCTCCGAATCTTCGAGCAATATGGATCTCTGTACCGTTCTCTAATCATCTCTTCCGTCGTAACGGGCACAAAGTTCCCTGGTGGGGATTTCTCTGGTTCGCTGAAAGCTAGTAACTCATCCAGTTCGTGGTCCAACTCCGTATCATCGGGCCAGTCCTCTTCTACGTTCTTTTCTTTGCGCAGCGAGGTATCTTCCATTGTAAAACAGAGAATCTCCTCGTCATAGACGGGTAGAGCCTCCCCCGTGGTGCATAACCACGAAAGCGCGTCTGCCTGCTTGTTGTTGACGCCTTTCTTGTAGGTGACGTCAAAGTCAAACTCTGCAAGGCGCAGTCTTTACCGCATTAAGCGGCCAGAAGGCTCCGATATGGAGAGTAGCCATCGTAAAGACGAGTGATCCGTGTAAACGGTGAAGGGCGCGCCCATTAGGTTGGGACGTAGCGTATAGAGCGCCCATACCAAGGCGAGGCATTCTTTCTCCGAGACGGAGTAATTCTTCTCATGCACATTCAACGAACGGGAACAGTATTCAATTGGCTTGCGTTTTTCCTCTGGGGTGGTCTGAAACAAAGCACAGCCTACCTGGTAGTCACTAGAATCCATATCAACGGTATAGGTAAGTCCCGGCTTCGGCAGCGATAGAACTGGTGCTGAAGTAACTGCCTCTATGAGCGAGTTTAAGGCTTCCGTCTGAACGGGTGTGAACGGCTCCAGCTTCGGCGGCTGTCCTTTCCGCAATAGCGCGGTGAGGCGTGCCGGAATGTCTGCAAAGTTGGGAATAAACCGTCTGTAGACGTTGACCAATCAAAGAAAGGATCTCATTTCGGTTTGCGTCCGGGGTTCCGTTGCCTGCTTCAGCGACTTCACTTGAGCCTCTTTGATCATGACCCGTCCAGGACGGATTATGTGACCCAGATACTTGACAGTATCGGTGAAGAATTCGCATTTTTTCAGCTTAAGTGTTATTCCGGCGTCCCGTGAGGTAGCCATTATATCCCTAACATGGGTGAGGTGATCATCCAGATTATCTGAGAAGACAATGATGTCGTCGAGGTAGACGATACACGTACACCACTTGAAACGGGCCAGTAGGATATCAATAGCACGCTGAAAATTAGCGGGAGCGTTGGTCAAACCAAAGAGCATCCGTTTGGAACGGTGGAGGCCAGAATGAGAGACAAATGCAGTCTTCTCACGGTCCTGCTCTCTCACAGGCACCTGCCAGTATCCCCAATTAGCATCTTGTGCCGTGAATACGGTCGCTTTTCCGAGTGAATCCATGTATTCGTCCATACGTGGGATTGGGTACACGTCTTTGACGGTGAAAGCGTTCAACCGACAGTAGTCTATGCAAAAACGCCAGGAACCTTCCGGTGACAGTGCTAGCACGACTGGAGATGCCCACGGCGAATGTGCCGGTTCAGTTACGCCTGCGCGGAGCATTTTATCCACCTGGAACTGCTCTTCTTCTCTAGCTTTAGACCCTGCCCCGTAGGGGTGTTGGGCTATTGGCCGAGAGTTCGGGAGCAAATCAATCTGATGCTCCGTGGCATCTATCTCTCCGAGCGAACCGTCCCACATATTGCTGAACTCACGCAACATCTCACGCAGTTTCTCGCGGTGTGGCTCCGGAACATGTCCGAGATCCAGATCCTCCAACTCCTTCACTGAGTCCAACCGATCAGAACTCGCTGCGACGCGATTCTTTTCTGTGTTAGCAGTAGCGTTTCCCGAGTGACTCGGTGCTTGAGTTTCGACATCCTCCCCCTCCTTAGAGTGAGCGAGACCGAGGACATCGGCGGCTGTCATTTTCGTCGGTACCAACGCAGTTGGGTGAGGCATAAAAGAGCCAATGACTTGGTTTTTCACCAGATACTGGGTTGTTTTGCCAAAATTGGCAATCAACACGTAAAACAGGTTATCCGGTTCCACTTGGACTACACCATTGGCAATGGCAAAAGTGTATTTATCATACAACGACGTCAGTGGTGGAACGATTCGTGAGCCGTATTGACGGGCATTAACCGGTACCAATACTTGAGACTCCGGGGGCACACGAGTAGCGGACGCAACACGAAGTTTCGTGGATTCCCGAGAATTCGGCGTTGTCTCCTGCGCTGCAGGGAGAGGTACGTGCTTCTTGGAGGCACGCCTCAAAGGACGGCGAACAATCGGCACCGACGACCCATCTTCCATTTCGTCGGTACTATCGGAATGCTAGTTTAGCGGTCAAAAATGACCGAATTAAAACGAACGAAAAACCGGTGAATTTATCCAAATTTGGAAGTGCTAATTTCCGAAAATATTTCCACCTTTCCACTTCTGCTAGTTCTTTCCGAAAGAATTATTCCAAATCATTTCCATCTTTGCGAGTTTGGGTGGAAGGGAAACTAGCATGCTTCTTCCGTTTATGGTAGTTTCGCAGCACAATGTAGGTGTGTAGGTGCCACCTATTTTCATGTATACGGTAGCGGATAGCAATATAGATACTTACATAACTTCTTATCGAATAGGAATAGACGTATACAAATACAAAGAATACCTTTTCTATAGGTGGAGATGGGTTCACTAGACAACACGTTTACATCATACATTTATAAAAGCAATATTTGAAACGCCTTCGCATCATTGGTAAACGTCCCCACCATTCTGTCCCAACGTCCGTGCCCCATAATGCGCTCCCCGGTACGTAACCCCTCATCCCCCGCCAGCCCTCCACCCTTCCCCAACATTCCAAATGGTTGCTTTAAAGGCTGGTCCTTCTTCGGCCAATCCATCCCCGCAACTGAAAGGCAGCAGAGAAGATGCACCAATCACCTCACCGCGACCAAGCGTTTCCTCTCCCCCGGCGGAGGCACCCCTACTTCCCCCCATGGACCAAAAGTCACAATTCGACCCCTCAACTTTCTTCATATCCCCTCCCACAAACCGCCATTTCGACCACATCGCCATCCTATACCACAACTCTTATCATCGCCAGCAACTCTCCCTCCCACTCTACATCCAAAACGTCTACCATAATTCCACAATACCCATTGGTCTATCTACCACCCCCCTCCCCCACTTCCCCCAACCCCCACTCCCTTCCAACTCCTCGACAACCCCCAACTCCAACGAATGCCCCTATACATCTCTTTCATCACCTCCTCCTTCGGCCACCGCACGGCGCACAAAGTCATTTCCCTTCCCACACGACCGGGCCTTCTCCAAATCCGCATTCCATAATGCCGTCTGCTCCGCTACTCAGTGCCTAGAGCTCCAAAAACACCAGCTCCAGCACCAATTCAGCACCATCTGTTTCGCCCCCACCACCCTCACAGACGCACAGCAGCTTTTCTCCACCACTGTCTTCCACAGAGAAGCCACCCAGGTCCTCAAACAACCACTCGCCCTCGCACACTTTCACAACACCTTCTTCCACCCCCTCTCCAATACCATTGCATCCGGCGACCCTGCTTTCCTCCACCCCATGGCCTCCTCCCTAGGCCAAGAAGCTTTCCACTCTCTAAAAGCCGCCCTCATTCAGTCCTCCTACAACTCATGCATCCGACAATCTCCCGACACCACCGGTATTGACTCCTTTACGTGCTCTTCCAAATTTACGTAGTCAAGTCCTTCACATCCTCAAATTCTCTTCCTATGACCACCTACTACCTTCAAATCACATTCTTCACCATCTCTTATTCCTTCCATCGCAATTGCGTTACTGGAAACTCCATCCTTCTCGGCTAGTTGCCAACCTCCTTCCATCCAACCGCGCCTCCGAAAGCCACGAGGGCATCCCTCAAATCTCCTCTCCAATCCCAGTCCAGACCAAAATGAAACTGATTCAGCTCGCCATCTCTAACCTTCTCAACTCTGTGCTCACCACTCTCAACGGGTTTCCCTTCCGTGAACCCCATGGCGTTCTCCACCACTGTTACAAAAGTAATGCCAGCTACTCCGATGAAATTCCGGAAGCGGAGGACATCCTCGTCATCTCCCACGGAACACTCCCCTAAGACCCTCCTCACAGTTGCAGCGTCTTCCCCTCAGACCTCGCTCTACACAATCCATACCCTTCCCTCCGAAACCAGGAACAGACCCACGCCGCACGCAAATCACACTCCACTCTCCCGAACCCAGGACCAGACAAATGCCGCACGCAAATCCCAATCCACTCTCCTCCGAGAATCACGAAACATTCTCCTTGGCCGCAAGCACTGAGTATTCTGCAAGACAAAAGAAATATCCTTTGAAGCCCTCCACTCCCTCTCCCTCGCAAAGTACTCCTCCATCTCCCAATCTTATTCTCTTCTCAACATCACGGCGCTCATCTCTCCTTACAACATTTTCCCTTCAAACCACTCCACAACTTCCACCTCGTCGTTTCCGAATTCATCATGCCCGCCGCCATCGAAAAACTCCCAACACCACCCACCCAGTTTTTCTCTCTACCCACCCCACCTGCTAGAAAGTACCTCCTTGGTTTGGAATCCTCCAATCATCTTCGATCCTCGGCTTCGGTCAAATTCTCCGTTACAACTACCGCGCTTCTTCCTTCTCTTCTCGGTTACATCGGCGCTTTGACCGATTCTACCTGACGAGGTTCTATCGATATCAAATCGCCAAGCCCCACTTTCCCCCCTGCCATATAGCCCCGATTAGCAATTAGTTCCAGTTTCACAAACCTTTCACTACCACTCAATGAGTACTCACTAACATCGAAATCACACAAAGTGCCCCAGTTAACATAACTGGGAAAGAAAGACCAAGATCTTCAAACGCACCTCGTGTGTTACTCCGTCCGGTCAACAGAACAAGTACGGATAGTCCACCTCACCCATACGGTGCGCAGAGATATATTCATGCTCTGTAACGAGCAAGAGACCCTCGCGCGTGAAACCATAACGGGGTGGTAAGGAGCGTTCCGCTTACCGTGGAATTCCGCGGAAGGGCAGGAGTGCTTAAGTACGCGCTACAAAACAATTGAGACGTGTACCACGTAACGTGGCCAGAGGCCCTCCATACACGTGGACATTTTTGCAGAGTACGGAAGTGAATGCTTTCTGTACAGTGGAGCGGGGTGCAGTGGCGATTCATCGGGGTCCCGATTAAGCTTAACCCCACCCTACTATGCTGTCCAGGCCAAATAGGTAAATGTTTTTGGCTTGCCACGAGGAGCCGACAGTGGACCGGGGTGGACTGGCGCTTAATCTATATATATCTCACGCTATCAATACGTGCACTATCTATAGCAAAGGGCTGCCTTCCTCATCAAGTCTACATTCCACTATCTATCCCGCTCGGACTACGTCATTTCCCGTTCGAACAGTCAATAATTTATTCATAACAACTTCAAATCATGAGTTGGGTTTTGCAGATTGGCGAACACGTATATAATTAGCATGCCTCATGCATGATTCTTGCCAAGTAACAGCCCTTGTCATGTGGTACTTTCTTCAGCGTGTACAAACGTGCTTTTCCGCCCAGTGTCTCTGGAACCCGTCTGGAACTTCGACAAAAGCCGGCTGATCAAATAGCAGCTGGTTACGTTTTGTATTCTTCCGCCACTACTCTCACATATAACCTGGGAGATGGTGTGTTGTCGTTCTGTCTCCATCCAGGGGCAGCGGAGTCTTTCCAACAAAAAAACAAGCTACTCAAGTTTTACAGGGGTAACGATATGTGTTGTGAATACTTCAAAGCCAGAAACGACAAAAAGTTAGGTGCTGTCACAAAGAAGGTCGTCACCAGCTTGGGAGGCAAAGTTTTTGACTCCGGTGGCTTTATCGCAGACCTTTACGCATCTGTTCGATATGTAGGAATCGTTATATGGTAATGCCCATACCTCCGAAACGCGTGCGTTTCAGCGGCTCGCAATGCCCGTTTTGGGGGTGCGCGGCACATCAAAATACTTAGGATTTTTTGATCGTGCAGAACCGCCTCTCTACAGGCAGTACTGTAGACCGATTCGGCTACTCACGTCTGTGGGCCACGTGGCGTTTTGCACGCTTACAACGGCACATAAGGGCGCACGCGCGTGTGCGCGGCGCGCGCGTGTCCCACGTGGGTAATTATGGCGTGCAACGGCGCATACCAGCGATGCTCAGCGTCCCATGACTGTGGACAGTCTTCAAAAGGTCTCTTGATCCGCGGAGCTGGTGTTCCAATTCGTTTCAAGTCATCCCAACGGAGTCCAAATGTTCCGTAGAGTGGCGCGAACCGTTCCCAGGGCCTGCGCGAGACCCAAGGGGATTTTCATCTGGCGCTATTCCGCCGGGAACTTTTTTGGCCGCCACGGCCGCGGGGAGACTATGCCCAAATTTTTCTTGCCCAAACGGGAAAACGGCTCAAAGTCCTCGAAAGAGGTTAGCGTGAGGTGCGCGAACGTGCGGGGTTGCGTCGCGCGCGAAAGCGAGTGACAAAGTTGAACGGGATGTGTTCGAGAGGCTCCCAGGAGTGTCTTTAAGGCGGGTAACCGTACCATCGGACGTTGACGATTGCGGACCCATCAGTAGCCACTCCCCAGTGGAGGGAATTTTCTACAACCCCTTTGCAGGAATCGCCGCCTTCCTCCTTGAGCAGTTCAGGAGGCAATTCAGCGTCTAGATGGGGTGTCCCAGAGGGTTCAGCTGCGGTTTTAGGATCGCCCGATACCAGTTTAGGGCCAGTAGAAGGTGGTTTAGAAGAAGTAACCCCCGTCGGGTTGGGCGCCTTGGAAACCGGCGTAGTTGTTCCCTGCGGGGCTGATGCGGAGTGAGGCGGCTCCGGCGGGGTCTCTGACGACTCGGTTGCCTCTGGATTCCGCGTGGATTTCGTGACATGGTCAATGGAGACCGTGTCGTGCAGGTCGCCGTTCAAGAGGGTCACGGTTGTGTCTGTAGCTTCAACGACCCGAAAGAGACCAGTTGTCCTAGTAAGAAGTTTCCGGGATATCCCTTCTTCCTCCGCAAGTCCCGTCGTCTTCCGCGGTGGGCGGTCAAGGAAGAGGTAGTTCCCAGGGAAAAGAAGCCCTGAGCCCGTACACGGGAATCGAAATCGGCCTTATAGCGCCGCTGGACAGAGTCTATTTTGGCTTTGGCCTTTGAGAGAAGATACCGAATGCGGGCGCGGGTCTGACGTTTCACGCTGACTGAGTTGGGGTTGTCAGACCCCGCTGGGGAAAGTGCAGTCGTTGGAGCGTCCACGACAATCCCAGGTGGGTGTCGAGTTAGCACCAAATCAAAAGGTTGTTGTCCCGGTGGTCCTATGAACCTAGGAGTTGTACGCGAAGACCAAGGGTTGGACGAAATTATCCCAATTTTTATGGTGCTCGGACACATAGTGTCTGAGGCGTCTCACAAGGGTTCTATTGAAACGCTCGGCTTGTCCAGTGGTCTGTGGGTGGTAGGCCGTCGTCAGCAAATGACGAACTCCGAGATCCCCGCAAACGGCTTCGAAGAATTTCGCGATGAACTGCGGTCCGTTATCGGTCAAGAGATACTGAGGAGCCTCTTATGAGAATATCCAACTCTCCAAGAAGGCGAACGCTACGTTGTTTGCTTCTGTAGCCCGTAAGGGAAGGGCGCGAGCCAGCTTTGAAAACCTGTCGGTAATGACGAGGACGAAACGATTCCCATGTGTGGTCTTACTGAGCGGCCCCAGTATATCTATGGCAAGCAATTCCGAAGGACCCGCTGCGAGAAAAAGCTTCGGATATTTCCGATGCTTGTGCTGCGTCCCACGTGTGACCGGGCAAGACCGACAGTCCTTGACGGTCTGGTAGGCGTCATTTGCCATAAAGGGCCGGTAGAAGTCCCGTCTGAGGGTAGCGTACATTTTCCTCCCTCCAGGGTGACCAATTGATCTTGGGTATTGGGACAGATAGAGTACGCGTTCCCGTAGGGTTGGAGGGACCAGGCGCTGGATTGCCCCATCCAGGGGTGACGTTCTCGAGAGAAAACCATGATGGTCGTACCGAAAGCGTGACTGCGGCTCTCCGAGAGACTCTGCGACACCCTTACGCCACCGTTCTTTGGCTTGTTCGGCCAAGAATTCACCCGGTGGGATAGAGAGTACCTCCGTCTGTTCCATGCCCACGGCCAGTACTTCTTTGTCCCCTGAGGGTCTATTCGCGCTGTCTGAGTCCTCCCAGTCAATGAGGACGTTCTCGTAGACGGTATACCCTTCTTGGACTGTAGCTACGAGACCATCGCAGTCCCAATCGGTTTCCATCGCGAAACAGGGAATGTCGTTCTCAAGGGGTCCGTTGTCGAGTCCCTCTGTTTCTGGACGAAAAAGTGCGTCCGCGGCTTGGTGCTTGATGCCGGCGCGGTGCACTACGTCAAAGTCAAACTCTGACAAGCGTAGGCGCCAGCGTGCGAGTCGTCCGGTACAGTGGGCCAAAATTGAGGTTCCACCTCAGGGAATGGTGGTCCGTCCTGACAGTGAATCTTTCGCCTTCGAGATATGGCCTTTAGAGGAGCATTGACCACACAACAGCAAGGCATTCCTTCTCGGTCGTCGTGTACTTCCGTTCCGCCCGCGAGAGGGAACGACTCCAGTACCCCACGGGCTTATACTCCTTCCCATCGGGTTGTTGTTGGAGTAAAGTACATCCAACGTGGACATCGCATGCGTCAGTGTCCAGCATGTACGGACGTCCCGGTACGGGTAGGGCCATAATTGGTGGGGAGATCAATCGGTCTCTCAACTCCTGAAAGGCCTTGTACTTTTCGTCGTTCAGTATCCCAAAGTTATCGGGTTGTCTCTTCTCGTGTTTCCTGTTTAAGGGTGCAGCAATGCGAGCGAAGTTAGGGACAAACCTCCGAAACACATTGCAGAGTCCTAAGAAGGAGCGGATTCTCGTTTGGGTCGTGAGCGGTTTAGCCTGCCTAATGGCTTCACACGTCCTCTGGGAAATCTGCAGTTTTCTAGGCCGGTCTACGTCTCCAAGATAGTCCACAGGGGCCTGAAAGACGAAGCACTTCTTCAGCTTCAAAGTGACTCCGGCGTCCCGTAAAAGGGTTAGCACGTGACGAACGTGCCGGAAGTGCTCCTCCACCGAGCGGAAGTAGATGATGATGTCATCCAAGTACACCAGAGCGTACTGCCACTTCACCTTATTCACGATGATATCCAGCGCTCTCTGAAAGGTAGCGGGCGCGTTCTTTAACCCAAAGGGCGTTCGCATAAAGCGGTACAAGCCCATATGGGACGTGAAGGTCGTCTTGTCACGATCTTTTTCCGCAATCTCAACCTGCCAATACCCACTATTGGCGTCGAGGGGTGAGAAGATGGTGGCTTCCCCAAGGGAATCAATACACTCCTCCATGCGTGGGATGGGGTATGCGTCCCGAGAGGTCACGGAGTTAAGCCGGCGGTAATCAATACAGAAACGCCAGCTACCGTCCTTCTTCTGGACAAACACTACAGGGCTTGCCCATTCGGCCTTTGAAGGTTCTATGACGCCCGAGTCCAACGTACGTCGATTTCGAGGCCTTCCATTTTTCTGGCCTTGTGATCCGTCCTGTAGGGGGCTGGGCACACCGGTTTTGACCCCGGTTCAAGTTGAATCCTGTGTAAGGCCACGTCAATGCGACCGAGTGGGCCAGACCACATCTCTTCAAAGTCCTGTAGAAGGTCGATAATTTGATGCTTATGGGAAGAGAATTCTTCGCCAATTTGGATCAGCTCGCGCCAGTCTTCTTCTCTCTGTGGGCTATTCTCCTTAACCAACCGTTCCGGTTCAGTCCCCTCGATGGGTGTACTCTCCCCTTCTTTAAGACGAGACCCTCTGGGGCCGTCTTCAATTCCTGTTAGCAAGCGAGGGGCTGGTAAAGCGAGGCCGATGACCATATTCTTGGGCATCCGGACTTCCCGATGGGAGAAGTTGCTGCCGAGAATCCGAAAGGGACGGTTGGGGACGATGTTCATGACACCATTGGCGATGAGAGATAGATCTCGTGAGACCGTTTTCGGATGGTTCTGTAGGAAAACCAAACCTGGGGTCTCACAAGTAACTAGCACTACCCGTTGGGTCATGGGGGGAATGGAAAGCGGTTGAGCGAGGCGGACCTTGTTGTACACGGTGTTCCGAGGCATTTGATAAATGATCTTCTTCTCCCCAAGGGGTCCTTGAGAAGCACTGACGATGGCGACAGGTGGCGCCCCATAGAAGGCCACCTTGCGCTCCCGTGGGTAATTCGCACGAACGTGGCGGTCGATAAAGGAAGTTCTCAATAGGCCGTCAGCTGCCAGATTAGTGGCGACCAAGAACGGTACGCGCTGTGCCAAGTTTCCCAATCGGGTAGGAAGTACAATCGTCCCCAGGATGTTCATGGGTTCTTTCGAAGCGATGAACACCCTGGGGGTCCGTTCGCGATTTAGAAACCTTTCGTACCACGATGGAAGATGCTTCGCGTGTATAATGTTCGGGCCAGCACCAGTGTCCAGAATCCCCAGGAGGGTTTTGGTCGTGCGCTTCGTGAGTCCTGCTTCCATGTGGACTTTATAGTTCTCGCGGGCCATTATAAAAATGGCGCCCATGTCGGGAGCGTGATTATTACCAGACCCGCAGGGACTATCGTGGTGGGGTTTTTTAGAATCTCTTGGTGGGTTGGAATCTGATTCGACCCGAGAGGTGAGGCTCAAACCTCTAGATGAAGGCGTGGCCCCTACGCTTCCTTCGTGTCGTTTCCCTCCGCGTTCGCGTTGTCTTTGCTAGGACTATTCTCAAAAGAGAGGATTTGATTGGCCTGATGAGGACTTCGCGAAGCTGCAGGAACGCGTCCTACGGGGTTTGGTCACGGTTGCGGACTCCTGTCTCGCGGTGCCGCCTGAACCGTGGGTGTTAGCCCGGGAGGGTTTTGGCGCTGCGGCGGTCCCTGGTGAAGCTTGTAGTACCCCTCGCCAACACGTGGGTGGTAATTCGCTTCGCGAACATGCGCCAGCGCGTTCCGGTATTCGGGCGGAAGCCATTTGCAGCAAGGCCGAGAGGTAGACCAATGAGGGTTTCGGGCGCCATCACCATGGGGGTCGGCGTCTGCGTAGCTGCCTCAGGCAAGGCCGGCTGACGCATGGCCTCGAGACGGTTGCAAAATTCGGCCGGGGTGGGCTGGAGGAGTATGCGCTCCGGGTCGTCCACAAGTGGTAGAATCCCTCGATGGGTACTTCGGGTGCTCAGGGCCCCTGAGCAGGGAGCGGGCGGCACTCTTTCAGTGCCGTCATCCCATGGGGTGGAACGGGACCAGCGTGTCCATGAGAGGATCCCGGTGGGGTGGTCATAACGGTAGGAGGAAAGGAATTTTCGTCCGGCTTGCGGCAAGATGATCCCAAAACGGGCAAGTTCGAGAAAACCCTAGGTAGGGAAAGCGACGAAGCAGCGAAACCAAGTAACCCGAGACGAAACAAAGAGGCCCGAGAGGGAATAAATGATTCGAGGGTGACAAAGCGAATCCCATAGGGGGTCGAATAAACCAAGAAAGACCCAAGAGGGTTATTCTAGGTCGGGAGACCAGTTGTAGTACAACGACAGCGTGAGCTGTGTACTATGCCTAACTTTGGAATCAATATGCCCAGCACCCAAGCGGGGACGAAGGAGTGTGCAGCGGACGCTAACAACGGGTTGCGAGATAGGCGCGCAGCTCCGGTAGTGACGGCAGAACAACCCTGTGGGAAACTAGACGATGAAGAATCGGCTAGAGGGTGCTTGATGTTTACCACAATGAGCTCTGCCCGTCGGGAGGTGACTAATTACACCTCCGAGGGCAGCTGCCACGTGTCGAAAAATAATAAACAGTCTACCTACAAAGGGTGCCCATAGAGGTGGCACGACAACTGTCACACCCCTACACTTGGGCATCTCTGAGGTGCACCCATGTGCACACTAAATACCAACTATACTATGCACCCAGAGGGAGTGCGCTAAATTGCACTACAGATTAGCACCCTGATTGAACGCATATGGAGCGCAAGCGATACACATTGCACTCCATCTGTGCCCACATTGTTTGTTAACTTGCCTTGCAGTCTGAAGACAGAAAGACCGCTCCTCGTCCAAGCGAAACGTGCATGAGGTCGGATGCGATTTGTGCACTTTCCTGCGTTGGCCCACCGGAACTTGAAACAATGATTGCGAACGTCTAAGCTCTGTTTTGTAGAACGGACGCATTGTGAAAACCCTTGATATCCAAGTTGTACGATAGTCGCCCAAAACGAAGTCTCCCAGTACCTGTAGCGAGACCATCTGAGGTAAGTAGTGTTCAACACCTACAAGTCCAAAGTTCATGAAGAACCGTATTATAGCTGTAACTCAAATGTTTTGACACATTCGCTCTGCAAAACGGAGAGCGAGCTCTGTTGAAGGAGGCTGAATTGGGGAAAGGATTCAGTTTTTAAGCCCTGATGTTAAGGATATATTGAATGGCAGAGAAGCCGAACATGGATTGCGTTGAAGGAGTTGAATGAACCTCGGCAGTGGTTGTTTGACATAGTATAATAACCACAAAGCCCTTTTTGCGGCCACAAACGAAGGTACACATCATGAGATTTCCAAAATTCTTCATCACTTTGACAAAGCGATCTACAAGGGAAGCTACCCTCGAAGGGTTGGGTGAAGTTACGGTCGGCACTCTGTTCTTCTGCTTGCTGAGTTCCAGACATCTCTTGTGTTCTCCAGTCTCGACCTGCCCACTGATCAACAACCCATGCATCAGTTCATGACTTTCAAGGCAGTAACTGTTTGGAGGCATGAAATCAGAATCTGAAGGGAGTCAAGAGAGCATGGGTTACATGTTTATCTATCGCTGTCGTATATGTCTTCACCTGAATATCATTCACGATGATTCTCCCGTCTATTGTTTGGGGGTTAAAGAACCCTTTTTTGTGAACATGTGAGACATGAGTATCCTTTGAAACTTGTTCGGAAGCCATGAAAATGAAATCACCAACACGCACTACATGCGCCGGTTGCATTATGCCGTTCACTGAAAGCACGTGATCCAATGAGAGCAGCAAGGCAGTCTTGCAGCTCTGACATTCAATTCGGACAAACTTGAAATGTCCATCGTTGCGCCTGTGAGTGGAAATAAAAACCTCAGAGACTTCGTGTGCACCGACTCTTACTTGATCTCCAACCAGCTACTGTTTCATTTTCTTCTCATTCCCATTTTCAAGCAAAACTAGAGCATTTGCCGGAAAGCAGGCCGGACTTGAACTTGTGTTCTGGTAACTGCTCCCGGAGGAGGCTTCGTTGTCCAGGAAGAATTTGCAATCACGGCTAGAACCAGCAAGGTAACAAACATGCAAACCTATTCATGGAAGGATGACTATTTGTCAACCCGCTTCATGCTTCTTGAAGATGAAAGAAAACGCGTATGGATGAGAGGCGAGACTTCAATAGAGTCAGAACGGAAATTGACTAGTCTGGTCCATCTGGCAACAAGATTCGAAATTTGGAGTTCATTGTTGCAGATGCTCTATCGAAGTGATGTGATACTTTGATCACTGCCGGGGGAGTTCACTCTGGCTCGCCACCAAGAAAGCAGCGGAGGTAGGTGTTAAGCAGCAAAATACTCATAAGCAAACCGCTCACTTCTCCGATTGTGTTGGAAGGAAACAGTTGACGAAATATGATGCTTTACCAGCATATTTCACCACTCTATAGGTGAGCAAAACGGTGGCGGACGAAAGCGTGACGAATAGATTGATAGCCACAGTAAGATGCTGCGTTGCGGACATTGCGTTCGTACTATTCTTTCGAGCAGTAATGACTCCAGGGTATATCTGCGAGGTACTCGACTCATGTTTTGATACACGCGAGGAAAATAGAGTCGAGAGGCATTGGGCGGCATCCGCACATCGCAAGGTAGAACAAGGTTGCGCCGAACCAAAAATGATTACACAGTGCACCAAAGTGTCTTTTTGATACCTCGATGCACCATTTTTAGTGATGCAGGTTCAGCGCAGCATGAGGACCTAACCAAAGATAAGTGGCCAAATCTTTTCCGTTCTCCGTTGGTGTTCAGAGGATCGTCCCTGTTTAGGTCTTAACTGCTGCAAAACGTGAGGAATACTCGTAAATATTGCCAATCATGGGCACTGCATTATGTGGTACAACGTGTTATTCGACCTTTAATACTCGGTTTATCGTTCTTGTTATTACTGTTGATGACATCTTCATCCTCCATCCAGTCATGATCATCACAATTATCACGTGATGACGGTGCTTTATCTATTTGGGATGTTTAGGCATGCAAAACATTTCGAGAAGGTAGGCCGGTGAGGTGTTGTTCATGGCCACTGCGGTTTGCTGTTGGATGGTGCGTTTGAGCTCGTAACAGGATCATGTTGTTTGAATCCATTAGTTTGATGAAGAACCGGGCAAGCTTGCGAGTAAAGGCGTTCGCGTTTTTTTGCCGAGCACACGGCACAGTGCTCGTCCATATTTCTTGTGCGTTTAGGATTCTACTTTGGCGATAGCACCGCGAGCTTCTTTGGAAGCTATTATTCATGCCTTTGTATGCGAGATGATCAAGCTAGACGATTCGAACGATTTAGGGGATTTAAGGGATTCGTAAATTTGTGGCGTGGGTCGGCACGCAAAAGAAGACAAACAATAAGAAAAAAGGCGACGATGACTTGACCAAGCGACGGCAAGAACAATCGTGGGAGCCGGAGACCATGGCCGTCTCGACAGAGTTGGGAGTTACGGAAATGTGTCCGGAGTGTGGGATCGCCCTTGGGGCGATCCCACAATGGCGGGATTTTGGCCGCCGGCAGGACAGAATCCTGGGTGCCCTTGAAAAAGGAAATACCCCGGAATTCTGGGTTGAATGGACACATGCGACGTGAAGGAACCCTGGAAACTGCAGAGGCCGCAGAAATGATCTGATTGGTCATGGAGAGGCCGCAAAGGCGCAAAAGTAATAGAAGCTTATGAACTTCGTAGAGAAACCTGGACAGCAAAATGAAAACATGATGGAAAGATGCAAAGATTTTATTGGCCAAAAACCCCAGTTCCAAAACTGAGTCTTCACCGTGACCGCTACACTTTATTTACACGTAGTCCAAAATACAAAAACCTTTAGCAAAAAACTTCTTGCATATGTATCGTCAATAATAACCAAATATTTTGTAGAACTATACTTTTTGACGTGAATACTTGTATTACATATTAATGACAATCTGTTTTTGACTTTAAATTTCTAAGCCACAGCAACCAACATTTTGTAGATGAAAATGAACTTTAACACTCTTTTATGGAGAAAAAATTGATTTGCTATTGCTTATACTTCAAATCCATAATCTTTTTTAAAATAAAAACCAAAATAACGCTTCAGTGTTGTATGATAAGTACTGCACGCAACCTTCTGTCCAATCATTGTGCTTTTGAGGTCCTAAACGGCAACATGCGGCTTCTCTCGGCCAATCGTAAAGCTTCTGCGGCCTTAGGGCCGCATGCGGCCCCTTCTCTCCAGTAAGAGTATTTTGGCGGCCTTTCTGAACCAATAAAACTCATTCAGAGACCTCTGCTTTCCGGTTTTTTTATTGGTGCCAAATAAAAACCCTACACTACTTTAAAACGAAGTTTGAAATCGTGCATTTAGACTAATAGTTATTACACTCAAAAGTACATCTTCTTCTAACACGAGCAGATCTAAAACTATTCATTAGAAGTAGTACAGCAGCACCAGTTTATATATTGATTATGATTGCACCCATGGTTTTACTCTTTCGTAACGTCCATATAATGTAAGACTCTCTTTGTTCTTTTATGCGGTTACATGTATCAAATGGCACATACTTTTCATCTTCTTGAGCAAAAAAATGTGGGAACAGCTGCTTTTGCTTTCGTTCTTGATGGCGTCAGTGTTCGAGGAGCTCGAGAACTAGGTGCGGGTTTTCAAACTTTTTAGCTTGGTCTTCCTCATCTTGTTTTGCCCCATATCGTTTTGCTAAACTATTTCACAACATGGCGCAGCCAGTGTTGCAACAATGTGTGCAGTTTGTTGCGTCGGGTACATTCGAACATCTTGGTTGTGTTCCAAAAACTCTTTCTACCGGGTTGGAAACTCTGATCAGTGTTGCGAGCTTTTTAGAGTCGTTTACAAATGAAAAAGATTCTGTTTGATCTATGGCTTTCGCAATATATGTTAAGTGTGCAAAACAAAGCCCCACAGTTTCGGGTCCTGAGTGCAAGACTTTTTGTCTAAAAGGTCCAGAACTTCGAAGTGCAGGAAGCGTGGCTAATAGTACTGCTTCAGGTGCTTCTCAAGATTTCATAGCTTTGCAAGACGACGGAGTAAAGGTTCAAATTCGATCCCATAATTATATAAGTGGAGAATACCCTTGCTCCAACGCATTACAATTGAATCGAGAAGCGTCACGAATTTTAGTGAAGCCATCTATTCCGAACGAAGTTCAAAATGAGAAGGAGGTACTGCATAATACAAAAGCGAGAAATGAAGAAGTTGTACCTCTGCCAATACCACGATTAGATTCAACTGAGACATATATGTCCCGACCTTACATGTCCCTTGGACGAAGAGGAGTACCACTTGGAACATTTCACCTGGCCGGCGTACAGAAACGAAAAGCTAATCCACGCGTATTTCGTATATTCATGGACTCTATGGCAAGCTGTATATCTCTTCTTTTGGATGCAAGTACAATTTGTTTTTATTTTTCGAGTAAAAAGCCCAAGGCAATTGCCTCCGTAAACGCACGTGTCCGTGAGAAGATTGTTGCTGCAATATTTCGCAGGCAAGAGGAAACGAAGAAGAAGAAGAACGGGGGAAATGTCAACGGCATGAAGTATACAACTCTCATGCCTACTCAATTCTGCAGTCAAGAGGTTGTGCTCGAGTTCCCGCATCTTGAACTTTTAAGATATGGAGAGAAGCATTTTCAGTTCTTTCGATCCCAAACGATTTCTACAAACGTTTCGAAACCAAGCAGGAATTCGAAAGAGACAAATATCGCATTACTGTCTTTTATGCTAATGAATGAAAGTCATCATACTGATATTCGTACGGATCTCGAGCGTTTCGCTTATGAGGGACTTGGGACATGCAGAAGGGTTTTCGACTGCAAAACTGGATGTACTAATCAGGGTTTGTTTCTCAATTCAGTATTTATTGGCGATGAACATAGTACTGAGAAAAGGGTAGGCTTTGGTGTTGTCGATCCTTTTTCCACCTATCGGTTAGGCAAAAAAATAGCTTCAAACTCAATTGTCGTAAGAATGGAGAAGATCACAAACATCTCTGTAATTGACGAAACAAACTATCGAGGGAGTAACGTTGAACAAATAGTCATGTACCCCGTTACCTGGAGACGAGATTCTATCATATCAGCCGTGTGCTCGTGAAAAACGAGTTTTCTGAGCATTTAGGGACGGCCATCATGATGAGGCAAAATCTGGTGGAAGGTACAACTCTGGAAAACAGTAATATGGATATCGGATATGCCTGTGAAATGTGTGATAATATTGTGAGAACAGACATAAGAGATAACATAAGACCAGAAGGTGAGACAGGAATGTCCCGAAATGATATACAGAAAATGGGATACCCATTTGCAGAGTGGTATAGGTTAAAGAGCCTCGCCCATCTCCGAAAGAAGCATTTTCATGTAATGCCTATAACTATGTCAGACTTATTGAAGAGTACAGCCTTCATATGGTACAGAAATCATATATCAGAGTACTAGCTATTTAATATTTAATGAAGAAGGCACGAAGGTGTGTAAAACTCAGGTTTGTTTCATTTTTATTCTTCTAATCACTGTAACAAATGGCAGAAGTCCCAATCTTGAGACATATATGTCTCATGGCCAGAGATCGGCAGAAATCGAAATTGAAGTGATCAATCTTGATAGTGTATGTTACATAGCCACAAGTCTGGAATCGTGACAACCGAAAAATCGGTCTTCAGATAGTTTGAATGGACAAATTGGAACTTCAACTGTGCAAGGCACCACTAATTTGGTTCCTTGTTCTCCGATATCACGCGACTGGGATAATGTGCTTTGAGTTTGGTGATGTATTCCATATAATCTGCAGCAGTTTTGCTGCTTTGAATATGTTCTTTCGTTAATACACTGACCCATAAAGCGCTTAATGAGGTACATCGAGAGAGAGCGACATATACCATTCCAGATGGTTTCCATCTGCTGGAAGAGAATTCGACTGCAATGTTCTGCAAAGTCAAACTCTGACACTTGTGAATTGTAACGGCGTAAGCGAGTTAGATCGGAAACTGTGCCCGAGATGCCAAAATCGACGTGTCTTTACTTCGTATCTGAGATATTTCTCTTCTCATTATGTACTCATTGTTCCCATTTTCCATTCTTACTTCTAGATGTTTAACATTGTTCAATGGTCCGAAGACAACTCTTGATACCACTAGCCTCGTACCCGGTATAAGTGAACGCCATTTTCTTGTCAAGAGTACTGCAGCACCCACTTTGACGGTTATGACATCTGGAGCAGCATTTTTCAGCCTTTGGTGAAGCATTTTTTTAGAACCGTAACCCTCTGAAATTTTTGAGACATATATGTCCTGGGCGTGGCAATCATATGCTCTTCCTGGTAAGCTTTCAAGAACTTTCCTGTTATATTCTGCTACCTGAGTGCGATACAGAAACAGTTTAGTGTGTTTCTTACATGGCTTTGTAGCTGCCTCACTGGTGGTGTTGATTTTCATTATATCGTCTTCCGTTACCTTTCCAAGCCGCACACGTTGAAAAATGGAAAAGAAAACTGCGTCGCTGACCTGTCGATGACTGTGTGACAAAACAGAAGTTTTTCCTGCACGGAAGCCACCAAATGTGAGAGATCATGGTCGAGAGAGGTGCGCATATTTTATTTCGGATCGAAGAGAACCAGGTTGTTCAACCGGGCCCAATTGAAACATATCCCCCGCCAACACTACTTGACGGCCTCCAAATGGTAACGCGCAGTCAACATCGTTCCAGGCCAGGTATCGGAGGACAGAATCAATGGCCTCCAGGGTTTCCGAAGTTAAGAGAAAAACTTCCTCGATTACTAGTACTTCTACTTTACGGGGTTGCTCCATTCTCCATTTCGATTTCTTCACCTCTTCTAGGAGCTTTTCCTTCGATACAGCCCAGTTAGCGTATATTCCAAAAACAGACTGACAGTTCGTTCTCCAATTTCTCTGCAAGCCTGGTGCGTATGTGCACAAGCCGTGGCCATAGGGTACCCACCAAAGCTCTTGAAAGCGTACATAAGCATCTGTGGAACTAACCATGACTTTCCACTACCTGCAAATCCAAGAAGAGCAATAGATTTTCCGTTCATAAATGCTTGTAATGTACGGTGCTGCAGCAAGTCGGCCATTGAATCCATGGCTTTTCGAAGCGTGTAATGTCTTCAAAACGTAAGCAGAAAAGTCAGACAAAATCTTTTGCGCTATTGATCTGCAATAGAGATGTCAAAAATGAGAAACAAGAGAAACCAGAAAGAGTGCACCACAATGCTTCAGTAGATGCCATGCCCATCACTTCTGAAGATCTGCAACGGGTTTGTAAGGATGTCCAGTTGGTAGTTTTCTATGCTTTTGGCGCCAATTGCATTCCTTCTCGTGTCCCGAACTCTGTTCCACGATTGATCCTTAATGTCTTCGTGATCCAAAGGCTGTGTTTCGATGCCTGATTTATTCCATATTTAGATTACATGCCAGGTCAAAATTTACAGTGCGCTTCTTCCACCAAAGCTACCAACTAATTATTGGTTTTGGAGACCTACATTACAGTATTAATGACCAGCTTCTGTCGATGAATCTCCCAAATTGTGAGAGATTTTGAAAAAAACCTTCACTAGCTTTACAGAAGGATTTGAAAATTTCTTCTCGAAGTTGTAGATGTACGCAAGGTAGATACCGCCTTACTTCAAGAATTTCGTCAGAGGGGCCGTCAAACATACTGAGGTCTTCGTACATCACTTGTGTCATCGTTCACCTTTCTATTTTCGATTTTTATGTTGACGTCCGAAACTCTTCCATACCGCCGTCTTTGGCCGCAAAATGAAACCCGTCTGTGCCCACTTAAAACACGGCCAATCCTAGCGTCACGTCGTCCTTTTTCTTATCGGCTGCGCAGAGCAATTCCGTCTCCGTGCCGCGTCACTCGAATTCCATCCTGGACACGCGTTCCGCCTCACGTTCTCGTTCGCTCCCGAGTCCTCAAACGCCCTCGCTGCCGATGCACCATCTTCGAGAGGCTCTGTTCTCCGAGTCGGCACGCAATTCGTCCGTGAAAAAGTCTCCAGTGCGTCCTGTTTACACACCTATGCTGCCACCGACTCGTGTGCGTCGTCGTCGTGCTTCAGTTGCATCCACCGCGCGAACCACTCCATTTAAACGGTCTCGGCGTATTCAACGCCCCTCTGGACATAATTCTGCTATCAAAACAAGTGTTAACCCAAGTAATATGCCCTAGTTCTCCCTGCCCTCGCTGTTGACCAATGGTCTCACTACACGTACAAACCCTGACACACATAACTGCCCAACTCTCAGCCGAACTACCCTAACTTCGACACGACCTGCTCAGCCCCAAATATCTATGCTACAATCACCCACTGTGCTCTTCAAATGCCACAACGTATCCTTTAGAAAACACCAGTTTGGACATGTATCATGCCTTCCCTTCCAGATTACAAACGATCTCAATCTTGTCTCCATCGAACAATGTGATGTGTCCACATTTGTGCAGTGGACCAAGCAAATGTTCCCAGCGCTTCACGCCAAGCCTGCGTCGTGCGTTGGCAGCGAAGCGTGGACTCGTATGGCGTATAGTCTCGCAGTGCATAAGCTCATGGTTTTTCAATACGGCTGTTCAGACGCCAGCCACTCACACTTATTTTGTGCAGCCAATATTGTACAAGAGTTCTTGCGCAGACTGTCCGTAGAATGGCATGAAAGCAAACAACCTCATCTGCTGCGCATCATGCAAAACGATTCAAGTCCGTCGTCGCACATCATTCTGCGAATCATGGGAGTAAGCCGCTGGCAGCTGATCCCGACAAGCTCAGTCTTGTCGTGTCGGACGGCTGGTACGTCGCGAGATGTTGTTTGGACGATACGTTGCAAAGCTGGGTGTGGAGAGGGCATCTTCGCGTCAGTGACAAAGTGAGCCTCTCTGGTTCGACGCTGCAGTCGTTTTCTGTTAGCCGCCCCTTCTTTTTCGGGGAGGCTGATGAAGTGGGTGTGGCAAACCTTCGAGTAACCGCTAATGGTGTGCACAAAGCACCGGCTCAACTTCGGCTTGGCATTCGAAATCCTACGATAGCCAAATCACTAAAGCAGGTGCTCGACGGCCATGGCACATGCCCACAGCTTCACGTTGTCGTTCTGCGAACATACCCTGTTGTCTACAAGGAGACAATCGGGGCGAATGATGAAGAGGAAAAGGATAAAATTATTTATAGACGCGAGGAAGGGGAAGACGAGGCACGGTCTGTGTTTGAAGAAAAATTTCGCCGAGAGATATTGAAATCCGTTGAAAAGCAGCAGAAGGAACTAGGCGAGATCGTTGATCCCAGCTCCATCACGGTTGAACAACGGTGTGTTTCTTGTGTCAAAGATATGCTCGTGAGCGGTCTGGAAGATAATTTCGATGACAGTACTGAACGCAAGCTGATTCGCATCTACAACGCTCCCGAGTCGTTGCGGGGTGTTCTTAAAGAAGGCCAGGCTTTGTGTTTGGCACAGGTATGGCCACGGCCCGGAGTCTGGATATGCAAACCAGAGGCAATCCGAGAGCTACGTAACGAAAGCCACTCTGCTCCCTCATCCCGTATCTCTCTGTTTCCCAGAAAGATATGCTCCGTTGGTGAGCTCTAAAACAAGTTGGTTCAACCGGGAGCAGATTTTGACGGCATCTTCGCTGTTCTTCATTTCACTGCAAGTGAAGATGACAACAACGCATCTCGCTTCGTGTACTTGACTGATGACCCTGGAAACAACATAAAGGTACTAGCTCTAGAGCTCTGTGACGAGGACTCCAAGTGTCTGCCACGAATTCTACGCTTCCGCGGCGGTCTTCGACCTCGTTTCTCTCTAATTGTGGTACAAGACGACCAGTTTCAGCCATAAGCAAGAATCACAATCTTGTTCACGAGAAGGCAACTCTACGAAGTTCGCTTCTTTCTGCCCGCGCTATCCGCCGACAGCGGAAACGGGCTAGCGCCGTGAAGAGCCGATGCGAAAAAGGGGATTCTCACCTTCGTAGCAAAGAAGAGCAACTTGAAATTCTTCGTGAAGCCGTTGTATCCTTCGTTTCGGGTGAAACCCACAGAATTCGAGCATATTTTACAAGCACTCAAGATATGTAACATAGTGCCGATTACATGCCTGGTTAGAACTGACTGCGGTCCCGAAGAGCTCTGCTGCGGTAGGGCGACAGAGAGATGTATGTATGTATATGTATAAAGCCACCACAAAGCAGATCGGGCTTTGTTGTTTGTGTACGACCTCTTGAATGTAGTCCGTCCAATTTTGTACATCATTCTTAAAAGGAATACAGAAGTTGATCTGAATACAAATATGTTTGTCTCTTTTTTGCTATCCTACCTCGCCAATGATTTTCTGCTTTCAACCTTCTTTGGATCATTACTTTCCTGTCAAGGTAGGCATGGATACCTTTCTTTTTGTGACCCAACTGTTACATCCGAAATTCTATAACTCCATCATGTGACAGGGTTTTCGAGAGATATCTCAAACTTGCCATCATTGTCCCCCTATTCCACGCAGACTCGACTGTTCGCTAGCGTTTCAGGGAGGCCGTTTGAATCAATGCAAACATGTTATCAAACGAGCAACGACAAGTAGGCATTGTTCCACGATTTGTCTACCGTCGCTTCGGAGAATTGGGATACAAGTGTGCGCTCTCTCTTCACGAATCACTGTATGCCGAAGGAAACATTACAAACTGGTTATAAAAACCATTCTAGTGCGATGCGTAAGTCGTAAGTGTTTCAGACACAAAGTAATCTTTTGTTTCCTATTCCTCCGCTACTTCAGATACGGAATCAGATGCAACAGAGCTAATATACAAAGGTGGAGCTGTGCCACTATTTCGCATACCAGTCAGGGACATGTACTTTGAGGCCACAGGAACTCCTCTTTGAAAGTTCCTATACATGGAAGCTGGGGTATGATATGCAACCGCCACTTGGTTTGTTTCATTCCTGTATGCTTTTGTCCAACCGTTCTTGACCGAGTGACTGTCAAAAGCTCTTGTACCAGTTGTAGCATCTTAAGGGCTTGAAACCAATCCAGGTTGTGGCGTCATAGGTTGGAGCATAACGGACATTTTTAGGACGTTTGAGTGAAATAGATTCATCTATAGCAGATCGGCCACTGGAGCAGACAAAGATGACTTTTTATGAGAGCCGAGTCCCTCAGCAGGGTTTTTGATGTCTCCAAAAGGCCTATTCCAGTATTTTCGTCAAGAATTGGTCCCGAAAGCGACGGGGTTGGTGCAGAACTAGGCTGCCCAGCCGCCGAAGATGGATCAGCTCTGGCTATCTCAAAGTTCGGCATGTGGGTAAGTCTGCGAATGTTTTTCGACGTCATATGCTTTTTACATCTCCGTCGGGTCCTGCATGGGAACATGTGCGACAGAACCGTACAAGGAATAGGGGTCAGGCATCATCATCACCGCATTATATCGCGTTCCTGGTATAGCAGAATAGTGGGCCACAAGAGATAAGGACAGGTTGGAGACTGGTGACATAATCTGAGTGCTCGAGCTTGGAGTAACCTGAGATGAGGATTGCTTTGCGGCTTTTGCATGTTTTGATTCTCGTGGTCTGACTCGCACCCGCTATTTGCAACCATATGGACGAGATACATGCTCAGCCACTTTTGAGCGAGCCACCATGGGGGTGGCGCCGAGTACAGCAGTTCGTGGAATATCACCTTACCGATCACCCTTTTCAGTTCTCTTGGCTACATTTGTACATAGACAAATAAAGTTCTTCGGCAAAAGATATACTCCTCCCCTTGCCTTTGAGCCTACATGTCCCCGAACGCTCTCTGCCTTCAGGAGGAAATTGTGGCTTTGAAGAGGGGTAATGTAGCAATATCACATCATATTATAGTTCGCCCTCCTAGCCTGTAATGACGAAGAGAAAACTGCAACTTGCTTCACAGAACTTCATTGCCAAATGCAAGAAATTATCTGCACATGAATCAGTTTGTCCCATATGCTCCCTAAACCCTGTCTTCACGATACCCTTTTCATAATGAAATGAAGGGGAATTCGCACAGATCTAATCTACGCGACCAGCATGCAAGACTTTTTAAATAACCTGTAAGGTGTGTGAAACAGATTCGCCAACCTTACTTTTTACTTTTGGTGACCGGGCTTTGGAATTTCTTTGCAATTGGTGCTCAATTGGCATTCACAGCAATAGGAAGGCATCCATGGTCATCAACACGCAGCCCATAAACATCACATACTCCAAATCGCCGCGCACTAGTGTCCTAACCACCACCAGTGGCGGTGAAGCTCTGGTTGGCCTTGGATAACGTGGGAGGTAGGCTCTTACCGGAAGCGTAAAATACCTGGATACATCGCGTACACAAACTTCGTCGATGACAATTTAATAATATTCGCGCATCATGGCAGTTCATTGTTCACCGGAACCGCGAAGGAGGCCGCCTTGAACGTTTTGAAGGTAACCGCAGACACAAAGTATTCATACCTGCACGGCGCTGCTTGCCTGTACCTTTGGTTATGTTGCTCGTAGCTGTACTGAATGTATTATCAGTCAACACCACAGCCGTTTCTATCTTTTCTGGCTGTTGTTCGCATACGCTGTGTTTGTTTAGTATGCACGGTTTAGATTTCACCTGTAGCACTTTGGGATGGTTAAAAGCTTCCAAAGGTACCAATAATCGGCCTGTGATAAACAATTCAGCCTTCTTACGTAGCAAGTGTATATCACGCTGCTTGAATGTAGAAACTGCTCCTCGTTCCAATTATTCCATCACCCATGCCACAAAGACTCCGCAGGATCCTCCATCTGTTTGCTCCGGATATGCAGCCTTCTCGATTATAACCCATTCTCTTAACGGAAGTTCTAGCTTTCTTTCTACAAAGAACAAGAAACATTCCATTAAACTCACAGCTTCCGACGCAGAGCCTCTAAGATTTCTTCGAAACGAATCATACACTGTAATCAAATCGTGCCTGAAATGTACTGAGACGAGAAATCAATGGTTTGTCGTTAAGAACGAACATAAAACAACCTCTGATTCCGGAAATATCCATGAAACATTTTGAAACCAACGAAGTAACGCTGCGAAGATAGGTTCGCGATCAGAAGTTGTTCAAGTCTGTCGTAAACGCGTCACAAAAAAATGTCCAAGACAGCCACTTTGTGACCAAGTCGAAGTTCTTGGATACGGTTGAAGTTGCGTTTCCGCAAGCGCAAAACAAACAGATCCATAAAATCGTTGTCCACCCATCCACTGGGTTCATGAATTCGCGCGATACATACAGCAGACAACGTAACGTTTTCAAAAGTGAACGATTTTGGCTTCGAAGCAATAACTCTTCTTCCTCCTGACCAAGCTCTTTGATAATTTTGTAAAGGCTGCCAGCTTTTGTTGGTGAGCTGTTAATTTCATTGGCTTTATGATATTATGAGCGGGTAATTGCTTTCATTGACAAGTGTTTCTTGTCTTTGTTTTTAGCTGTTTATGTTCATGGGCGCCCTCCGGCAGGTTTCCGGCCTTCCTGTACTGCTCTTCGCCTTTTGAACTGTTCCTCGATCCTTCGCTCGGCATCTGCGTACATATTAAACTCCATTTCTCTTGAGTTGCTTGCTATCGCTGTTTTTCTCCTCGTCACTGATGATACCGCGCCTCTCTAACGTGCACCAATCCTTTGCGCCCTGCAGGAGTGGGAAAATGCAGATGCTGAAGCGTATGAGACGGTCCTTTTCGCAAGATGCTTGCATGCAGCTTTGCTTCTGGTGCGGCTTCTTCAGCTGTTTGTGTAACTCATTACTTGGATGGGGTGCAACTTTTTCTAGGAAGATAGGAGAGCGTTGGACGGCACTAATGCGCCCACCGTGTTCGAGCTCTGCGTTAGCGATGAAAGCCGACAAAGCAAAAGAGATTGTGAAACGAGTGGGTTCCAAGTTCGACAGGGAAATTTGCAAACGGTTTGAAAATGTATTCACGTACGCGTGCAAGCTCTCCCGTGTATGATGCACGAAGAACGGGCGGGACAACTTTCTGCGCACGCTGGAGTTTTGGCTAGCCTGTCAGACACCTTGAGCGTGGTAGGGACTTCTTCTCCTCTTGTTTATTCCAAGAAGCATAGTTGGCCTTTTGGCTGTGCCAGTCAAGAACGATCATCATTATCTTTCACACATATCACTTTTTATTCTTTGAGTGAACTCTTTTACGGTTGAGCTGTTTACCATGGCGCTAAGCCACCCCGTGATTGAGGTTACAAATGTGATGTTACGGGTGACAAAAACTTCACCAATGCCATGGCCCGTACGTTTAGTTCATCACCTGCCTCGATTTGAAACGGTATTAAGGCCGGTGAACATGTTAGACGTACTTTCGTTGAGCAAAAAGATGATAATCGAAAGATTCCGAGTGCATGAACCTGTTACTACAACCGAATCTCTGTTTGATGTTAATGATATTCGTATACAGGTCCCGTCGTTCGTTTTGGCAAGAAATCATCGACTAGCGGGATCCAGGGATTCGTTAACGCATTTAGTTTACACCCAAGTGATTGACAGGGAAAAGATCTTACGTGTTTATATCGCTGTGAAGCAACTCGACCAATCATCTCGAAAGAGAACAGCCACAAAGAAAGTAGCAAAACAATACTTATTTCGGGCTATGAATTTCTTGGTAGTTGTCGTTAACACGAGTGATTTGTCGCCAAACCATATTCTCCTCTTCATCAAGGGGTTATGCTTCGCACTGTGGTTTATGGTGATCATGGAATTCCAAAACCATTATCTTGTGATAAGAAAGTTTACGGTGGGTACAAGTATCTGCGAGAACGGTGCTTTAGATTAGACGAAGTTGCAGGTTCAGACAAACACAATCGAAATCATTTCCTGTACAATACTTCACATAGTGCGAGGCATTTAAATCGACAGTTTCTTGGCTGTATGCGGCTGATTGACACTAATCTGTCAGATGCACTGACCTACTTCGGGCAATACACAACCATTCTCGATATACTAGTGTTGTGAGAGAACGACGATTTGATGCCGGATTTTAAAGATACTCACATAGGATATGCAGAAAAGTTGGAGGAGTCTCAGCTGAAATTGATTATCCAAACCTGTGCAGAAGAACTGCGCCTTCGCAATAATATGGTTGGCCGAAATGGTGCCCTGAAACTTGCCGCGCTTTGCACACAGTTTGTAAGAGCTGTTAAATGTGATCAGCTTCTGATTAAGATCTCTAGACTGACGGGAGAAAAGAAGTCTTTCCGAAGGAATATAAGAAAAGCTGGAGAACCGCCCGCGTTAGATGCTCCTCAGAATAAGAAACAAAAGACTCTATCCAGAAATGAACCCCAAAACTGCACGCCTTCTGCAGCAGTGTCCGGTACTATAAAGAAAAATAACGTATCTGGCCCGATTCGCGGGCAAAGTGCTGGAAGTATTGGTGAAACAAACAAAGTGAAAGAAGAATTGATGAAGATGAAGAAAGCCTTAAGAATGAGAGAACAAAAGGAAGAATTGCTTCTTAAGAAACTGCAGAATGTCCAAGCAGAGTGTGAAAGGCTTCAAGCCGAGAAAAAAAGGATTTAGAACTTCCGGGACACGCCGGCTTTCCTCTCGTAGACAGTATTACTTTTTGGAGGTCATGAACCGGGATGATCTGTGTTCGATGAAGTCGGAAATTGAGAGGCGTTTGAATCTTATGCACTGATCAGTACATTCTCTTATGGACAGCTGGTGTTACCTTGTTCACGTGCCAATACTCCTAAAAAATCCCAGAACCACACGGATCTCGCTGTTCTGAACATCTATGGTACAGACAAGACGGATGCAGCTCTTCTGTTTTTACCGAAGGTAAGCTAGTAGTGTTTGTGGTTGGCAGTATAATTTAGGATGCCCAGAAATATTCTTGGTAAAATAAAAAGTTGCCGACTGACTCCTCTTCTTTTCTATCGCCAGCTGTATCATTCAGCAACTTGAAGGCGAGGAAAAGTTGACAAACTTCGTCATTCCGCATTAACTGTTAGTTTGGAATAAATTGCTCCAGATCTACTTGGAAAGATCGATGATCAGTTTTGGCTTTCCTCTCCATGCCTTGGTGTCAGCATCATTGAAAATATATTGGTCGGAGCAGTCCGACTGGTAGATTGTTAGCATCTGCAGGCCACAGAAGAGCCTTCAATGCTGACCCAAGTTAGATCTCATTGAGCTACTTCAATCTCAGTCAAGATAGTGGCACAAAAAGAGTCTTTGGAACTTTCACCGGCTCTTCAGAAATATGTCGATTTCTTCACCATGGTTGCCGGTTCGGAATTCCGATATCAGCCGCTACCGTTCTTCGCATAAAAGCTGCCACCGATGGAACACTCTCTTAATTTCGCCCAAAATAGAGTTCATAGCTATAGTAATGTAGTTCTTGTCAAAAGTTCTATGGATGAAACCGCTTGGTTTGAATGCGGGGCGATTGAGATTCACAATTAACAAAGGCACTGCTTTCGCTGCTCATTATCGGTCGTGATGATGCCGCTTCGAGCGAAGTAAAAACTGTCAGTCCGACCTCTATATCTGCTTCTGGCCTCGCGATATCCCTCAATGCAGCACATCTTACTCCCTCCGTGTTAAATCACCGCGTTTTCGTTTCTTATTTCTTCCGATGCTCTTCGTGTTTCAATCTCCGCTTCTGCCGTTGAAGATATCGCCTCCGGGAAATTGATCTCTCGCTGTCATAGGGTTTCTCTGAAAAGTAATAGATGGTGTAAAGGGTCAACATAATAACGCATTAGAACGTAGAATGCCCAAGCAAAAGCTTGAAGTCGTTATCAGGTGCTGCGACAACTGAAGCAACGTGCCAATCCTTCACCTTGTATGCATTTCACTCCTCGATGTTTCTTTTCTTTGTAAATTGATCAGTTCACCCTGCGCGACGCGTCGAACTCGGACACATAGCGCTCCAGCCACGGCAAGCGCGGCGTGTAAAAGAAGGTCTGCGCGCGTCCGCGCTGCAGGTGGCCCGATCCGACCGCCATGAGCGCGCCGGCGCCTAAGCCCACGCCGCAGAAGGCGCCCACGCCCATGTCGGCGCCCAACAGCACGCGCTTGTGCATCGCCACGCCGATGCCAAAGAACGGTCGGGCCCCACAGCCCACGCCGAATGCCCCTCCCCCGCGCCGCCCAGCAGCAGCGTCTTGGGCGGCGTCGGCAGCAGCGCGTACTCTGACGCTTGCGCGCGGGCGCTCATTTCTTGCAGCGCGCCTGTGCGATGGCTTCGCGCGCCCGCAACGTGCGCGCACGTGTTGTTGGCGGTTCGAAGCGTCGTGCAGTCGGAGACACCGCCGCGCGCACCAACGCCGCTGCACAGTACGCACTCTGGCTTTTTGATCCGCTTTGCGCTCCGCCTCTTGCCATATCGCCGAATGGTACGACCGACGAGAACCCTTGCAGCTCCGGAGCCCAGATTATACTATTACCAAAAGTTGACATGCCGCGTCTGCCGTCGCTCAGCCTACAGTCGCTGTGCCCTTCACACCGCTTTCCTATCGAACCGCCGGCACCTACTTGCTCCCCACGCCCGCAGAATGACTTCTCACAACGACGCCGCCTTCGAGCCAGTCGCTTGGCTTCGCTTCCCGCGTCGTTCCAACTACACCCTCCCACCACGGGATTCAAGCCCCCCGCCACTACCGGCACCGCATCATCCGCAACCTCTGCTCTTGTCGCCTCCGAGACTCCCCTCGCGCCCCTGGCTGCCTGGCTTATCGAGCAGCAGATTCAAAACCCAATCTTCGACCCTACATCTCTGCGCGATTCCTTTGGGCCAGTTCTGTCCGACTTGCAGTCGCAGTCGTTTCCGGCCTCCGTTCGCACTTCTCACGTCGCCGACACTCCCACCTCATTTGCGCAACGCTATGGCATTGACTTTATTGCCGACCATACCGAACATGCCGTGCGAGCTGCGCGTGCGTACCTTTTGAAATTCTACCCCGGAATCGACAAACCGGGCGGCGCTCTCTGGCCTTCGCAAAGGGCCGTCACCTGTTGGCGCGACCTTTCCGCCTTTGCGCGCGTCGCAGCGTGTCTGGGAGTTGCCGAGAACTCCCTTTCTTCCCGCGGCATACGAATCATGCAGCCCATACACTACAAAATGGACGTCCCGTTAGATGTGCTACAAACCGGCGTGCAATGTATTTGTGGGCAACGTGCGCCCCGTGCCGCTTACAACTACGATTTCAAGGCCTCCAAAATCGCCCGCACCGCCTTTGACCACTTGCTGAGCTACCTCCGCACTTTCTAAACGGCTTTCTTGTCTCGCGCTTTCCACCTCTCCAACTCGCCCTCTTCGCTGCCTGCTCAGCCATGGCTGCCACACGCTTGGCCCCTCTACGTATACCTCTCCATGACCTTCATGCAAACATGCACGCCTTGCTCCCGTGTAAGGCACGTCCCTCACTTCTTCAACCGTTGCACATCCGTCTGGTCGCACCGCGTTGCGGTCGCGTTGTAGTGGAAGCTCATCGTTCGTGCCACCATCTCGCAAAAGCTGCCGCATGCATGGCAAGAAGCTTGCCGCGCGCTTTGAGCGCTCCGCTTCTGTACAGCCTGCCTCCTCTAATGGCGTTCCTGTGCCCCCGCTTTCCGGCTCTTCCGTATCCGAATTGCGCCAGCGACTCGAACAAACCGTTATCGATGAAAAGAATCAAACTTAAGATGATGTCTTTCTAAATCCACTTCCTGCTACACTTCAACTTCTGCCACATGCCTCCGTTTCCACTAACGACCTAATTCTTCTTTTTGCCCCCAAATTCGTCACAACTCCGGTAACTCTACTGCCATCTGATGTTGAGGACGAAAATTCGACCGTGTCTCCAATTCAGAAAACGACTGCTCATGTAACACCTCAGAGCGGTATTGAACAGCATCTCCCGCAATCGTCCAACACAGATGAAGAGCATCAGCTCTGAGTTTAGTGTGAGCAACAACCGCAAATTGCGCGTGAGGGACCAACGCGAATGCCTTCAGAGTTCACAGCTGCCTATTCCATACGCTCAGAGTCGTCCATACGCGATAGCACTGGGCTCCCGGTTTCGGACTTTGTACTTCAGACAGTTGAAGACATAGGAATCATACCGGACGTCAGCGAAGGAGAATTGGATGACATTGATGGTATCGAAAGAGTGGACGACTACGACTCACAGGAAGATAACCGGTCTTCCTCCTCTTCTTCTGATTATGAAAACGATACGTTCCAGCACTCTGTAACAATAGGCGATCCGCAAATATCTTATCTAACCGAAGGCGGCGAATCATTGCATCTCGTTGACGGTTCTTACTCCTATCACGAAACCGAACGCTCGTACGAAGAGAGGAGCGATGAGGTTGTCCACTCTGATAACGAAAGCTACGACGAAGCTGCTACGGTTGAGCGCGTGAATACTCTCGGAATACAAAATCAATCACATCAAACTTACAGCGGTTATTAGTACAGTCTTATCATCGTTTCATACCCCTACAATACCGTCGAAAGTGCTTTTTTCCCGAGCGACAACTACATCGACCAGTTAAGGCTTCGAGAGTGCTAATAATGACTTTGTTTCAGAATCAGGGCGAAGCCAACGGGAAGCTTTACCCCACTCAAGACCCCGAGATGCATTGCATACAGAAACACATCCTCGGTGCAACCCAACCTTAAAATTTTCTTCTGTACTGTCGCCGCCCCCCCCCGTACCGTCTCCTCCAACGCCAGCATGGGTGTTCGATCATCCTGCAGCATTAGAGACACCAGGTGATAGCCAACATCAAGCTACCTCCGAAGGGAACTCTGGCTTCAGTCCAACTCGTCTCCATGCTCAGGCGTTTGTCAAAAGGCTTCCAAAAGCAAAATTTCTAATCGCAAGGAGAAGAGGTCAAAGCATCAATTTAGATAAGAACACCGTAGGCAGTTCTGCATGGCAGCCCGGGAAGGGGGCGACCGCCTCAGCTGATGATAAAAGTAGACGGCGGATTGGTCTTGAGATATCACATCCCGGAGATTTCTTTGCAGCACAATTGAGCATGGTACAGTGAACATCTTAGAAGTACGTGCATAAACATGAAGGGTCACACGAAGAAGATGACTCGCCACCTTCTCCCAGACGGAAGCCTCTTGGGGAGTTGAGCACATTTCATCGAAAACAGTTGCGACAAGACGCGTATGGCAAGCGATACGACGAGTACATTGATGCTGAGGACTTGAACAGAGCTCTGGAGTCAAATGAATCAAGTGCTTCTGAGTCTGAACTTTTTGGAGAGAGTGGGGAAAGCAAGGTAAAGTACCGTCCAAGAATAAAACTGTTTGGGACGAAAAACGCTTAGAAGAGGCGATTGTGCACCTATTGCTGTGATAAAGTGGAGGCAGACTCAGAAAGCTATCCCTAATCGGGATCAGATTATGAGGAAGCAACAGCGGAAGACGCGCTCTCCAATGTCTCCACGCACGGGTCTGGCGATCAGGCCGATTTGATGAAAAACTGTGCAGTCTCACGAGTCTCATGAAGGTAGAACTTCGCGAACCGTAAAGAGGCAGACCACTGGCGGGTATCGTTGATGATGTGTCAGCATCAGGTTTAGAATTACGAGATTGCCTAACTTATTTCCCACGCATGGGATCTGCGTTTAGCTGCCTTGCATCCCACAATCCTTCAAGCGCTTTTCTCAACGCACCACATCCTGGTCGTTTGGGTGGAACTGCGAGAAGCAAATACAAGTGTTCCCAATCGCGGCCTCCGACTGTGAGACACAATAGCACTCTTACAATTTCAGGTGACCCAGTAACCCAATATGGTCCCCAGCGGACTATTCTGCTCACTAACGATGAAGGAATTCACCCAAAAGATGCTCTAATGCTTCCTCTTGCACAAAACCTCGTTGCGAAAGACCATAATTTTGTTGTCGTTGCCCCTGGGCAGAACAATTCCCCATGCAACCAGCGTATCACTCCTGGAGTGGCCTTAACATTGCCGTGCCACCTTGAATATGAGAAGCGGTACGGAATCGCCAAGATGAATGGTACAACAAAGAGACTACTTAGGGTCTTCTGGGTTTCCAAAGGAGCACCCGCAGACTGTATTACACCTGCAATTGAGCCACTCACCCGCCTACTTGCAAAGTTTGGATTATACCGTTGCCTGACACTTTCCTGTAGAAACTATTCATCAGTTGTGTAGAACAGAAACAAACAGTGCGAAAACTTACACCAGCGATGGTTTCACTTCAAAACGAAGCAGATATACCTTGGAGTTCAAAGGACGAATACCATATTAACAGTCACAAGTGAGGAAGAGTGTCAGCAGATATGGACTATCCGAAATACATCACAAGACCCCTTACGACATAACCAACGTGACATCGGCCGGGCCGTTGTGTTCAACAAGGCTAGGAGAGCAAGGCCGAACATAATTCAGAGTTAGCAGAAAAAACTTCTGACCACTCAAATGCGAGGGAGGGCGTGTCAGCTTATCACGGAGTTGGCGTGTGTGTAGTCAGCCATTTCGATCTACTCCAAGACATCGAGGAGAATTGCAGACTTCAAAGTTTCCCCAAGGCAGGTAAGGCGATGGTACAAGACCGGCGTGCTTCAGAATGGGAATGTGTGGCAAAAGAGCTCACTCTTCATCGACGGATGGTACCGGTTGAAACACCTATATATAAGATATGTTTTGTTTCAATGGCTAAGAGGTCATTTATGACGGTTGCATGTTGTCATGACACTGTACGCGACCATTGAACCCGCGCTGCATAGATACATTGTTGATTTTTACATTATTTTCACGGTATCCATTGGACGCACTATATTTTGCAATTTTTTGGATAACTGGCAGTGTGCCACGGCGCGCTGGTTACATAACACGCGTTCAATGGTTTTCATTAGGCACTACCAAAACCATTGAACCCCGTTATGCAGATGTGGGGCAGATATCCAAACATCGATCTTCTCGCATCCCCCCCCGTACAGGGTTCAGCTCGGTGTGTCGAATTTTCTGTCACCTTTACGCTTGTATCGCGAGTTATATTCGTTAAGAAAAGCTATGTAGAATGAGAAATAATCATGATTTCTCTATCTCTCCACTAGGGATAACAAAGCATTATTGGCATAGTATATCAATTTGGAAACTCTTAGAACATCACTACATAACTACAGAATGCAGAAAACAAGACCAATGACTAACGGTTAGAATGTCTGACAGGAGTCACCAAATGGAGGACATCATCCTCCACTTGCCAAATCTCGTAACAATTCTCTCTATTGTCTAACGATGATAGGTTCACGGTTTCCCAGAGAGCATCTTCACGGCTACAGACAGAGAGTTACCTTCCTTTCCATTCATCCATGTTCTGTTTTATAGCGAAGATGCATTCAAGAAGTCCCGAAAACAGAGTCAAACTAGAAGCAGAGTTGGAGTTCCATCGGTTCTTGACGAAAGCCAATCTGCAAAAAACGCGTCTTTTGTTGCGAAAGAACTCTCATACGATCGAAGACTCGACGATTGCGATCCGTAAAAAGATTTCGATTGCTCGTCGGAGAACAGTTCTCCTACCATTCGTTTTCTCATCTCTTCCGACTTCCTCCAAAGAAACCACCCGAGATCTCTCAGAAACACCAACTTGCATGAACTTGCGAAGCCTAGGCCATCTCTGTGAACTTGTACTCCCCTCGAGTACGAAAGTCCACATTTGTAACACCCCCCTTGTTCAACCACGAGCCTTGTTGTTACAAGCTGAGACTCTGTGGTGCCGAGAGTAGCAGTGGAAGCACCTTCCCTGCTTCCATGGGCATACGTGTTGTTGCTTAGTTTTGTTATCGAAAATGCTAACCACTCGAGAGTATCCAACATAGCATGCCAAACAATCATGTTCGAATCTTCTCAGCAGAGATTCACAAAGATTCAGCACGCTCTGGATACTGTTTTCTTCTCTCAGTGCGAGGCTGACAGATCTGCCTTCGTGAACTGTATGCCCCCGAGCAGATATAGGAGCGCCCTGTCCAATGCTTTTCACGGAGAATGCCGGCGATGGACTACGAACTTCCCAGTTCTGAACGTGTGCATGGTTCTCGTTATTAACTTCAATCATCATATTCAAGTTGGTGTTGCTGTACACATCACAGTTCTTCAAAGCAGAATCGAAAAGACAAACTCCAAATTCCTGTCCATCAATTGACCGGTACAGCCAGTTCTTTCGACAAAATGTTTTGTTCTCAAGCCATTTCTTCTCTTCACGCCACTGTTCTGCCGCCTTGAAGTCGTCCATCATTTTAGTTTCGGAAGCTTTGGCCTCTAAATGGGACCCCATGTACAACCCGAAAGATGTAGAGTAGACGGTAACGCAGAACGCCATTTTACCATCTCTACTGGCCCTACCTGCTTCCTGAGCGTGATCCAATAAAGATGTGGACCCACCAACGTGTAAGACCAGTCTTACATCTGGGGCATCAAGCCCAGCACCGAAAGCACAAGTACACACCATTAGAGTTACATGAAGTTTCGGGTTTCCTTGCTCCTGTGATATTGGATTCTTCCATGCAGAAAACATCTTTCTTTGTTTCTCATCAGCCATCCCGCCATGGTACGTGAGAACGGTAACTGACTTCTCCAACCCATGGGAAGCTTTCCTCTCCCAAAACGAAAGACTGGGTTCATAAGCGGCGCACAACAGCTCTGCAAGATTTTCCACATCTCGCCGTTGCATTACATACATCAGTACTCGGAACGAAGTTGAATCAGGATGAGAAGAACAAACTTCGTTAATCTTGGCGTCCAGAACTGATAAAGCAAAGTTGTTTAGGTGTATCGTATTCTTCTGAAATAGCCCCGCGCTGGATCTGAGATCCGCTTCTCGAGAGGGAGGGCACACAACAGAAAACACCAAGTTCATTCGGGCCATCGGCATAGAGAAAAGAAAAACAGCATAAAGCCCATGCTTCGAAACTAGACCCAATCGTTCACAAGAAGGAACTGTTGCTGTCAATAGGATACGTGGGATACGATCTGGCACTTCAAAGAGTCCGTAGCGTAGATCTTGCATGCTTTGGCGGAAAGAAGACCATGACGCAGTGAGGTGAGCCTCATCTAGAACCACACGAGCCAGTCGTCGGCAAGAAGACATTCTTTGAACAAATTGTTTGAACTCCTGCCCTCTTAAGTGCTCCGGGAGAAGTATATAGAGGTCCGAAAAGTCACTGGTAGACTCTGATATTCTCGTAGAGCCTTTTAGAGGGCATGATTCGGCTCTGAGCTTCATTTCTCTCAACAATGAGAGCAGTGGAACTTTCAATATCGTGCTGAAACAACTGCGTTCCATATACGCTGGAAGAAGGAAGCAATAGACTTTCCAGAACCTGTGGGCATTACGAAGAGTATGCTTTCCTTCCTCTCAGATACAGGCACAGTAGCGTTGAACTGTGTCATGGATCTGAACGTAGTGGACTGGTCAGAGAGCATATTTCGCAGGGGTTTCAAAAAGTGCGGGAGCAAATGCTCGTAGAGACAACAGGCTCTTTCGAAAATTTGTACAACACCGTGGTTTTGAGTAGATGTCATCATGGGTAGATCGGATCCTCGGCGTTCCTTTCCGTAAGAAATAGCAATTTGACTATCTAAGACCATTTCGTCCTTCTCACTTCGATAAGCCCTTGACTGGGAATTAGGCTTGACTTCATTTCCATTCGGAGGTGTGGAGGATGAACAGGGTGTCTCATTGACGTGAGACAACCTCTCGGTCAGGGTTTTAGTTCCGTTGACCTTCACCTTCTTGAGTTGGGGGGCATCAATCGGAATACCTTCGTTCCTGGTTCGCTTGTCGTGGTAGGAGTCGGGGAGGAGCGATACATGCCACTGTTTTGACCATCTTCGGTACGCTCCAAGATTAGTCCTGTTGAGCTTTGTGAGTTCCTGCCTAGTTCGGGCGTAAATCCGTTCGGCTTTCGCCATACTATGGCCGGCCTGTGTGTACCCGACATCTTGGAGTTCATCACCGATTTGCTCTACAAGATTGGACGCTTTTTCTCCACTAACCGAAGCAACTATACCCACGGTGTAGTGTCTATACTTACTGAACATAATACGTATCCCACTCACAACCAAGTGCTTCAATATGACACTGCGAATATGGTCTTCTGTGAAAGGTCTTTTCTTTTTGCTGAACAGAAAGTTCCAGTGATCTCTCCCAAAGGAGGACCCGTAAAGGGAACCAACTATTGCTGCTTCGAGTGGGCGAACTAAAGTGAGATAAAGGAGGAGGTATTCACCGGTTTTTGGATCGGGAAACCTAGGAATTGGTTTGGCGAAGCCTTTCATACCTCTCGACTTTGACCAACGAGTGATTAGCATTGCCTCCCCTTTAGATATGAAGAAACTGCGTAGTCCGTGCACATCATTCGAAAGACGCAGTGTGGCAATCTCTGTAGCTCGAGAAGGAGACCCAGATGAAATGTGCACACAGAAGAGAAGCAGATCCTGAACTTCTTGGCAAGTAGAAAGCCATTCTAATGCTCTAGATTTCAACATTCGTACCCCATACAAGCTGAGTACCTCTCGTTACGAATCATTGCTAGTCGGAGAGAGAGAAACCATACCCGAGGGCGTGCCTTGCGTGTTAAGCACGAACGAGGTATTGTTTTTAACCCAAGCTCGTTTTGTTCGGTTGAAGGAAACAAAATTATAACCCGGACATTTGTTAGCCATTTCATCCTGAAGCGAGTGAAGCATGGACATGAAACCATCAGGCAAGTTGGCTCCCAGTAGTAGATTGCTAAAAAGTAACTCCTGGATGGACTTCTGCGCCGCCTTGACCAACAGACCTAGGCGATTGAGAGAGAGATGGACATCCTGCACAATCCCACAACATGTGTGACTTTGACAGGCCTCAAAGATAACTTGAATATCTTCTTGGTCCATGATACCCATAGCCAGGTCCAGCATCGACCGGACATATGATGCTGTGTGGTTCTTTTGGAGATCAAGGGCATCGTTCATGCGCTTCATCTCGCATTCCAGATCTTCTGAGAGGAATCCAAATGATGGAGTTCCACATTTCTTCTGTAAGCGATAAATCTCATGGACTGCGCAAGCGGAAATACCATACTGCAAAGAAGCTAGAGGCTTTTATATTTCCCATGAATTACATAGACGATACGAGGCATTATCCGGCGATTCCGATGTAGAAGCGTTCTGAGAACGAGCACATCTGCAACAGACAAAGTTTTTGACTGTGAATGTCTCTGAACGAAGAATCATGGGACGAGCTTCGAGTGAAATAGATCGAAGTATGAAATGAATGGATTCGTATCGCGGATAGAAAAGGCTCTTCCCATCGGAGGATTTGGAATTAGGGCCAGGTACAATTTTTGGAAACTTTTCGAGCTCTTCCAAGTAGGGGACTAGTAGCCCAGAAACGTTTCCATCGCAAAGATGACCATTTTCTTCCTGACAACGTATGCAAAACATTAGAAGGAGACAAATCTCCAAGGCATAGCCCTTTGCGGCCTTGTCAGACACCGCACGGAATTCCATCTGCCTGTCTCCACGAGAACGAACGTTGATCGACTTAAGTATGCAGTTTGGGATGTCAAGTGCAATCTTTGGTAGCATTAGCAGATATTCTGTAACATCATTAAGGACGGCGTCCCATAAAGGCACCTCATTTGCCTTTGAATCCGAAAGTTGAAATGCAGTCTTCAGAGTCAACTTGCGGCTCAGCAAAAGGCCATCCACGCGAGACATTGAAGTGAACTTATTCTTCAATTTGTCATCTTCTATTGCTGCTGCTCCTTCTTCTTGATGAAAGTCAATGGTGTTGGATAAGATATTTGACGCCACTTCATTCATATCATGATTAGCATTCTTGAGAGAACTATGATCATCCACTTGCTTCTGATGTTGGCGCGTTTCTTTGAAGTCCTCCGTTTCACAAACCACCTCTATACTGCCTACAGGAGCACTTCCGGAGACGGGATACAAGCGCTTTGAGCGTCCGCCAAAAATAGTCTGGACCCTAATCGTTCCAAGAGCTTGGAGTCCGGTAATTATCTCTCGAGGATCTTCTACAGCATGAGTTACAGAAAGATGTGAGGCAAGACTTCTCGGATCCGTATAACACGCACTACATAAGGTGCATTTCAATCCTTCACTTATGCCCAAGCCAAAAAGTGGGGCAAGAAATGTCGAACCCTTTGCGATGACTGTCGGATTGTGGGAGTCGGTGGAAGCGCACGGACTGGTAGGTCCACAGGGATAACTGCTCCAAACGGTTGAGATTGGTTGATCTGACTGCATTGTAATCTTCTTCTCTCAAACCTCGTCTGCAATTCGCTTGACGTGATCAGATTTCAGTCCATGTTTCCCAGAAAGATGATCTGAAATTCTCCTTTTGCACGGTAGCCCAGTCTCACAAGAGATACAGATAGCAAAGAATCCAATGGTATGAACACCAATAGAAGGTTGCGGAGGCTTGGCGTCAATATTTGGGTGGTCCATCTTGAGCTCTTACTAAATCCTGAGTACGATGGAGAGATATCCAACAATATGTACCGAAGTGCATATGTTACAATTATCACGGAGGGGATCTCAAGAGAAGCACTACGATATCGCTAGACCAGAGTGGATCATATATAGCGAAACTCTGTACCAAACCGTGTTCCCGCCATAAACAACACAGATCTTATCATAGAAGCACTCTGGAAGAGGCCATTATTGGAAATCTGGTGTTATCTTAGGTATCGATCGGCTAAGTATCCTTCCCGCCAAAGAGAGTAGACGCAGAGGAATGAATGTGGACATTAAAACTCCTCAGAGGCGATTGTATCCGGTATATCTTGGGTCCATATTGATATAACCGAGGGATACTTAACTCTACTGACACCTGTTCTCAATAATATCTAGAACGAGACCATATTACGCCATCATGATACATCCCAGGGATCATTGAATATCCAAAGTCGCGAAAAGAGTAGCGGACAATAACCCCGAAAGCCTCAATGATCTATAAACATTGTTATAAGAACGCGCGTCGGTTGGTGATGTATCGCGTTACTCTCTGTACAATACAACGTCATCATGTTATGCGCCGTGGGCAATATTTTGTAAGAATCCACCAAGATATGTACGTTACGAAAATTCACTAAAACCTTTCAACCCTCCGATCCTGCGCATAGTAGAACAGATGTCCAGTTGATGATACTAAAATATCTGAGCACCAGAGCCTGTTACAAGAAGAGAAGGGAGTTAAATGGTCATCAAAATTCCAACAACACAAAATGGAGGATGAAATCCTCCATACTGAATTGAACCAAAGAATTGAGTTGGATCTCTTGGAGAAATACGATGTAGAGAATCCCAGAATGTCCACGAACTCACTGTAGAAAGGACGGACTGGGAATCGAATGGGCCCACCCACATATATACACGACTTCCATATCTTTCTGACAAGAAACATGAGAACCCAGGCTCAGAGTAGAACTTCCGTACTTCAGCGCAAGAGATCATGAGGATATATTGGTAGAATTGGTTGATGAAACGAGAACGAAGAAACACAATATACAAAAAAACATGCTGGTTGCAGCAAAAAAGGGGGTTATTATTTCCTGTCATGGAGATGTGACAAGTTAAGTTAACCCAAATCGAGACTGGCTGGTGTGGATTGCATCGTTCAGAAGTCCATAACAGACAGTTGAGGTCCGAACAGAGCACTTCCTTAATGCGTTAATTATCTGCAGTCTGAACGGACGAGAGGCTTCAAAGATTTCATGTAGCACGATCATTTCCACGGCTAGTATTACCAGTAATTCTCGACGCTCTGGTCTTCACAGGGCAACTGGAAGTCTATTTAACGGTGGTAAACTGCGGTGAAGCTCCTCAATCTCAATGTTGGAATTTAGCCACAGTTTAATGTCTTCAAAGCTAGGATGGACCCGCAGTGATGGTCAAAATATCAATCCACAGTTGTCCGAGTCCGTCCGTCCATGTTCAGCACTTTTTCATTGCGCCGCCAAGTGTACGGTAGGAATACAAAACTCAATTTTCTTCATGTGGTAATACCCCGTGTCGTTCGAGAAAGATGGACCCGAATCTGGCACATAATCGTAACCAGAAGTTAGGAACTTAACCAAGTGTGAGGGTTCGGGAGGTTGGGAAGTGAGAGAACAGCTCAGTTCTGACGAAGAATGCTGCAATGATAATCACTTGACTTTCAATGACTTGGTGAGTAAATGAAAAGGAAAACTGAACTCAAGGCGCCGTCCTCGGGCGCAGTGCATTAATGTAGCTTTGAAGGGCTAAGTAACGCAACCGTGACGAAGCTACAACATCCTTGAAGTGATGGAGGTACAATGCAATGCGTTCGTGCTCCGCTAAGATGAACCTCTGGAATAGTTCCTGAACGAATCCTAGATACAGGCGAACGTGCGTCTGTACCCTTGAAACGTGTGCGCCTAGTAATACAGGGCAGGCCTCGCAGGACAGCCTGTGCACTAACGTTTTTTAAACCTGCAGATATCTAGTCCGTCCCACCATCACGCTACGGCTCTTTCACGCCCGTCCCCACCCTCGACGCTCCCGCCCACACTAGCCTGCGCCTGCTCTCACCCGTCCGCACCCACCGCTGTCCAATTCACACCGACCAGGCTCCACCGCCCCACCCCCAGCGACTCACCCGTTAAAATCCTGGAAATACAAGTGAATCCTCATGAAAATGGCGAAGAGAAGACATAATTCTGTCATTATTCGTAGCGTCATCATCGGAAAGCTTCAAACCTGACTCTGAAATTGGTTGAATGCTGTCATCCCCAGGTTGCTGCATAGTACAAGATACTGAAAGATGCCCAATTGGATCGTTTCCAGAAACCGGAAACAGACAACGGGATCTCTCATCATAAACTGTCTGGAGGTTCATCGTTCCCAGGGTGTGAAGCTCACGAATAATTGTTTGAGGATCTGGTACTGTGTGATTCAAGGAGAGTGGCGAAAACAGACTTCTGTTATCGGAGTAACAAGAAGCACAACAAGAGAATTGCTATTCTTGAGTGACGGTCAACTATGGATTGGATCGAGGAAGCTCGTGCAGTTCCTGATTGCGTCATGACAATTGCAATGAGTACGAGATGACCCACTGCCAACTGCACATGAATACTGTTGCCACAACGAAGAAAAGTGCAGAGTTGATTCCATAGTACCCTTTTTTTCCCAAACCGTATCAACCATTACCTTTTCCACTTAAGCAGCAATCCCACGACTACCGAAAAGGTGATCTAAAACTCTTCCCTTTTATGGTAATCCACAAGTATGCTCACCATAGAAGTTGGAAAGCGAACCACCGCTTCATCGAACCGTGACAGAAAGCGTCCAATGGATTGAAGATAGCAGAGCAGTTGTTGAGGATAGAATCCTCTATGTTGACAAATGGTCTCATTTTATATTAAGACCGTTCCTCAGCGCAGTAACCTGCGTCCATTCATCCAATCCATGAGGACCAGTGCCCAACACCTCAAAATATGAACTATATATGTTCTGCAAAATAGAGAATTGCATGGAGTACACATCAGGTGTTCCTTCTCATCAGTCACGACCATGGTCACGAGTTGAGAACAAAGTCCTCCATTCCAAGCCCAAAGTTTCTTGCTTGGGACAATTCGAATTGTATATTTCTGTATGAACGCTTTCCATGTCGACGGAATGAACTTTATCCTTAGCCGAGCTTTACTAAATTGGAGGATAAAATCCTCCAATTTGAGTGGAGCATGACTGCTCTGAAAAGAAAAAGAGCCATAGAAGCTAGGAGCCAATAATGGGACTTGAATTATCCTTCATGGATCCCTTCATGTCCAACTTCATGAATACAAATCGCCAAAGAAACGGAACTGATGGTCTCATTATCACCAATAAAGTTCCTTTGCAATTACCTGCGTTCCATTTGATAAACTCCATTGGAATTTGAATTTGAAACAGAACTCTACATCGCCGAATACTCTCGCTCACCACATGCCCACTCACGGCGAAGTGCTCTGGGTACCATCATGCCCATTAAACGCATGGAAAGAAGCGGTAAACGAAATGATGAATACTATGTGAAGGAACATCAACAGGCCAAGCAAACGGTACAAAAAAGCGCATTTTCAAGTGTTGAGATCAAGAATGGCATGACTCAGTATTAGCAAGTACATTGAGTACCTGAAAGCATGTTGTGAATGTAGGCAAATGCGCATCGAGTTAATAGAACACCTCTCCAATGGCTAGGCAGCTTATATCTTCTCATGTAGAAGGCGATCAGAGGGGAAAGCTTCAGATTGAAGAAAAGCTTGCTGCGGGAGGAGGCAATCATGAAAGAAGTAATTCATGCATGAACAGGATCAATAATTTGATAGGGAGTATACAGAGCGTCGTGTATGAACACAGAAAAGACAGGTTCGCGCGTCACATTGGCGCTATATTTATCGCCCTTTATGCCAATCTTGTCGCAGTCATCTCGTATCTCAACATTCTGTGGTGCGTAGGACAGGTAGAAGACCCAAGGGAATAGCCTTCGAATTGTATCATAGACTTCATTTTGGAGCTGTTGGTCATTGACACAAAAATTACATTATACTGGATTTGTGGTGTAATACTGTATAAAAACACTAAAATAAGTCCGTTTACACCTCCTGCGTTTTGCACGGGGCCGATACGAGCCCGACACGAGCCCGAAGCATGTCTAAAACCTTGCTGCTGACCTAATGTATTCAGCCATACATCTCGCACCCGCCCATGTACTGTTAGTCTTTTAAAGCATGTTAGGGAAACAGTAGGGAAACACGGGAGGCAAAATGGTATGACTGTTCCACCAGTGAGCGGCTCTTCTCGCCTGATGTACAACACAGGCATAGGAAGAGGCTATAGCTCCAACAATTGCTTCCCGCCGCCAAAGGTATTCATGGAGAGAGCTGTAGATATCGCAGCTGTTTCACGTGAGCCATGGCAGGCACGGAACAGGCAGTACTGTTTGCCACTGATCTCAATGACTATGTGTGAACGACTGAGTGTAACAACAATAAATAATATCAAACACAGATATATAATATGGAATTTTTAATTCTTATGATATAGCCAGATTGAACTATTTCTACCCCCTATGAAGAATATCCCCATTCACACTCAAAAATGCGGAGGAGAAGCGTTATAATATCATATAGATTGACATGTAATTATTCAGAAACGTTCGTGCCACGAAACCCACAGCGTTCCGAATATTGCCTTTTTTGTAACTGTTGGGGTCGTTTTACAAGGTCTTATACTGCCCAAGACACAGAAAACAAGCCCTTGAACGTTACTGTAGAAAACATTTCGAAGGAATGGTTGATTGAAACAAAAATTACATTGGAGTAGAAAAGTGGAGAAAAAAGTGAAATTTTCCGTCAAAGGCTGTTTACAATGCCCGCGTTGGGCACGAGCCCTGCACGCGCCATACACATGCCTCTACACATGCCTCTTTTATCGCCTTTCACATACCCTACACAGCCTGATCGCGCTTCCGCGCCCTAGTAGAGCATAACTATTAGTGTCATGTTGCACGAGGTCTCCACGCGTCAGACACACGTCTGAGATCGAACCCCCATCCGCCCCCACCCGCTACTACCCGCCACAACACGCTACTGCCTGCCCTCGACCGCCCTTACCCCGCCCGCACGCCCCCACCTATCCCCACTTGCCCCCCAACCACCCCCCCGCCCCCACCCACCGGCTGTTAAACACGAACCGACGGTCTCGTTCATCAAATTTTTGAAAGTCCCCTGGTAGTTACGATTGGTTTCAAGGTTTGAAATGATGGTGGTTACAGTTTGTAGAACAGTGTGGAACGACGTCAAACAGACGAAAATGCAATTCTTGAAAATTTGTAACGCAATAAAATCAGAGCGGACATCGTTTATTCAAAGAAATGTCCTCCATCAGACGCGGATGCGTCTGTCAGCAATCATTTGTGTTGCACATTTTCACTTGGGGCTCGTTGTGGCGGAGAACGTCCTTTCATTTCCTTCACCAAAGCCGCTGCCTTTGATACACACTCTTCCCACTGCCTTATCAAGTGTTGGTCCGAGACGTCTCCGACCAGTCTTTCTCCTTCTTGAGCGATGCGTAGAAAGTCCGTGCGGGTCTGGTCGTCAGTAACTCCAGAGCTAGACGCGTTCTCTCCGTTTGATGCGGTTTCGGCGTTACAGTCCTTCTGATTCTCTGCCTGTCGTTGTCCGGGTGTGTCGTCGACATCTTCAACGTTCGCTGAACATCGAATGACCTTTGAGATCACGAGTATATGCTGCGGTTAGTGCACGTAAACGATTTTGCAGGAGCAGATGATACTCGAAAAATGGATAGGTTGCGTAGAATGTCTTAAGATCACGGATGATTTGTTTTGTACCACCGTTGCGAAATAGTGCGAGGTCCTTCGAGACAAATGATGCGTTTAAGCTAGCGTAAAAGCCACACTCGAGGTCTCTCTGGACATGAACACCGCAATACTTTCGGATTAGAACGGATCTAATGTAGTCCGTATTGATGTTCACATTTGGCAAGCAGGCGGTAAGGTAAAAGAGCATGTTGTCGTACAAGTCAATGGGCGGGCTGTCCAGACCGAGGCTGTCAAGATATATAATTGATGCTTTAACCTTCTTCTTCACTGTTCCAGGCTTCAATCGCCATCCATAACTTTTGAAGTAGTTCAGCAGTGAAAATAGATTGTAGACTACTGCAAGACTCAAATGATTACTACCTGCTAGGAAGAGTAGCGAGATCCCAGAGCTCCACATCATTTCATGGCATGTCCTCTGATAACCAGTTGACCTCGTAACCTGACGACGAAGCTTTTTCAGCTCCTCACACTTCGAGGTAAGACGCTTCTCCCACCAGCCCGCAGTGTGCATTGGGTCGGCTACATGTATGCCACTGGTTGCATCTGGAGTCCAGTTATTCAGAAATGAGAGTGTGAACACCAACGCTTGATCTGTGGCCATGCTCTCCTTGAAAATTGCTCTAACGTCCTTATTGTCCAGCACCAATTTGCTCTGCAGGAATCCACCTTCGGCCTCTACCAATGTCTCGTTCGTACCTCGGTTTCTGACCTCCTCCGTCTTTTGAGACAATAGTTTTATGGTGTCTATCGCAGTGGGATTGGTGCTGTGGAAAAGTTCTTCCTTTACGCGACGCACAACTTCCCAACGCGATGATACAACATCCGCCAGAACGGCACCCTTTGCTTTCGCGCTTTTGCTTTCTTCCTTTTCCAATAGTTTTTCCACTTTATCAAAAGTTTCGAAACAAGGTCTGCAGTTTCCAGGGAAGTACATTTTTCATTCTGGGGGAATTCGACGTTGACGCTTAAACTGTGGTTCCTTCCCGTCTAACGTTGGGCGTGGATCCCCATCGCCTTTCTCTGCGTGAGCTGGGGGGGAGACGGACGGTGATGGCTCTGGTCGAAGTAAGGCCTGTTCCGTAGATGCCTGCTCTGCAGGCGTAGTTGAGTGATCTAATGATAAGGCTTTGCTTACAGATAGTAAAGGCCTTGGTGACCTCACAGTCTGGAGGGAGGTTGTGGCCGTAGTAGACGTGGCTCGTTTTTCAACTCCTGTGTTAAGCAATGCACTCCTTACTTCGCCCTTGTCAATCTCTGGGCCTGGTTGCTCTGCATTCTTTGTTGATATCCTTTTCTTTGTATGCTCGAAGCGTAGTATGGAGTAATCTCCCTTCTTCCTCTTCCGCACCCAGTCCTTTACAGTACTTCTAATTCTTGAAACTGACAATGAACGAACTACATTGAGAGTAGAGATAGAAAATCGAGTACGACCTTGTGACTCTAAGAAACAAAGATCTTCCACAACACCCGATTGAAGGAGGCGATCGGCTCCACAAATGTAATCCTTTCGTGTGGTCTTACGCACAGATACTTCTAGAAACCCAATAGCATAACGACTTCGAATCCCTGAGATTGCTCTCAAAGTGTTATAGAGAGCGATCAGCTTTGCTTTTGTCATCGCCTTCGGCCTAGTCTTACGAACGCTCCAATGCACACGTTTTGCCTCTAGTTGGGTCCACCACACTTTAAGCCTTGCGTAAAGAGCTACCTGCTGCATAATTCCATACTCCCTTGGACGAGGCTCCGATGCTTCGATATGGTGCGTAACCAGAGCTTCATATTGCTGCACGTCGAGCACTTTTATGCCTAATATATTTGAGAAGTCCACAACTTGATATGGAATTGCCAAAAGGTGCAGAATTCGCGAACTGATTAGTAGTCGGTGGCCCCCTCCCAGAACTAGAAGCTTGTGTGCGAGGTTTCCATCAGGTGCTACCAGAACAAGAAGAGGTTGCGATACCTGAAAGTTCGCTGGACATCCTATTTCCAATTCCACACTGTTCAGAATGACTTTCGAGTACTCTCTGCCAACGACAGGGCCTATAAAAATATCGGCGCTGGCAAGGCGAATGGGAGAAGCTCGTGCTTTGAGAATACGATCGTACACAGCCGCAGATAGCTGACTGAGGTAGTCGAGGTCTACTCCGTCTATGAGGTCCACCATGAAATGAAACAAATGTTAAACGGAGAAGATTGACTTGAAATGGAGGATGGAAACCTCAAACCGAGACCCAAGTGAGCTTTGTAAAAACGCAGGGAGGTGAGGTGGGCAGAGGTACAAAATGGGTTCAAATAAGACCGCGTTGTCTACCCGTAGGCATCTCTCTACCACAATAACTTTGTATGTGTCATACGTTCGAGGTAGATAATATTTGAGTGGATATGGGGTGGTGAACTGTTTGTAGACGAAGAGCCATATGTTCATGCAACTACTACGGCAATGGAAGTAGAAACATCTCTCCCTCTCGGCAGCCGCTGCGTTGGGGGGTCAAAGCGTGCTGTGGAAGTGCTTGTATGTGACAAGTTTGTGAGCGTTAACCACTTTGACTCGAAGGAATATACGAAGGTGGGGAATTTACGCCTGGCATATACGTCCCTCACCGAAGGCCATGGGATTGGATTAGCTGTACACAACCTCTCTCCAGTGGACTACCACTTCATGTGTGCCGATCTCGAGTATGAAGACGATGACGGAGATGCAAGAAGTGAGTTGAGTGCGAAACAATGTCCGTTGTCAATGGAGGGCAAAGATGGAAGGATTAAGACGGTTTCGGTGCTAGTAAGGCTTGGTGCGAAGAAACGGCTTGGCATTCTACTTGGCTCCCTTATATTCTCCCAGCTGTACACAGTGTCTTCGATACTCTCACTTGACTCTGAGAAGAGAGACAAAGACCACACCGACGGCCAAACGAGGCTTCCATTTCATACAGCGATGCCAAAGATCTTCTGCAAGTACTTTGTTCATCTCCTTCCGCTCCATGGAATGCAAGACTTTCTACGCGTCGTCAAAAGCAATGCTAAACTTGTCTCCATCGATGTAGGACGTAGCACCCTACACTGTGACCTTGGCGACATTGCAGTGAAACTGGAGAACGGAAATGGAGCTGATCATTGCTATCCATCTCGCAGCTCTAGCCAAAACTGCGAGACCTCGTTTTCATATTACAATGTTTTCACTGTTCTAGCACATACGAAATCGAAGTGGACAACTGAAGAATACAACACGGTGGGTATATATGTGACGATATCAAAGAAGGTCGTCAGCGGAGACACAGGAGCCGAGGAAGACCTTCATTTGTACATGAATACTTCGCTCCTTTGAACCCAATGAAGAAGGACAGTGTTGCTACTTTCTTCATATAGATGGGTACAAGCATTGTGATTCCTTCTAGATATGCTGTACGAATCGGTGCCCACCCAACCCGTAATGTTCTGGTGTTTGGATACTGCATGAAAATAGAACGAAGAAACTCAGCGTCTCCGTTCGGAAAGGCATTAAACACAACACACTGCAGCGGACTGGTGGAAACTAACGCGTTCGGGACTGAACTGCATAATGAAGGGTACTTCACTGGAGCAAAAGTATTTGTTTTCGAGGAGGAGAAGATGGGAACAGAAGAAATGGGATTCAACGTTGGTACTATCCCCAGTTTCTGAATGTAGAGATGACATCTGAATTCCGAGAGACGCTCCAGAGAGACGTACAGAACTTGATGCCAGGCGCCAGATCTTTAACTGATGTTTACGAAAACAACCCCATATGGTACGTTGACGGACATGGACTGAAAGGCACTCAGAAAGAAAAGATTCCTCTTGGGTTGTCCCCTTTAGGTATATCTGGTGATGATGTTGTTCCGAACAAAACAGTTATCCCATACGACGAGATAGAGAGTTTGATAAGAAAGGCAGTCAAGGTTCCCATAGATCTAGAAGATCTATTAGCAGAGGAAGAAGCCTGTAACGGGTCAGAAGACGAGGACGAAATGGAATCAGAGTGACACTCCGACATTTAATTTGGATATGGTGGATACACAGGTGCAGGGATGGCGAAAGAGTCGATGTTACAGAAAGCAGGCTGCCTCCTGCTATCCCAAAGAGGGCTATATTGGGAAATAAATACTCTAGCAGAAACCGGAGGACGAAATCCTCCATTACGAAACAGAGGACCAAATCCTCCATTACCCAATGGTGTGGAGCACGTGCACGAGTGAAGACTGTGGGTGTCTATGCGGGTTTTAGACGCGCTTTCCCGCCTGTCGGTTTACATGATGCCTTGTTCTGTATGCGCGTACGTGTGAAGCTGTCTGTATATGTGCGTGCGTGTGGCACTTGCGCGTGTGCGAATATCCGTCGATGTGGCGCCAAAGTGCTAGAGTGTCCATATGATGCTGTGCAAAGTATCCCAACTGCTGCTTCGGTGACTTCTCCACTTCCCCGTCGATGGGAATGCTTTCGCCTAGAAGGAGCTTGAGTAACGTTGACTTGCCCGCACCATTTGGACCGAGAAGCACAGCTCTAGAATCCATGTTGATGCTGAAGTCCAGACTCCAAAAGAGAACTTCTCGGCCTGGGTATCCAAAAGTCAGGTCACAAATCTGAACAGATGCATGCGAGCCAGTTAATGCTCCGGGATCCGGGAATGTGAACGAAACTTCTTCCTTTTCGCTAGAAAGTACAACTCGCTCTTCATTCATATGTTGTAACATCTTCAATTGACTTTGTGCCATACTTGCACGTTTTGCATTGTGGCTGAATTGTCAACAAACTTCTGAATGTGAGCGCGCTTCATTTCTTGACTTTCTGCAGAACGTTCCAGTTGCTTTAGTCTTTCTCTTCTTGCCTTCTCCAATTCGTCTTAGTTACCACTATAAGGATGTAGTTTATGGTCTTTGCAATTAATTATGTCGGTGCAAATCTCGTTGAGAAACGCCCGATCATGATATACACACGCAATTGTGTGTGGCCAACGAGAAAGGTCTCCCAGCCAGATGACGGTCATTGCATCGATGTGATTTGAAGGTTCATCCAGCAACTGCAGTCTAGGTTACAGGAAGAGTGCAGAGGCCAGCGAAATACGCATACGCCAACCACCGGAAAACTCGTTCACTGTTTGATTCGACATCACATGATCACTGAAACCAAGTCCATCAAGAATACCCGCAGCGCGCACCTTCGCCTTGTCGGCATCCATCTGACCATGCTTCTCGTATAACTCAGTGATTCTGGCTGCAACAGATGGGTCCAGCTCGTTCCCTGCTTTCTTTAGTTTCTCGTCGTTGAGTTCTTCCTTTTCAGCCAGAAGCTCTTGTCGCTCGAATTCGCTTTCCAGCACCACCTCCAAGGGCGTCTTCTCACTGCCAGCTATTTCCAGTTCGACATACACAATATCCATATCTTCTGGTATTGGTAGTTCTCGACAGACAATCGCTCGCATCAATGTTGTATTACCACATCCATTTCTTCCGATGATTCCAACTCTCTGCCGTATGGTATATGAAGCTCGGCTCCATCTAATAAATTCATCCTTCCAAAAGACAAATCCAATCCTTCTATATGAACATCGCTCGAACTGGGGGTGTACTTCGCTTTTGTGCTGCTTACCGTGGCTTCGGATTGGTACGTCTTTACCTGCGCTCCCACGCGTCTCGCACGACGTGCTGCAGAGGCTTCTTTGGCTCTTTCAGCTTCCGCAGAGCGGTCCAATTTCTGGTTGGCGTTTCCTACGCGTTGCCTTGTCCTGGTTCCTTTACGTCTCCCTGTGTCTATGCCCACATTTGCTCCTAACCGAGTTGCTTTCGTGAGACGAACGAGCGTTTCTCTTGTTTGATCCTCTGTTGGCGCTCCATGAAGCTGACGGAGGATGTCACGGGCGACTTACTGGCTTTTAGATGAAGAAATGTCAGGGTTCAGGTGCGGAAGAGAAACTGAGACCACTTTCACTACTTCGTCTTCCGCAGCAGCCGTATCTGCGAGTGCCGAAGTCAGATATTGTATTACGGCTGGATCAAGATTGGCTAAAAAACGTCTCTCTCTCTCTCTCGTTCTCAAGCTTGGATCTTCAGACCAATGAAGGATCAAAACAAGGACGTGGTACGAGAAATATATATATACCACTACGTACGGAGTTCAAGAACGGTGGTAGTTGGTGTGACCACACCGGTTTGGCATCTTATCTTGATCTTGATTATACATCTATCCAGACTGCTTGTAGCACCGTCCCGAGAGAGGCGCAGGGCCTGACCTTGATATATCGCCGATATGCAGGGGTATGTAAACATGGTTTTAAGAGTCGTTTTGGGGGTGAAAATAATTGACGTCTAAAAATGTCACTGAAAATACCGAGTCGGTACCGACGATACCAACGGAACCAACGGTACTGTACCTTTCGTACCGTCGTACCAAAGGGTCAGGTCAGTTTCATCGTCGTGTTCTTTTTCTTCTTTCTAGATTTTGTCTGTTGAATTCGTGGCTTCTGTGATCTGGTATTCTTTTTCAAAGCGTTCAATATATTCAAGTGCTCTCCAGATCTGTTTCTTTCATCGCTAATGTTCGTTTTTCGGGAATCCAATCCACTTGATTGGATCCCCGTAAATTTTGTCAATGTGCTTGTTGAAGGTTCCAAACACTCATCAAGTTGGATCGAAATAGTCTTTTGTGCAAAGCGATTTTCTTTCTCCTCTAAAGATACATTCAGGTTCCCACCACCGGTTTCATTGTCTCCCAAACTAGATGCTCGCGACTCTTTGACGGCTAACGGTATCTCCCATTTCAATATTTCTTTCAGGAAAGCTGCCTCTCTCTCTCTTTCCCGAAGAAGCCCCTTCCTTATAATACTCTGTTTTCTCAAACGAGCGGAGGCGTTAGGCTTCATGCTGTACTTCTTGTTTCGTAGCTTCCTTTGTCGCTCATAGCCGGTCGTACCTGCGGGGACAGTGGACTGCACACCGCAGTTACTTTTACCATAGAGAAATTCTGTTCTGTAACACGTGTGATTATCTGGTCTGGAAAACGTTACGGATCGAGCTCCACGTGTTCCTTCTGTATTTGTCAAATACGAAGAATACACGGACAACACGTGTCTCTTTGCATCAAAAGCTCCTCGTCGTCGAGATCCAACGTTTTTCTCCACATTGTCGATAGTACAACAATAGTTTGAGCTTCAAGTTTTAGGTAATCGTTGCAAATCCGAACAGGTTTTGATCTCGTGGCTTGCGGTCTCTTGTTGAACTAGTTGTGCAGTTGATGACTCCAAACAACAAAAAGCCTTGTGGACTATAGCATAGGAAATGTCGCATGTTTCAACGAGCGACCCGCTTGTCTCTCTTTTTCGGGAAAACACTTTCATTCATAATAGCATTCCATGTGTGGTCGAACATTGTGTTCCTTGCAGATCTCTGGATGAGCTGATAGAAACCCAAGAGCCTATCATTCAGAAACTTTCGAACTTATACAATATTTTGACCTCGACTACATGTGGTCGAATAGTAGAATTTTAGAAGTATTTTCGTGGTTCTATTTTTGATATGTGTTTCTGCACGGAATGCCATGTAAATGAGCCGACTGAGGAGGAATCCACTGTTTGTGTGGAAGATATTCATGGAGTTGTCAATATGGAAAGCTTTCGATTCTTCTTTCAATCATGTGTCGAACCACAAAAAGGAGACAGGTTTCGCCTCCACAAATGCAACAGGTATACTATTAGGTGCTTTGGAGTTGCGTTTGTTCAAGGAAAGCCGGAAGCTGGATCTTTCCTATACTTAGCGCCCCTTTCGATGCCTTTAATGGACAGCAGAAATTCGTTCATTTGGGATCCGTCTGAGACTTTTTGTGGGGTTTCATTATTCGTTCCCAACCCATGTTATCTATCATTTTGGAAACAGAAAGAAGTTATCAATCTTCGCAAAATTTCGGAAACCGAACACATGTACTTGGTAAAGTTTCTAGATCAACCGCCTCCAGTACAGAACTGGGATCTAAAAGAAGTATTGATGGGATATCCGTTCGCTTCCATGGGAAAGCCTGCGAAGTGGAAAATTATACAAAGCTTAATGAGAGTTGGAGGAATGGACTCAGAGCCTTTGTTTCACTTCCCTCCATTTCGTAACAAATGTGATGCAGTTCAGCCTGGAACTACAATCAACCCCCTTGGTTCAAGTTCCATTGTTTCTGGATCAACTTTCCGGTCAACTTCGAAAAAAGTTATTGAACGACCCAGCAGCTATCATCAGAGCCAGTGTAAATGCGCTAACGATGGTATTGAAAGTCCCAATGATCTTTTCGAAAAACAGCTAATTATACGACCTTCAGTACCCAACGGTATGCTGAAGTGTTCCTCGAAGGTTCCCAGCATTGAAGGTCGCAAACCTACCTCCCTTAAACAGGTTTCTACACAGCTTTCAATCTTCCACGACAGTGTTAAAGCTTTCTATAGCTCATCTGAAGACCCGAAAACCGAGCTAGAAGGCGTTTGTCCAGATAGAACGATGGCGGGTCACGAACAAAAGAAGAAAGGGTGCAAAGAGTTGAGGGCATCGGCTCTGACGCTTCCATTGCTTGTGCGTAGCAAACGTGAGGACTATGCTGTGAAGTAAACCAACACTGACTTGGACAGTTGGTGCATACCGTTCTTGTACGGTTCTTTCTCTTGTATTGTTCAAACCCGTCCTGCGTACAACGAACATTATCATAATCAAAGAGATTCTGGTTTGACTCTGAGCGAAGTCTTTCAGGTTGTTGGTTCTTCAATTGATACAGTTTTCTATGAGGGATCATCGGGACCAAATATGCTTCAACACAAGATTGCCTATCACAAACACGCATTGCTTCCCGAGTCTGAAGGTGCTTCTTTAAAGCTGGATGTGGATATCGACTCATTAGATATAATCAGTAGACCATGGTTAGGGTCTATGATCCGGACACCTGCAAAGATCTACCTTCGCTTTGAATCCAGATTTCAGGAGAGCTTCCGCTATCTCGCTCCAAACAACAATCTCGTCAGATTTGACGAAAATTTCGAATGGGGCCCATATCAATATTTACTTCTCCAAAATGTGAAGAAGATAATGAAGAACCCAACAAAGTTTGACATTGGCAAGCGACCAATTTCTGTTCGTTTGTTTGAGATCGTGAACACTCTTTCACCTTCTCCAATACATGTAAGAGCCATGATTCCCAGAGAAATTGTTCAGATGTCTATTAGCGGCAATTATTCACTCATTTACCTTTTCGAAAAAGCGACCACATCAATGGGAAGCGAAAATGTTTGATTTCAAGAGATTGATGTACAAAAGTTCTTCTGGTACTTTTGCGGTGAGATTATCCTCTGGTTTGCTTCATTTGCAACAAGAGCTGGTAACTGTGGAGCTACTAATTCTCGTTTAATTTGTTGTGCTATACCAACCTCAACAAATAACGCTACCCATAATCGAAGCTGCGGACATGATTCATCCTTTGGGGAAGGGCTTCAGCTTGAACAAGAAGAACTTTTGATCGTTTTTTTGCTCATTTCTCGATTCTTTGCTTCTCTTGAGGAACACGCCGAAGTTCCGGAAACCTCTCGAACTTTCCGAACCCACATGAAATCAAAGTATTTGTGTCCGGAAGATATCTTGGAAATGATTACTGATCCTTCTCTGAGGGATTGTCTCAGCTCTGGGATTGGTTCCGACTCGTGCATGGCTTACTTTTTGGAGATAATCACAAGAGGTGAACCGGCTATTGGAAATATTCTTAAATTTCAATCTAACCCAGCTCGAAGGTATGAGAATGCTTTCCCATCATCTTCAACAAACACTGCAGCTTTGGAACGAGAATACATGGACCTGGAAGATTTCCTTCTCTTTAGCCCCATTATACTCAGGATTACTTCGCACGGTTTGAAAAGAAGATTATTGACCGCGCAGAAGGCAATCCATATGAAAGCTGGGCTAAAACGTGAGTTTTCAGAGGAATGTATGGTAGACGGAATTATTGATATCGGATTTACTTTGTATGGAAACATCAAATCTTCATGGTCCATTAACGTTCCCAGTACAACTGCGAGGTGCTCCAAGTTATTTGTTCCTTCTCTCAGATCGAAGACCTCAATGAAAGATTTGAATGTTGTACTTTATTCAACCGCTGGATATCCAGAATTCTTTGGATGGACTTCCCAAAAAGGCGTTATCCGTGAACCGGGTTCTGCGTTATGTGCTTCAGGCGTTCGAAGGGTAAAAGTATATTCAACTAGAAGGAGATCAACAGCCACCAGAGGATCAACTATCTATGAATCTACTGGGAGGTCTCTTTATACCAATTTGTTAAACCCCAGAGCTCTTCTTCAGAATTGGTAACGATGTCGACCAGGAAGATCAACTGATGCAAAGTCAAGCAGTCAAAATCAGGAGAAAAAGATTCGAAAATTCTTTGAGACCATACTTCTCATGAATGATATCGAACGTCGACAAAAATCTATTTCCGCAAGGGGAAGTACCGGGGTAAGAACGGAGCTCACCTATAGCCTTTCGGAGGAGTGGAAGTGTTTCGATTCTGTGATTTATCTCCCAGAACTCCAGGAGGAGATCGGAATTACGCAATCTTCTGATGTTTCTGGGAATGAGGTGCGAAGCCTTCCATGGTGGCTTTGTCTGCCGAGAAGAAATATATCTGAGGAAGAGACTATGAAGTCTTATATTCTACCAGTTACAATTCTTGACTATGAAATGTTCGATTCCTTTTTTCTGAAGTTAGAACATTATTTTGTTCAGTCGGCATATAACATTTACAGACAAATTGCATCACATGTAACAAACGCAAACCAAAGTTCAGGCTCTGAAGAATCTTGTTTCTTCAAAGATGCCATTAGGTGCTTGACACCCATTTCCCTGGCTACTCTAACTTCAATTACGGTTAGAGGTCTCATGGCAACAGCCCGAAGGCTACTGGTTTCAATAGGTTGCCGCGTCTCAGATGCTACGATGATGGATTCTTCCCCTCTCTTGACGGCATTGGGCACAGACGTGACGTACTATATACAAGGGTTTCCTCAGATTCTTTTTCCACGCTTGTTACAAATCGACTATAACCTAGGGAGGCCTTTCCTGGACCGAAGATGGATTCCGAGTAGCCAAATATTATTGAAATTTTGTGAATTAGATGCAGATACTGAAGGCCTCATTAATGAGTTTGACGAAGACATGCTGTTGCCCAAAAAATTGAATTTCTTCAGTTTGAAACGGAAGCCCGGGTTCTTGACCGTCTTAGGATACTATCCGGAGGATGAGGTAAATTCAATTGCTCGTATTGAAGGCATGGATAATCTTGATCTTCACGCATTGGTTCAAGAAATTATGAAGATTGCAGTCAGAGACCAGATAGAGCGACATCGAGCACTTAAATTGATGGCTATTCTTGTGGTACGTTTATTGGTCTCAGATGTTTGCTTAGAGCTTGACATTATGTATGGAATCAGAGTACCAAGTCTGGAAAGTGCCTATCACCGAGCCCGTATGGATCCGAAGCTGATTTTAGAGCATTTTGAAAAAGCTGCAGTTATGGTTGATGATAATTGTTATTCTTTGGAAGATGAATTCTGCCTTGTAAGGAAGCGCTTTGGACAACACTCCAGGAATGGCAGCGGACAAAATTTTGTTTGCGACTACGCCAAAGAGCTTTTGTCACATTATCGTCCAGGTCTCTTTTCTCATCTTCTGTCAAACGAACCAAGTTCTTTTGATGAACTGATGAATGTGGATGAAAACCTCAACATCGATGCCGATGATTTCATTGACACATTGTGGGAACACGCATCGCTCCTCCCTCATTTTTCCAAGCTTGAAGTGGACGAATTCACACCCAGGACTTCTCTACATCGTCGAAACCCTTTTCATAAGGGGCGATCAGTAGCAGCTCTCCGAATTCTGGAAGTCGAAATAGATGAAATTCACAAGGCCGAACTCGAATTTCGCAGAGGGAGCAATCGCTCCGAGATTTTGAAAACCGAATTTGAAGCAACTCTACGAAAGAACCTATTTAAATGCTTTGATGCTATTGAACTTTTGAAACCATGTCCTAGGATATGTAAAGCATATCCTATCCCAAATTCAATGTATTCCAGAGTTTGGGGTAGCCAGGCAGTTTTTGGAAAGCTTCGCATCTCAGACGTTCCAAACAAGAATAGAAGTCCCCGGAAGCATGGGAAGCAAGCCACACAAGCACCACAAGCCAAAGGTTCCCTTTCCTCTACTCTGGATCACATGCGCTGGCGGAGAGATGTTAAATATCAAAATATTTCAGTACTTCTCGATTTCGTAAACAAAATCCGTTCCGAATTTACCTCAATTGAGGTGGACCCGTATGAAGAAGTTTATATCACTGAAAAGTTCAGTAACATATCTTTCCAATTGTGGCGAAGAGGTCCTATGCTTCTAGATGCTGTTCTACAACTGTTGAAGCAGTTTTGTAGTCATGAGACAAAAGTCGTTCCCACTGACCACGCGCTTAACTGGATGTGTCGCGTTGTCGAATTTCTTGTGAATATCCGCATTCAATTGAAAGATGAAGGGTGTGCCGTGATCAAAGATCGACAAACCGGAGAGGGTGAAGCAATCTCTCTTGCAAACCCAAAAGTGAATGAAGAACAAATGAAAAGGTTCGCAATTGTGTTTCCGAACGAAAGAGAGGTACGAAAGAGCCCTTGGAAGGAAGTGGGATATCCCTTGGCCAATTACACCCGCGAAGGAAACCCTACGAAGAAAACGGGAGTTCGAGCTGCACCACGGGTTCTGTTTCAAACTGGGTTAGTTTTCAAAAGCGGCAGTGACCCTAAAAGCAAGGGCACTAGTGAGGAGGACCCCCTGGGAAAGTTTTGTGGAGTCTCTGTGCGAGGCATGTACAAATCCTATCGAGAAGAAAATATAGCCACTGTCCCAAACTATCATTCAATGTGGAGGTTATCTCCCGACCTAGTTGTTCTCGATACAATGATCCGATGGCTCGTAAGAACCGACTGATCCAAATTTTGCAATGTTTTGGTAGTCCTACCTAAACTCATCTTCAGCCAAGACCACGCCCCAATCACCCTATGGAACAAGTTGATACCCAAATGATATACGGATTCATAAAACAAAATGTATATCAATCGTCACATCGGCTGTTATAGCTGTCGCCCAAAGCTTGGGTATCCTTTGCACATCCAGAGATCATATCAGTATCTTCTGAGACTTGAGGTACATCTTTGGGATATCCAAAGCTTTTTGGATACCCGCATGATATACGATAAGTGTGCGGTAGATACCACAGCTGATATGCCGAATGATATGCATTTAAAAATATACATCCGCACATCTAGCGTACATCCACCGGATATCATCGTGTTTCCCTGGGTCAGCATGCATACTCTTTCGCATATACAGGCTTCTAAAGCTTACGCATAGGCATCGAAACTTTTCGCAAAGCTCTCCAACGATACTACAAGATGTCATCAAAATTCAGGTGAACTACAAAACAAAAATATGTAACTTTGTCCCTACCTTAAAAAGCCATAGTCACTACACCAAAAATACATTTACCACACAAAATTAATCGCAATCGCCGTTCTGGTAAGTATACCTTCAAAGACTATCCATAATATACAAAAAAAAACTTTTTTTGCCATACATGAAGGTTGGTGGAGCAAAATTTTTTCAAGTCTTTTCAAATTTTTCTTCCCCACAAATGTCCGCCAACCATTCCTTGATACAATCTCCAACAATTGAGAATAGTAACAAAATTAAAACATTTTGACATTTTGGTCAACATTTCGGACCCCTAAACGTCCAAAAAAACCCAAACCAGACATCAAGGTCAACTTCAAACGCCCTATGTACCATCTAGGGATCATATATGAACCCCCTATGAACTTGAACTAAAACCCACCGAACTCTACACGAACTCTACAAAAGCCCCCAAGGGTATGTAATAACCCTAGACCCCTAAATCCCTAGACCCTAAAACTCCTAAAACCCTAAACCCTAAATTGGGCGTGTGGGCGATGGAATAGGGAGCCACGCCAATGTGGACAGGATGAAATGGCTACGAGACAATTTGCCCGAGCGAGTTGTAGGACATAGCAGTGGTGGATCAGTGAATGAAAATGTGAGAAACAATATACCAGTGGATGGAAGAGATTTCGAAGGAGATGATATCATTGTCCGAAACAAGCATAGAACTGGAGGGAACTTGGTGGAAACCGCGGTACGAACGCCTGAAGGAATACGTGTGAGGCATAATGCCGTTCGGATTGAGGAAGATTTGCATGAAGCAGGAGTCGACGATTCTGGGGATCGTGGAGAGAGAAACGGAGCAAGAGAAATGGGAACTGCAGGAATAGGAGAAGGAGATGAAGAGAACGTACGCGTGTTGCCAAGATCTGCGCTGGTTGAGAGCATGAATTCGTTGAAAGGGAAGCGGAGAAATATGAGAGAGGACCACTATACGATGATGGTCAGTTTGAAGCTCACGCAGAAAGAATTGGAACGGGTGAGGAAGGAGCTGAAGCAGCAAAATGTGCTGATTGAAAGTTTACGGGAGGCTGTGAAGGGTAGGAAGCGATGGAGGTATGAGGAGGAAGTGAAGGGGCGTCGAAAGCATGATATAGGGGTCCCAGAATGCTTCTACGGGTTTACAAGGGCTGTGTATAATACGATTCTTCAGTATGCAAAAGTTGGATGCGTCTGAACTCTGTTTTGATACGGGGAACGTTGGTAGGAGCTGGAAGAACAGGAGTGAGACGGTGGGAGAAAGTAGGGAGGGCAGCATATTTGTGGTTGGGGAGAAAGAGATGGTACCTCGGTGCCCGTATCAAGTGGCATACGAGATGAGGGCGTATACGCCATCGACGGAGGGAGGAAGTGATGTGCTGTTGAAGTATGTGGTGGAGACGGAAATAATGGGATATACTTGGGAGAAGATACGAGAAGCGGGAAGGAAACAGGAGTGTGTAGATAATGTGAGTGCGGGAAAGTGTCTGAGGCAGCGAATGAAGCAGAAATTAAGCGATGTGACTGGGGCGCGGAAGCGGGCGGCTCGCGACAAGTTATTCTCCATGCTTGGATATGATTTGATTGCGAAACGTGCGAAACCTACTGAGGGGACTGAGCTATGGGAAGAACTAAAACACCAGATGGAGGAGGCGCGCGAGAAGCTGATAGGGAGAGAAAAGGGTGGGGGGGAATGAGTTGTGTGCGTGGAGAACGAGCCGGTTCGAAGAGCTTGCGTGTTCAGGTTCACGTGCGGTTGGGCCACCAAGGGAGGTTGATGATGAAGATATGTACTTTAAAAATATGATGGCGGTGGCAGTGTTGGAGGTGTATATAGAATACGCAGTGGAGAGGCAAAGTAGCGGTGAACAGCAGTACGTGGATAAAACAGTGATGCATCTTGCGAGACTTGACGCCTGGATTGCCTGTGTGGTGAAAACTATGAACGAGGTTGTGGGACGTGGAGGGCAAAGACAGCTTTTGTTCTCTACTTTGTATGGGATTTATCTACCGAGGGCTGTTGAAGGAATACGGGGGGTAGCCTCGAAATTGCTACAGGAGGAGCATGCCGAGGAGTTCGAGAACGATGGGTTTGTGGATGGAGATCCGAGGTGTGTGTCGGGAAACTCTGGGAGAACTGCGACTGTTGGGCTGTGGATACCATCGAAGGAGAAGATATATCTAGCTGTGAGGGAGGAATAATTTATGGCGAAACTAACACGGAGACTAGGTGCAGTTCTTGATTGTTACATAGCGGCCTGTCGACCGGAGGACGCGAGTTTCGGGCGGTTGGTGGCACACCGCGCGGAACGCAGGGAAGGGACAGGCGTTGATGGTAGGGAAGAGGCGGGCTACTAAGGTTAGGATGAGGTGCAGTGAAAGGGGGGGGGGAAGGGGTGGGGGTATGTGTGGGATGGGGAAGAAATGGTTCTTCTTTCTCATGTCATGCGTATCTTCAATCCTTCCAATTGAAAGGAAGCGGTACTGAAAGTTGTATGAAGCCGAAGCTAACAGGGAATAGATGCTACGTGTTGGATGGGAAATAGGGCTTGGCGGTGGGGTCTCGATAGAAACGATTGAGATAGAATCGGTGAAAGCGCCAGTGTAGACGAGAAGTGAAGGGTGGAGCCGGGTAGTTCTGGCGGAGAACATGAACGGAGCCGAGGATGGAGGAAGAGGGGATGAGTCCATACCAAGGGGGAACGTTATCGGAAGTGGAGTGGGTAGAGATAGGAACTGGGTGGATGTTGTGGTTATGTTCGTCGTCTGTTGCCCATCGGACGCAAACGCAGTTGAGGGTGAGATCGACTTCGTCGCTGGGTGGGATGAGTTCCATGAACTGGAAGAAGGCGAACTCCTTGGGAGAAGAAGTTGGAGAATGAAGCGCGAAACGAAGAAGGGAGATGAGTTTGCAGACCCAGACGATGGAGGTGGAGGTGGGGGAGGTGGAGCCGGCGACAAGAACGTGGGAGAACTTTGGGGACTTGGATGGACCGAAGGAGGGGGTGGCCAAAATTCGTTGAATAATGGGGACCGGAGGATCCTGGAGGGTGAGCTAGTTTCGTTCTGTGATGTAGTTTTCGAGCGTTGGGATGTAACCGCCAACGACGTAAGCGGAGTTGATTACGGTGAGTCGAGCCTGACGGAGGGCGGGGGAGTTGTCAATGAATTGTAAAAATTCGAGAGAGAGGGTGACGAAAAATGGAAGGGCGTCTCTTCCAAATTGTGCAAGAATGGATAAGGTATCGGGGGGGAAGAGGTCTTGAAGAGATTGGTGAGGGAGGTGAGGATTGGAGCAAATGAATTTTTGGGCAGTGATGAGGTCAGCGAAGGAGATTTGTTTGCCATCACGGACGAAACCGGGTTGTCGGGATTGAAAAGGGAAAGCGAGGCCAGGGGAGGAGGAGGTGATGGAAGGGTTTGTGGAAACGGGATTCCAGTCCTTGATGGCGTTGGAGCGGTGGATGGTACAAATGGTTTCTTGATGTGCGGTAGATCTGCGCTTTGAGTTTTTGGAGTAGTGGGACTTGAAAAGGGTGTGGGTGTGCTCGAATTTGCCAGCATCATTAAAGTGGAGGCCTCCAAAGCGGCGAATCTCCTCGACAATGCGGTCGAGGAGGTGAAATTTGAGAGCGCCTAGGCTAGAAGTGTGGTGGCGGCCAGGACGAGTACAGCTGTGCGCTTAAAGGAGCGGATTTGGTTGTGGAGGTCGGTGAGGCGGGCGTCGGTCCATTCGGTGAAGGTGTTGTATCGCATGGAGGCGAGGAGGAGGTCGGGGTACTTGGAGAAGACGGAAGTGATGGGAGCTGAATCGATTTCGTCAAAGCATCGGTCGAAGAAGTCGCCGATGGAGGGGAAGACCATGTCGAGTGCGCGGTAGTCTTTTGCTTCGAGCATACCTCGCAAGCCGTCGGTGGTGAAGAAACCGTTGAGAGGTTGACCGTTGTCGGAAGTGGAGAAGTCGATTTGGAGTCCGTTGGCGGGGGAGTGCTTTTCGATGGCGGAGAGGATGGTGTTTGAATGTTTGAGGATGGAAGAGCGGACGGAGTTGAAAGGTCGACGGGATTTCGAGGAACCGACGGTGGTAAAGAGTGCTTCTGAGCGGAGTCTCTCGATGGCGGCGAGCTTGATGAGCTTGGAGACGCCGAGGTGGAAGTTGTGGAGTGGTTCGAAGGTGAAGATGTTGTAAGGGGAGAGGAGTGGGGTGATGTTGAGAAGAGGGTATGATTCGAAGAGGTAGGTGTACTTTGCGAGGGAGAGGGAGTGGAGGGCTTGAAGGGATTTTTCCTTTGTGTTGCGGGACATTCTGGGCTTACGAGCGAGAAGAGCGTCTTGTGATTGTTGGAGGAGAGTGGAGTGTGATTTGCGTGCGGCGAGGGTCTGGTCCTGAGTTCGGGGGGAATGCGAGGGGGTGTGTAGGGGAAGGTCTGAGCGGGAGACGGTGCATCTATGACAAGGGTGTAGGGGGCGGGTGCCGTGGGAGATTGCGAGGATGTCTTTTGCTTCCGGAATGTCGGCGCAGTAGCTGGCGATGATTGGGTGACAGTGGCAGAGAACGCCATGGGAGTCACGGAAGGGGAAGCCATTGAGACTGGATGAGACGAGGGGCCGAGGAGGTTGGAGAGGGAGAGCTGAATGAGTTCCATTTTGGTGTTGCGGGGGATGTGAGAAGAGGTTTGAGAGATGGAGTCGTGGTCTTGGGAGGGGTTGGTTGGGAGGAAGGAGGTTGGCAAGTATCCGAGAAGGGTGAGGTTTTCGGTAATGCACTTGCGACGGAAGGCATCGGAGAAGTTGAGAAGGGTGATGTGAAGGGGGTAGGAGGTGATGGAAGAGGATTTGACGGAGGTGGAAGACTTGTCGGAGTAGATTTGGACCAAGCCGATGAAGGAGTCGATACCAGTGGTGTCGGGGGTGTGCCAGATGCAGGAGTCGTTGGAGGAGTGCATGACTGCGGCTTTGAGGGCGGGGACTGCTTCTTTTCCGAGGACGAAAGCCATGGGGTGGGCGAAGCGGGGAAGCCGGAAGGGGTTGTGTGGGAGACAAGGGTGGAAGAAGGTGTTGTGAAAGTGTGCGAGGGCGAGTTGTTGTTTGAGGACCTGGATGGGGTCCTTTCGGAAGATGGTGGTGGAGAAGAGCTGCTGTGGGTCGGAGAGGGTGGTGGGAGCGAAGCCGATGTTGCTGACATGGTGCTGCAAGAGGTTTGTGTGCAGCTCGGGGCACTGGGTGGAGGAAGAGACGGCGCTGTGGAAGGCAGATTTGGAGAAGGCGGGGTCGTGGAGGAGGGAGATGGGTTCGTCAGCCTTTCGGTGGCCGAGGGAGGAGGCGATGGAAGAGATGTACAGGACCATGCGTTCGAGGTGTGGGTTGTTGAGGAGGGGGAAGGAAGAGGGAGCAGGGGGAGGAGGGGAGGGGGAGATGGAGCAGACGGGGGTGGTGGCGATGTCGTAGGCGTCCTGGGTGTGGAGGGAGAAGGAGAGTAGCTGGTGGTGGTAGGGGTCGTCGTCTGCGATGGGGACGTTGTCGGAAGGGCAGTTTGTGGGAGGGGGAAGTGTATGGAGGTGGGCCGTAGACTTGTGACGCTTGATGCGTGGGGGGAAGTGGGGGAGGCCTCCGCCTGCGGAGAGGAAACGCTTGTTTGGGTTGAGGCGATTGGGGCATCTCCTCTGGTGCCTTTGGATGGCGGGAATGGTGCGGGCGAAGAAGGAGCAGCCTTCAAAGCAGCAGTTGGGAATGGCGAGGAAGGTTCGGGGGTATTGAGAGGATAGGAGGTACGTAGCGGGGAGCGTAACATAGCGCACGGACGGTGGGACAGAGTGGTGGGGGTGATTGCACGTGATTTGAAGGCTTTTCATATATTTAGTATACGAATGTCTGATGTAAAAGGTGTTGACTAGTGAACCGATCTGCACTAACTGAAACGGTATTCGTTCAATTTATATAATCCTATTCGTATTCGATAAAAAGCTATCTAAGTTTCTATCTAAGTGTCTATCTCGCTATTCGCCTCCGTAAACATGAAAGTAGATGGCACTAACACACTTACATTGCGCTGCAAAACTACCATAAACGAAAGAAGTATGCTAGTTTCCCTTCCATCCAAACTAGCAAAGATGGAAACAATCTGGAATAATTCTTTCGAAAGAAACTAGCACAAGTGGAAAGGTGGAAATATTTTCGGAAATTAGCACTTCCAAATTTGGATAAATTCACCGGTTTTTCGTTCGTTTTAATTCGGTCATTTTTGACCGCTAAACTAGCCTTCCGATAACACTGACGTACCACTGGGGATGCCCAGAGCGACTGAGCGGGCTCAATCACGCTTACGCGGAGCATTTTGTCCACTTGGAACTGTTCTTCTTTCTGAGCCTTCGGTCCTGTTTTGTAAGAGGGTTGCGAAGCGGGTCGCGTGTCCGGTAGCGAATCAACCCGGTGTTTCGTTGCATTTATTTACCAAGAGATCCATCCCACATTAGGGTAAATTTTCGTAGCATGTTTCTCAGACTTTCACGGTGTGATTCCGGCACATAGCCGAGATCGAGCTCCTCAAGAGCCTTCACGGGGCCAATCCGGTCATAGCTCGCAGGGCCACGTTTTTCCGTATCGGATGCGGGTGCGGTTTCGGAGTCACTCGGCAATTTCTCCATTGAAACGGTAGTATCTTCCCCCTCCTTAGGGGGAGCGTCGGGTTGCTCGGGATTGTCACCCTCTTTCGAGGAAACCAAACCGAGAACGTCGGCAGCCTTCGTATGGGTCGGGAGCATCGCAAGTAGGTGGGGTGTGACCGATCCAATGACTTGGTTCTTTACCAGGTACTGGGGGCTGTTGCCAAGGTTGGCAACAAGTAACAAGTATCCGAAACGAAGTATCCGGTGTAACCTGTGCCACGCCATTCGCAACGGCGAGATGGTACTTCTCGTACAACGAGGGAATGGGTTGAATAACCCGAAGACCGTGTTGACGGGAATTGACCTGCACCATTACTTGGGATTCTGGTGGAATGCACACCGACGCGGCAACGCGGAGTTTTATGGACTCCTGAGTCGCGGGCTGTGGTTCCTGCGCAGCAGGTAGTGGAACTTGCTTCTTCGCTGCACGCTTAAGCGGACGACGGAGTATCGGAACGGAGGAGCGCTCTTCGAATTCCAAACGCCTGAGGCGGGGCCTGATTGCGTCGACGAATCTGTCGCAGTAATCACGTCTCAAAATAACTGGGGCAGCCAATGACCGACATACCATAAAGTCGAGCTTGATCAGGGAGGTCCCCAAACGCACGACTAAGTCCATTATTCCCACCGTTGTTAACGGGTTGGTATTCGCCTCAGTGACCTCGGGTGTGGCTTCTCGGCGAATACGCGTCCGCGCAAGCGCTGGCAGGAGGAACTCCACGACGAAGTTCCGACCTGCAGCTGTATCCAATACCGTGAGAATGCGCACCGTAAACTGGGTATTGAGGCCAAGGTCGGCGTAAAATTTATAGTTACGCTTGGCCATCACAAGGACTTTATGCGGGAACCAGTTTTTCTTTACCCGTATCCACGGTCGACGGAGAACACCGAAGTGTTCCAAGTCCGCGTCAGCGGTGTCTTTCTTCGAAAGGATCTTCACCGGGGAGCGAGGCGGCGACGCCTCGGACATCGACAGCCTCTGCTCTGAGGACGTCTCTCTTGAATGGGAGACTCTCTGGTTTGGTTTCCCTAGACTTCTGCCTCCGGCGGCTGCTCAGGTTCCTCGACCGCGAGTGCTTGGGCACGATGGCCTTGGGTTCTCGCAGTAGCGGTGTCTGGTCCGTTCGCAACGTGATCAGCCGAAGCCATCGGTTGGACCGGTTGTACCGGGACGCGCTGCGGTGCGGCGTCGTCGGTACAACGTGGGCGAAGTCCGTCTTGGCACGGAGATACGACGTCATTGGGACGGAATGCTTCTCCTCTGGAGTAAAAGCCTCATAGTTCACCGTCACCTTGGCCATATCTCGCATAGCGAGTAGGCACTGTGGTGACGTGTCACCATGGGTGTAGCAGAGATGGCATATCAATGCTTGCCTACCCTGACGAGGGGGTCCATTCCGATGATCCGTGAAACGCCCTGCCTGGCGGGTATCCTGCCATCGTGGCCGCTGAAAGCGGATTCCTCCGTTCGAGTACGGGATTCGAGGCCCGTGAACTCGGGGGGGCATCGGCATAAAGCGCGATGCCTTCCTGAGCGGCCTCATAGGAGGCGTTTGTCGTCGACGGGAGGTCCGTTGTCGGAATGGAGTCGATACCGCCATGGCGAGTTGGACGTTATCATACTCCTTCGGAGGTGCTTCCTCCGCGACGAGCGAAAGAGATGGGGACTTGGTCTCCATTACCAACGCCCTTGGCGGAATTAGACCGAGTACTCGGGGCCCTGGCAGGTAGAGAGTCACATTGGGCTCGTGCGTACTGGATGAGCTCCAAGTAGGTTATCTTTCTCTTATCCTCGCGATAGAGGGCGACCAAAGTCTGGATAGCTGGGTCGAGTCCGTCGATGAACATCATACAAAGCTCCGTAGCGGGATAGACATTACCACAACGGTGGAAAGCCTTGTTCAGACGTACCGGAAAATCGTGTAGCATTCGAGATGCACTACAAACCGCCATTGCGAAACGATGCAAGTCGATGTCCACGCTCATACCCAATGACTGGGAATCGGGTTCGTTATCGAGAATTTATGAGAAAGGATGCTTCTCGGAAGACGTGGATTGGATATTATTGCAGAGATACTGTACAGCAGTGCACCTATAGTGGCCGCCATCAAATAATTTTAATTCCTTTATTTTAGAGTTAGACCATATTGGCATGCAACGCATAGGCACATTACAGTGGAGATCTAATTGGCCTGCCGGCCCAGTAAAGGGCATTGAGCCCAGCTGAGGACGGCGCAGGCCAACCAACAACCAACTTCGTACCCAAGTGGTAATCTTTGGAATCCTAAAGTCGCCATCGACTAAAGAGCACCTATAGCATCAGTGCTCAATCGCATCTGAGCTATAGCTCTTGCCCCGAGGATCTCCTCCGCTATCGCTGCGCTGTTCGCCCCTTTTACACCGTGTTTGTGGTGTGTCGTGTGTGTTTTTTGTGTGTTCTGTCACAGGACTGCCTGATCGCTGATCACCCGGACGCTCACCCGTTTTTCAGTGCCGGACACCCATTCGTACCCGCACGTGACATTGCTGACGCTACTTTCCGCCCTACTCACACCTGCGTTCTAGGCCGGTCGCTCGCAAGGCGATCCCTGCCCTGTGCGGTCGTTTCAGTTGTTTTCCACCCGCTACCGAGGAGCTCTGCCTTCGTTAGTGGTATACCACAAATCGGTTTCCGTCTCGCCCGAGCGCTGACGTGTGTCTAGCAAAGCGAGTATCGTCGACTGAATGGCACCATTCGTGGCGTATGACCGTAGCAGGTATTGCACTGCTTCGGGCCAGCAGGTATCCCCTCCTTCGGAGGCACTCCAAGAGCCTCTTACAGAGTGATACTGGTCCTCGGCCAGGCCACGTAAGAAATACGGTAAGGCAATGTAGGACTGCCTCTCATGTATCCCGAGTATATCGGCTTCCGCGCCGAAGCGGGCGAGAAAATCTAACACCAAAATTTGGTCATCTCCAGTAAACAACTGGTTGCGAAGTGAGAGCTGCATACGCTTGATGCATTCCCTCACCTTTCTCGTGCCACGGGGTGTTCGATCCATAGAGGTGTCTTCCAAACGGTAATACCGGTATGATAGCAACTTCTCGTATATAGGGTTCGTGGGCTTCAGCACTTCCAGGCCAGAGTGATTCCATCCCTTCGTACGAGCACGAACCGCACCATGCGTGACTGTAAACCGCTTCGAGCGTGACGCTCGTTTTTCACGATCTTCTTCAGACGATGGGTCTAACGAGTCAGCATTGTCCGAGTTGTTCGGGTCCGAAACCGACGAAGTCGAAGAGTGAGAATCCTGGTTGTCCTGCTGGGCCCTTCGCGTACGGCGGTTCTTCTCACGCGCAGAGTTCTTGGCCCTGTGTGATACAGAGACCGGCTCCGCCGGAGTAGTAGCATCCATAACGATGTTTTGCTCTAACATCTCCAGACGGGCTCTCACACGATCGAATCGGGTTTGAATTCCTTCAACGAAGGCAGCGGACCCGATCACCACGTGTGTGGGTTGATGTATCCTCGTAGGAGGCACGAGTCCACGGAAGTGGGGAAACGGAAAAGGAATCCGCGAGAGCGGGGAATGGAGAGAAGAAAAAGGGGAAAAGGGGCCAAAGATACGGTAAAAAGCGGGGTTATCCCTGTACGGTTCGAACGCGACAATCAGCGGTAAAACACTCCAACAGTTGGGTTATTTGGAGAACGCAGGGAGGATAGACCATCCGTAGGCAACGGAGCCTCTCTCCTTGAAGAAGTCGATGACCGCCGAAGGCGAAGAATTTTAGAGCCCACCCCTGGTTGGAGGAACTTTACTGTGCACGGCGGCAAGGTCGCCGCCGAGCTAAGTAGTAATCTCGCGCGAACACTAATTAAATAATGTAACGAAATTAGACCAACGTCCAGTGGTAATTACCCACGTGCCGTGGTGCTCGTTCCACGTGTATGTGACCAACCTCCTGATTCATCCGTAATCCACGTGTCCTTCCCACTACAGTGGTTGTTACTATTCATGTACTCCTACTAGGAGCGATCGACCGACTGGTCGGAATCTGACTAAGTAGTGGGAAACCTCATTCTGAGGGCGTTGCACCACACGTCTCCCTCTTTAGGCGGAAGCATCACCTCATAGAGGGAAGCGACGACGGCATTGCACCACAAAAAGGTAAACCTGGAGATGTTCAACTCTGTTCTTCAGTTTCGTAATGGCCAGACCCTTATCGCAATCGCCCGCTTCGTTCAAATCACTGAGCATGCGGTGCATCCTGTCCTACTGTGAAATGGCCTTCCAACGTACGCAAACAACAGAAAAACAAATTGCAGCATGATTCACGAAACTAGGACGAAAGCAACGGCTGCTCAATTGTGAGAGAAACAATCGATGTGAAACCCATGCATTCCATTGCAGCGATCTGTGCTCTTGAAGAGATCATACCAGAATATCGAGGACTCGTTTCTCCTTCTCTCTGATACGGGCGCGGTAGTCTAATTCCTACTTACCGCAGCGCGTTTCCGTTGGAAGAAACGCTCGCTCACCAAAACACCCAGCACTCTTTCAGCCCATTTTCTACTTATATCCCCTACGCTCATTTGTCGACGATCTGGACACATGAGATCCGCCTTCCCGTGGTGTGTCTGACTTCCAGTAAGGAAGCGCAACGGATCTAAACTTGGGACTCCGAAGGAGACTCGCACCTTTCAGAGGACACGTTCTCTTGCTTGCCGGGAGACAACATAGCTTTCTCGCGGCCTTCAAGGTAACATAGGTGTTTCTGCAACTCCGTCTCTCTGTAGTCCATCCTCAGTCCGACGAGGAGAGCTCATGCTTAGAGAATCACTAATCGGAGTTCGCACACTGCTTGCAGGGGCTGGCGATACTGAAAGTCGAAAGTCTTCGCTTCTTATGTCGGTTGGGAGGGGTAATTTTGGAGCATGAGCTTCTACAGTCTCGCTAGAATCTTGTTAGTATATCGGAACTGGCACCTCATTTTCTTCTTCCTCATGTGCTTCAGAAATGCTTGGGCTACTCACCAACGGTGTCATCAACGCACTTGCTGATGGGGAAACTGACATGAAACTTGGCAAGGAAGTGATCCCAAGAGATGGGGAAATGGATGACAAGAAAGAACTGGCCCACACAGACAGCGATGGTGTAAGTCGAGCCAAGATTGAGGGCAGGAGCAGAGCTGGTCGCAGCCGCAGATGATGCCACGCCAGATGCTGCGACGCTCGGATTCGCTGCAATGGGAATGGACGACTCCGTAACACGCCGTGTCACGGATGGGCTGGCCTCCGGAGAAGATGCTTCGGACATTGTTGGCAGCATTGAAAAAGAACTCTCAGAATAGGCATCTCCGATGAAACAGGAGTACCAAAAATGGTCGTTGGCGTAAGCAATATGATCTCCGCACCCTCAGAAGGAGCCACGACGTCTGTCTTACTTTCCGATGGAGTTCGTGTCGGAGTGGTGAGGGACTCATACCTTGCTCATCACAAGCCACTGCACTGCCATCCCTCCCATCATTGATTACACCTCCAATCTCCACTCGTCCAGAAGATAACACTTCAACAACATTCCCTCGATCTTCTGAGGCAGTGCTTGCAAGCGACAGCTGCAAATATGTGAAAGAGTCACTCCACATCAAGATACTCTACGGATGTCAGTGAGCCCACTGGTCGTAATTGTCCTCAGCTCGAACGCACTCCCATTCTGTTGGCCTGTCACCACAAAGTCGGCGTGGAAAGAACCGATCACCACAACAACTCCAGTACTCGGATCGACGGAGCAGTCATCTCCAGACTGGCTGCTTCCCGACCGAGCCAGGTGCCTCACCCACACTATCTCCAGCTTTGCAGTGGGGTGCATGAGTGCGAGGGATGTAGGAAAAAAGGCCGCTACTTAGTGGGGAGGCGGAATCGCGTGCATGCGCGGCCAATGCAGTTTCGCGCTCCACGCTCATCATCTTCATCATTTTTTGATTGTTTACTTTTGAATCCGCATTTTGGTCTTCCCGACATACGATTTCGCTCAATTTCCCGTCAGTGCCTGCGCACAACGTACACGCGCGGGCAATGCAGTTTCGCGCACCACGCCCATCATCTTCATCATTTTTTGATTGTTTACTTTTGAATCCGCGTTTTGGTCTTCCTACCAATCGTTTTAAATATGTTTTCCAGAAAACGACTAAAATATTATGTAATTGCAGACAAGAACATGAGAAGATTTCTTTCACCTGCATATGACAGAAAATTGCTGCTTAAAACCTTTTGAACGAATATCTCATATCAACAGTTCATAAAAGTAGTAAAAATGTTTTCTCAAGGCTTTTGGTGGTAAACTGAAAACAGGTAACTCTTAGTTACTACCGATAATTACTGATCGGCAGCAAATGCGTAATGTATACCGTTCATGAACGCAATCTCCCTTCGAGTACCGCGAAGATGACGCAGTCACTGCAGAGGTTAAAGAAGATCTGGTGAACTGCTCAATAAAATCAGCTTGAACATCAACTGGCATGCATTCTTGATCTAAGCTTTCGACAAGAACATGCTGCTTATAATCCTGACGAAGAGGATTTTTGCGAAGACTAGCTTTTGGCAACAGACGATACCGGCTGAAACCCTGCGGTTTTAGTTGTTCATGACGCCAAGGCATCGAGGGCCGACAAACTGATATCGGAAAAGACGGAGCATAGCTGTCGTCGTCGGGATAGCCCATAATGCTTGTGGGTTCCAGTGAGGCCTAGTCTGCGTGTCTGCGCGCGGTGTGAGCCGTCTGTGGCGGCTCGCGGGGGCTTGTGGGTGCCATGGCGCGGTTGGCCCCGGTGTCGTGGGCGCCGAGACAGCGTCGGCGTCGCGCTCAACGCGCGGTGCGGTTGATGGTGTGGTGGGCGTGGTGGGCGTCCTGACGCGCTCTCTTGCTTGTGGGTGTGATGTGTGCACGCGGAGCGTCGCTGCCCTGTCATGTCGTGTAACCTCCACCGCGTTCTGCTCGACGGAGGCGGATGCAGTTGTCACTGGTTCAAACAGGTGGCTGTCGTGGCGCCGTGTGTTCGATGCATTGTTTGCAGCTTGCGTAGTTGCACAGTGTTAAGCCGGCGTGCATTGCTATTGCGTTGTGCACCGCGAATTCAGCATCGTTTGCTGCCTGCGCACCACAAGTGGCGCGCATTACGCGTGTTGCGTTCTTGCCACTTGTATCGCGCCTGACACAAGTGGCTTACGCGACACAAGTTGTGCGCATGACGTGTATACTGCGTGACGTGTGTCGAGTGGCGTTGTGTAGGCGCACGTGTCGCGCTCTGCGCGGCCGACGCTCGCCGGCAGCGAGTGGTGGGCCAGCGATTGGTGGCCGCGCGCTGTTGCCGCCGCAGTCAGGCGTGCTTGTGTGTGCCCTAGTTCATGCGCAGGCTGCGCCGTTGTCGTGGGCATATCGGCGTGGCGGCTGCCGATCTGAGCGTCGTTCGCCACCGCATCAAACGCATTCTCGTCGCGCTTGTTCGTAGCGCTCCGTCTTTCCGCCTGACCTCTCCCACCGTTTCTGTCGTGGTTCGCGAGTTGACACTCGCTGCTTCGAATCGTCCTAATGCTGCATGTCGCGCTTTCCGCTTGCGTCGCGTCGTGTTCTCGCAGCTGGCGTTGGTCGTCGCTGTTCCTGCCGTTTATCAGGTCTGTCGCGGCGTTGTTCCGGCTGTCTGCGCTTCTGCGGCGGCTGTGACTCTTCGGGGGGAGCGTCTTTCGTGCGCGAGGTCGTTGGGGATTCCGTGGGTGTGGTGGAGCGTAGCGGGTGGTGCAACGTTGTGTGTTGTGTGCTCGTGTGTGGTGGCCATCTTTCCGCCCCCTTCCGATCGTGTCCTTGCGCAAGGTTGCCGTATGGTGTTGTGATGCTGTAGAGTGTCGTCATGTGTCTCTGTGCGTTGCGGTGGCGCCGGTGGCGCGCTCTCGATCTTTTTTGTCCTGTTTGCGTTTCGTGCGTGTTGCGCTGACGCTGCGTTGCGCTGACGCTGCGTTGCGCTGACGCTGCGTGTGCCAGAATTATCCGTTCAGGCGTCAGGCGTCATCTGGGTGCGCAGTCTGGCGCTCTGACATACACTCCCGCTCGAGATTATAATACACCCCCTCCTAATATAAACACTGGCGCAAATAGCAATTAGATTACAAAAATAACACAATCACTCCGTGCAGCGTGCAATAGAACATAGAGGAGCACAAATTCGCGCTTTGTATTTTGTCAGTTGCTTCTGTACACACCAAAATAATTTATACAGGGCGTCTGTAAATATATGACACTCCGCTTTGTTAAGCATTATTAAACTTCTTCATTCGTTCCAAACGCGCTGCGTTAGAACCTTTATGTTCGAAAACTACCCTTGGTACAAACGAATGTTATTTTTCTCCTTTTCTTGCAAAGCACCCCGATCAAACAAAGAGTTCGCGCGGCGCAACAGCTGGCGTAAGCGTGCGAGCGGCGCGATGGAGATCGTTGAAACCGGCGCGCCGACGCCGCTGCATAGGCACCATGCCGCGCGCGCTGCGGCCAACGAGCCAATGGAGAGCTCGCAGAGGCACATCGCGCCGTGTACGACGGGAGCTGTCACAAAGGCGCCGCTTTTCAGGATAGGGCGCGGCGATGGCTTTTATATAGCGCAGCGCATGGCACTCTCGACGCTAATAGCTATCTCGAGTATCCACTCGTGACTCGTTACTCACGAGTGGGCGTGGGCGCGGGCGCGAGCGCGCCGTGGCGCTTTGGACCGCCCCATCGCAGTTGTTGGGCGAGCGAGCAGGCGGCGGCAACGAGTTGCGCGGCGCAAGTTGGCAACTCATATTCATCGAGTGCTTCCTTGGAGGATACTTTGTTTCATACGCCAACAAGGAGCATTTCTGGAACAGATTCTGGCGCCATCTCCTTGGATTGGACCTTATACACTCCTTGGACACTGGTAGTCCGGCACCGAGTGCACCCCGTTGCATCATCTACGATGGTTCTGCATATGTGTCGTACTCCGAAAGAACCATCTTTCCCGACAGTGAGTGAGAGGTGTTGTAGTGCCCTCGAATACAATGGAAATCGCACATGAAAACCACTGCGCACAAGCGTATACCACTCCGAACTCCTTTACTATCGTCAGCTAACCTCATGGGTGCCTTGGATACCGACATTCCTCCACCGCGAGCCAACGGACTGCCAATCCCCGTTGCATCAACACTCCCACCGCTGTCGAGTGAGAGGGACTCGTTACTTTCCTCGGATAACATGTAAATGATGTCACAAGCTCCAAGCACAACAACACTACCCTCAGCGACTCCTTTTCTATCACCGGCTAACTTCATGGACCGTTCGATGCTCGCAGCCCTTGCCCCAAGTGTCAACAAAATTCCAGTCCCAGGAGCAACGGCCACAATCGTTTCATTAGCTTCCTCTACTCTGACACTCTCTCCTTCAGAAAGTAAGACAGATGTGGTCGATCCTTTTCAAGATGTGGAAACCGGATTGGCTATGGCAACGACCATTTTCGGAACTCCGGTTTCGTCGGAGAGGCTGATCCAGGTGATTTCTTTTTCGCCGATGCCATCGCCAGAGCCGTCAGGGAGCTCTGTTCCTACGACTGCGAACACACCCACTGCATCAGACGTGGTTTTCCTTACGCGTGCTACAGAGTCTCAATTGCCGATAGTAGCGGCATTGCCGCTAAAAGCTCGTTGTTTCCTTTGGATATGTCTGTGTCATCAGCCGTTATCCTGCCGTCGTCGACTTCTGCTTCAGATTCTGAGGATATCCGTGACGCAACACTGAGCCTCGCTTCAACTGCTGCTCCGTCGAGAACGAAATCGAATATTGCTGTACTTCGTGCGTGTCGGTGGAGGTGAAGTGTGGGCTGACGCTTGCATTGTTGGGCATGAGCAGGTCTGGAAAGTGTACAATAGTGAGCTTGATGGGGGGGGGGTTCTACGATGTGCGCAGTGGAAGTCTAAAGATAGATGACATTAAGATTGTGGAGTATGACGTAAAGTGAGTACAGAAACATTTGAAACTGATTGCTCAGGAAACCTGAGTTGGTCTGGTTGAACGATTCTAGCGACACCGACAGCCACGGGTATTTCATCACGCTGATTACACCCAAACAAGGTGTCAATCTCAAACAACTGTTCCGCGGCCTGTCTGGCGGTCATGTAGCGAGGTGGGTGGAAGGCTTTTTTTGCCGCGCGTCAAGCTCTCAAGAAACGGTTTCTTCACCTTGATGTCGAGAAGACACAGGGTATGCACACCGAGCTTGCGACTAGAAAGCATTTTGAGGTAGTGGCTGTTAAGGTGATCTGTCTCAGCAGCAAACGCTAATGGCTTGGTCAAATTGATAAAGCTGCAAACCGGGGACAGCGACGGCGTTGGTTATGCTGGTATTGTGCACCGCATTGACAGGGATAGATCTTTCGCGCGCTCGAAGCCAAAAATCGGAATGCGTAGTGGCACCAAACGGATCACCGACGACTAGAAAGGCGGCTCCACCAGGACGAGTGGCAGCCTCAAGGATGTTCTCTGCGCGCTCTTCGACGAACTCGCGCTCGGCCACCCTGACCTGCCGGCCGTAGAAATTCTGACGCTGCTGCATGGAAACGGAGAGCTACGCATGGTTGATAGATTTGCGATCTTCCGCACTACCTCATCGGATTACATTGTCAAGAATGGTTACACTCCTGTTGAAATACATTATTCTGTGGTCGAAAGCGTTGTTCTTTACTGTAGTCATGATCCAGAACTGCGCGCGGTTTGTTATGGGTGCGAGGACAGGTGGGAAAGTACAGCAGGTTCTAATAGAACCAGCTGAAGCGTGGTTAAACTGGGCAGTTGCGTTTGCAGCTGAGAGGTTAAGGGCGTGGATTTCAGATTTTAATGCTTCAGAGGATTCAGCAGCGGGAGCTGCTGGACTCCCCCCACCGCAGCCTATAACGACGACGCAAGTCACCCCTTCTTATTTGGAGGGGGCACATGGGCCTCTTTCTGTCATCACGGCCACCTAGCATGCACGCTCTCTCTTACCAAAGCTCGCCAACAGCTCGAAGCCATTTTCTTTCACACCGGGCATCCATTCGCAACGCTAGTGCCTCCCAAACTTCGCTACATTCCCAACGCGCCACTTTTGCTCTTCATCGCGACCAGCTTTGGCTGCAACACCACCAGCCCATAGTCCTTCGGGGCGGACGCGCATCAATGCATGAGCACCTTCACCGCTGACGGCGCGCACGTGCGGCAAAAATAGGTGGCGCATGGAGCCCGTTTGTCATCTCGGCATCTGTATCGCAGCATGGCTTAGCTTCACCACTCACCACAAGCAGTGCAGTGGGCATGGAAGCACGTTGCGCCTCACCGATCCGACGTCAAACCGGGTCTGCCTCATTCATTTTCTCCCACAACGTGCTTCACCCATTTCGGTAACCAACATCTTCATCCGCAACATCACTGACGTCTTCCACATAGACATCCACGTGGTGGAGTCCAGGACTGAACAACGTTGACCACGTCGTACCAGCTCGCGCATCCATGTCACACTGAACATGGCGCTGACACCCGCGCCACGCTGGACGGACACTAGCCGTCAGAGGCTGACGCAGGGCGCGGCCACTTACGATGACAACACCGGGTGTGAGACGATGGCGTACGTCGCAGAAGTTCGCGGCACGGTTGTACAACGCCAGGACACCATAGTCACAGAGGAAAGCGCACAGAGCAACGGCGACACGCCGCACGAAGCTACGACAAGAATGCAACAAGCAGACGCGCCGGAGGCGGGACACCAACATGCGACAGAACGTAAGCATAGCGGTACGGCATACAACCTTGCAGAAAGCGGCGGGAGAGGAGACGCAAATTAAACGCTGTCAGGCATCAAGCTTGCACGCACGACGCACGCTGCAACAGCGTTGCCTCATTTCAAGTTCCGTTGTCGAAAGGGGACAACAGCTCAGAATCATCCTTTGCGACATTTATTGACACACGTAGACATGCTGCCTTCAAAGCAATGCGCGTGAAGGGAACCGTAGTGATAGACATTGTCGTGCTAGTGGTTGCGGATGATGATGGAGTCATGCCTCAAACAATTGAAGACGCCAATCTAGCGCGCCCCGCTAATGTTCCCGTCATCGTCGCCATCAACACGTTCGACACCCCAGGCGCAGATCCGGAGCATATAAGATATAAACTGTTGGACCTGCTTGGGATAAACACCGAACAGCTCGGTAGCGATGTACAATGGCTCGACATCTCCGCCGAGACACGTGCAAACTTACCGCAACTACTCGATGCGATTTCGCTTCAGGCGGAGATGCCAGATCTCCGCACAAGCCCAAACGCGCCAGGTGCCGGAATCTGTTTAGAGTCGAGACTAGACCGCTCGTTAGGATCAGTAGCAACAGTTGTGATGCGTAGTGGCACATTGTGCGTTGGGGACTTTGTCATGTTTCAGTCGCCCAAAGTTCTACAAGGTGAATTGTATGGTCACGTTCGAAGCATTTTGCGAGCGACTCTACAACCCTGGAGGTGGCCGTGCCCGGTATGACTGTCGGTGTCATTGGTATCAAGACGGCCACACCACCGGGGGCCGAGGTACACGTTGTACGTAATGAGAAGGCTACGAAATCAAATTCGCAAACGACGGCAACAACATCGGCACAAACAGAGAGTGAAGTCGCAGCACTCGGCAAGTGAATCTCAATGCTTAACTGTTCCTTCTCGACGTTGCAAACCTACAATATATGTAGGGTAGCAGGAGAAGCTGGCCCACTAACGTGCACACCCAGTCGACCAAAAGCGTTCCCCTCAGTGGTAAAGACAACTCGATCGTCTGTACTCAAAGCAACAAAAGCGCCTCTCGCAGCGTCAAACTGTCGTTGTTTCTTTCCAGCCCGATGATTCGAGGAAAGCGAGACAACGAACACTCGATTGGATGTTGCAAGAGCTAAGCGTCTTTCATCTGCAAAAACAGCCAGTTTACAGGCAACTAACTTTCTAGCACCATGTTCAGCTTCTTCAACGGCACTTCTAATCTCTCTGATGTATTGAGCGTGAACATCGACGTTGCACACTATCGATCCCGTCGAGACATCAAGAATAAAAGGTCTGTCTGACCCATTCCACACGAAGAACTGATTGGGATTTGACAAAGGTTGTATGGCGCCAATCGTATGGATGCGGTTCCAGCCTTCCGATTGGTGGTTGAATTGGCGAAGAGGTGTGGTATTTAAAACGGCCCAGACAGAAAGTTCGATTGGTTGTATTGAACTGGACGCTAACAGAAACTTCTCATTGCCTACTAGGATGTCACACGCTTTCCTCCGTGATGAAAGTCCGTCTTCGAGCAGGAGTTTGACGGCTCAGAGAAACTATTTGGAAACAGAGATGGAACCGTTCGAGTGTGGGACTTGAGAGGTAGGCCGGCGGAGATTGAAGACTAAGATTAAAGAAAGATTAAAGACGGGCATGACGAGGCAATAAGGTTGGTGGACGAGCTTCCACGAAACTGTTTTACGGTTTCCCTTTATTGACAGCACCGTTTAACCCGGTCTGTCACCTTGCCCTTGTACCATTGTATAAACTCTCAACAAACACCCCAAACTATCTTCGAGGGTGCTTGTGTGGCGGAGAACTATTACTACTATCCGAGCTATTGTCGCTGACTGGCTCGCTTAATTCCTTCAATCGAGCCTTTAACAAACTCTTCTTGTGCTTTTCTTTCCTTCTTTTTCTCTTCTTCCCCAGAGCTCGCTCCTCAGCCTTCTTTCGTTCCTCCTTTTCACGCCTCTCCCGCTCCTCAGCCTTTTCCCGTTCCTCCTTCTCACGCCTCTCCCGCTTCTCAGCCTTTTCTCGTTCCTTTTCTCACGGATCTCCCGCTCCTCAGCCTTCTTTCGTTCCTCCTTCTCACGCCTCTCCCGCTTTTCAGACTCTTTTTGTTGCCTTTCAGCTTCTTTCTGCTTCCGTTTCGCAATTACACGTTTGTTCCGCTCCAGTTGATGTTCGAGCTCCTTTCTACGTCTTTTGCTCTCAATTGTGTTTCTCAAACTTGCTGGATTGAGCAGTGTCTCGGCCGTCTGATGTAGAGGACCAGGCGATCTAACTGGATCTGTGCAGTGTTTGTCATAGGTGGAAAAACTGTATGATTTCCTTCCAATCGCCCGTAGTGAATCGATCGGTTGTGGTGGTCCGCGCCTTTGTTACTTTTGTCCCTTTCTACTATCATATATCTAGAAGCACCAGCTTGGCGTAGTCCTCTATTTTGTCGTTCAAATCAGTGGATTTGTTATAGCTCGTAATTTCTGAGATAAGTCTCGGAGGGTTGCCTGGTTTCCATGTCACACTTCTGGACGGAACTTCATTTTCTCATGGTACATTGGCAGATGATTTAACCCCAACCGAAAAGTCTGGTGTGCCGTAATTGCACGTTGGCGGTGAAGATGTCGATTTTGTTTTCGCAATTGCAATGGATGCAGCTACGTAAGCGGTTTCACCTGGTTTCCCGCCACTTTCTTCGTACGCCTCTTTGTATGCGTTGCTGCGATTATCATGATCAGAATCGGGCTTTTCACGAGCTACAAGTCTTCCGTCGATGAGATCGTATTTACCACAATCCGAAACGGAGAGGTCGAGGTATTCTTCGAGAGTGCAAGGCTTTTCGTGAAGAGATCCCCACGAAGAAAGCCAAGGAAATGAACCTGAGCTACAGGTTCTGTTATTGCACTCAGGGTTGTGATGTGGGAAAGAAAAGAGTGGGGTGGTATTCAAAGGCGTTAGAGCAGCAGACTCTGGAGATGAGCAAGGATCCATAGTGAAGTGATAAGTGCTGTAGGTCTTGCGTTGAGGCTTTGGTGACGTTGAGTACAGTCACTCGACCAGATTTATGTCAACACAGCACAGTTGAAGTTCAACTGTTGAACTGTTCAACAAGTGACAAGAAACACCATTTTACCCGCTTCACTTTTTATTCTACAGAAAATCTATATTTCTACAGAAAACCTATAAAGGATTCTTTTGGTTTACGCGTGTCGCCGATTGCACGCCTAACGGAAAGCTCACCCGATACCAGCACACATCGATTCCCGAGCGCACTAGAAGTTGAACGATCAGAGCCGTCATCACATTCATGGCGGGTCCCACTCGTGAGACAAGAGGCTGTTCGCGGTGCGAACAGGCACGGAAAGCATCGTCTAATTGTTCCTGATATCCCCGGAGGTCCATCACGGCTATTTTCAATTGCGCGAAGTCTCGGTTCGATATCATCTCAAAGGCGACGAACAGCTGGAAGCGTCGCTCACTACCATGAAGGTTTTCTGAAGAACGTATTGTCTTTTACCAAGGCTAGTAGCGGTGTGTCTCGAGATGTTCAAAGTCGCTACTCTATTGTGTAGAATTGCTATATTGCGTAGCAAGAAACGTACATGTGAAAGAAGAGGGCGCTTGCGGCGATGGGTGGGGAGAAACAGACATACGGAAGGAGAGAGAGGTGCCTGCTGTGACAAGCTGGGTTCTCCTTAAATAAGGCTTTCAAAGTGTAAACTCCTGATAATAGAAGACAGCGTGCGGGACAGCTCGCAAACTGCGCTCAACCATTCTCTGCCGCAACTGACCAGAAGAGAGGAGAGAGTTGCGTTCGGCCTCTCTCTGCCCCAGCTGGCCAGACCAGTCGAGACAGTTGCGCTCAGTCTTACCAAGCGACAGCTGGCCGGAACAGTAGAGACAGTTACGCATGTCGGTACGCTCGGCCACCTTGCAAATCTGCTGCACCGCTCGCTATTCTTTTGTAGTAGATCCTTCATTTCTATACACTCTGTGACAGGTTGATGAAGGTTTCCTGAAGTCCAAAGTAAGTATCACGCAGGCGGAGGGCGAAGCGAGGACTGTGGGAGGAGCTGAGCAAAGAAATAGCCGGATGCGGTAGACAGAACTACCGAGCTGTCGGTATAAACGCGGAACATAGATTCCGACTGCCAATCAAACCTATGCGTAATGAGCTCTCGCGGTAGTCCAAGTTGCAACAGTTCGTTGAAAGACCCTATTCTAGGGCCGTGGGAGCTATAAAAGGTACCCTCTGACGGTTCTATTTCTGACGATGCGAGAGAAAGACGCACGGACGAAGTTAATGACGGCTTCTCGGTTGGTGCGTCAGAAAATAGGATGGGCGAACGCGAAAGCTGTAGCCATCGCTGAACGACAACAAATGGGTCCGAGTAACCTTGCGATGATTGATTGCGCCAGTAATTCAAAACTAAAGGACGCTGAAGGTGTTTGCCTTTCCTGCGGCGAACTGTCAGTCTGATTACATCGTCGGTCACAGAGATATCTGATCGCTTTAGGCTGTTCAGGCACACCTCACGCAAGTGAAACGAGAAGCGGACAATCGTGTAACAACATGCCCCAGTTTCCTCGGCTTTCTCTGTCTGACATGCATGATCGAGAATACAGCGCATTCTTGTAGCCGAAATGCCGACCCGAACTCTTTGTGGAGGCTGCTCTGCGGCGAATTTTCGGCTGTAAGCATGCACTACATCCTTGATTAGAGTAGAGGTGGTGGGCGAGGCCCGATTGTGATGTTCGTGAAACCGAGATATTGCGGAGAGGTACTGGGGAAGAGAAGAAGGTTTCAATTTTCCTTCGTTCGCCAGATATCCGATAAATGCCGCTATATCGCCGTCCGACGTCGTCATCACGGGTCGTTGGTTCTGTTGGCAGAAATGAAACCATTTGCGGAGCTTAACAGATCTGTTACGCCAAGTCGTGGGCGAGTAGCCGTAAGTAGCCATCAGGTCCGCGGCGGCATCAGCACCCCCCGTACAGTCCGTGGGCGTCGATCGGTTCAGGACAGAGCGTCGCACACTTTCTGGTAGAAGCTCAGCACCGTATCCGTGCTACCACGACCGACCAACTCTCTTCCGAACGTCGTTGGGCAAGTAGTGGGTACGGCAGGTCTGTCGGGTGCAGCAACGATAGGTGCGTGCTGATTCGCGTCAGCGTTTGGAACCAAGCTTGGTTTGGACAATGTGGCGCAACTATGACTCCGCAGGCCTGGTCTCTCTCGATCTTGTCTATCACGAGAGGGAGCAAATCGAACGGCGGGGTCTAGAAATGGCACAGGTAGCTCGGCCAAGTTCCCTTCAGGTGGCTGTCCACGTACTTTCTCCGAGCTGCCATCCTCTCGCCGAGCGGATGGCTCCAAAAGACGTGGCGGTCGAATTCGAACTCGGGCTTCAACGCGTTCAGCAGATGAGCCGTTGCCCTTGTGTCGTGAGGAAGCCAGATCCGTGACAGTCTGTCGGCGTACCTGTTCAACGCACTGGGTAGCCAACGTGCTTCTATTTGAACGTTCATTGCCTGTGGCAGTCTTCGCAGCTTGTGCTGTTCGCTCATCATTGTTGGTGAAGCCGACACCATGGAGTTCAAAATGAGAGCCACGGCTTGGTTGTCTTCCTGGATCAGTACCTTCCTGATGGTCTCGTCCGACAGTTGTTCGGCGAAATGCTAGCTCATCAGAAGTCTTACGGCGCGGAGTTCTCTCAGAGTTATTGGTAGAACTCGTTCCTTCGTTCGCCATAAACCGCGTCCTTCCCAGAAACCAGGGGTCCCGGGCTGAAGGTCTGTGCCAAGCGTACCGCCGTACCCCACGTCTGCCGCGTCGTTGTGCAGACAAAGCTGGGGCTTGGGGGTGCGCAACGGCCGGCCTTCGTCCTGGGTAAATGAGCGCCAGTAGCGCAGATCCCGAAGAGACTGAGGGGACAACCGCACACGTGCGGTACGCGCTGCGGGTTGCCCGAAGCGCCTCCGCTCTGCTGCCAGGTCGTCGTACATTGCTCTTGTGTAGAACCGCGCCAGGGGAAAGGCCAGAGATAGTGATACGAAAACGCCGCAAAAATGCCGAAGTGTCTGGAGTGGGACTAGCCTGCGGTGCAATGTGGCAGCCCTTAAGAGTTTTACGGCCAAACGATGAACCCGGGCCACCTTGTGTGGAACAAAGAGCACCTGCATTCGAAGGGTGTCTATGCGGAATCCCAGATGATCTATCTGCTGACTCCCTTGCCAGTCGCCTTTCGTTGGGTGCCTCGTAATTCCCAATGTTTTCAGAAGTCGTCCAAGTTTGTGCCCTGAAGTGCAACGCCCCCTTGGAGGATGCTCCGGTACTTGGTTATTTTTCCGACTTGTCGGCATGGACAGTATATGACTACATACTTTGACCACTCCTGTGCACTGGACATGTGTAACACGGTGGAGCATGCTGAGGTTGGCCACATACACGTGAGAGTTGTGCCACATAGTGTGGATAATTACCACTGCGTGTGGGTTAATTTAGTTAGTTTATTTAATTCCAGTTCGGGGAGAGCGCCACTACTTAGTGCGCCGGCAACCCTGCCGCCGCACCCAGTAAACCTCCCCGAACAAGGGTTGGCTCTAGACTTCTTCGCTTTCGTCCGTACTCTACTCCTCCTTGGAGGGATACGCCGTTGCTAACGGGCTGTCTATCCACCCTGTATCACCTAAACGAACCCATTGTTGGGAGTGTTTACCGACTATTGTCGTGTTCCCCCTTGTATAAGGTGTCCTCTGGCTTTGCCGGTTTCCTTGGTCACTCTCGTGACTCCCCCGTCCTTTCCTTTTTCTTTTGGGTTGCTCCCCGCGACCCGCGGCCTGTGCTGACACCGCGTCGCACTTGCCAAACTGTGGATTCTTTGCCTCTTTGAAGGATAACACACACACAGCGCTCAGGCGGAGTAGCTTCTTGTCTCAACTTCCTACGCTGGTCGTGAAGGGTTGACCTCGGTCTTACACTCGACTTAGTCGTGTCATCCCTGGAAGGGCTCTACTGCTGGGTTTGCCTCGTGAGAGGAAGATCCGGACGTCTTCTGGTGTTTTCCCGCTTGCGGGCATTGCACTACAAAGTGGTCTCCCGACTTAGAAGACTACAGTTGTATTGTTGTGCTTTTCTTTCTTTGACGTGATCGCTACGTTTGTTCCGGGAGATTCCGTGTTCTCCCGTTGAACGGTTCTACCAATGTCTCGGAAGCCATCTGGGGCGGAGCTGGCGCTTACCCGCAGCCGCTCCCGTGATGATGGGGATATTCCCGATGATCGGGTGGTTTCTAAAATCCCGATTTGGGCTAGTTCTACCCTCGTCGCGAAGGTTTCCCTACAGACTTCAAGCCAACACCGGGAATCCCGGGACATTTCATTACCCTCGTTGGCCAGCTCTCGGCACGTTGCCGGGCCTGCTCTAGTCGCTACTGGTCCGCCTCTAGCGTCCAAGCCAGCCGCCGCTGTTGCGGGATCCCTACCTCGCCGTGAAGCTGCCAACACCCTCCAGGGAAATTCCCTGGAAGATCATGTTCGCACACTGCGCACCGCCGATAACGCCCTTGTGGGGGAGTTTCACGCCCTCCGTGAGGTGGTCGAGGAAGCGCCTGCAAAGGGAGTCGTTGATGATATCCGTATATTACGGTCGGATTTCAACAAGATGTTGGAATGTTTAGGCTCACCCGCCAGGTTCGTAGAAGGGATTGAGGAGCGATTCAATCGCGTCCGGGCCCGTGTGGAGACGTTGGCGCCAACTATTTTAATGGATAATGCGACTCCGGATGATCCGGCTCTGGCTGTGTCACAACGCGACCAGCACGCTGGCAAAAGAAAGAACCGCCTCAGGCGAAAGCCTAAGCGTCACAATGATGGATCTGATTCGTCGACTTCGTCGGATTCGAAACCGAGTAACTCGGAGGTATCGGCATCATCAGACTCCGAGTCGGAGGATGATCGTCGAGAGCGCTCTTCTCGCTCAAAGCGGTCGTCAGCCACTCATGGTGTTGTCAGGTCCCGTTCGAAGGGCAGAAGGCACTCCGGACTCCGGGAATTGAAATCTACGAATAGGAAGTACCGAAAGTTACTTTCGTACCGATACTATCGGCTGAAGGATTCATCGCTGGATCGCACACCCCGTGGAACGGGCAAGGTGAAAGATTGCATCAAGCGCATGCAACTTTCGCTGAGGAACCAGACTTTTCTGGAGACGACCCAATTATGGTGCTGGATTTCCTCGCCCGTTTTGTCGCGGAAGCCGATATACTCGGGATGAACGAAGGACAAGCCTACGTGGCGCTGCCGTACATTTTTGCGGGGAGTAGCCGAAGACCAATTTCACTCTGTAAGAGGTTCAGCTAGGGCCTCCGAAGGAGGCGTTACATGCTGGCCGGAAGCCGTCCAGTGCCTCTTGAGGTCGTACGCGACGAATACTGCCATTCAGTCTGCGATCCTCGCATTGAAGGATACCCGACAGCGCTCCGGAGAGGTTGAAACCGATTTCTCGGTACGCCTCAACATGGCTTTCCACCGCTGCGGTAATGCTTACCCCGCCGGGGAACGTTGTACGATTTTTATTGGTGGGCTCGACAAGACACTCGTCGCCCGTCGCCGGGAAGATAAGCCCAAGATAACTTATCTTGAGTTGGTCCAAGCCGCACGTGCGGAAGGTGATGCATTGCGCGCACGTTTCCCCCATCAGAGGTCTAAGTCCGCTAAAGCGTTGGTGATGGACGCCCCCTCTCCATCGTTGTCGCTTGTCGCGAATGAACGCCCTCCACGGGGATACGACACGGTGCACCTGGCTCACGACGAGGTCGGATCAGTCCCCACATCGGAACTACCGTCCACGACGGATACTTCTTTCGCGACCGCACAAGAAGAGCCGCTCTTCTATGCAAACGGTACTGGTGCCCCCGCGGCGCGGATTTCGTATTCGAACGGAGTTTTCCGTTATCAACGGCCTGGATGGAAGGATACCCGCCCTGCGGTTCGGTTCGCCAAAGCTCGGAATGGTAACCCGCATGCGGGAGCGTCGAGGCTAATTTGCCACTTGTGCCATACGCACGGGCACACCTCACCTCAGTGTCTCCTCTCTGTTAGAGATTTGCCAAAGGTAGTGGTCAATTATGAGGCACCTACCCCCGAGGAGAAGCAAGCAGTCCCGGTCGCATCGTATCTGCGCGCCAAGACGAACTTTTCACACGTCATCCAGCAGTCGCGGCCCTTCTCGGCAAAGCCGGTTGTCCCTGTTCCGCAAGTTTTTGTTCCAACTCCAGAACCCACTCACGTGGTTAACCCTCATCGAGGAGCCCAAGCCCTGGTTGTCGAAAAGCCTGAGATGCCGCCGCAGGCGGAAGTTCAGGGAAACTGAAGATGGGAGTCTCCCCTTCGGGAGAGGCGTCCCCATAGTCGAGGCTGTTGACGCCCGAGGCGTCGTTGCCTCGCTCACCGGTGAGAATCCTGTCAAGGAGTGACACCACTGACGCGGATTCGGAACACTTGGGTGTTCTGCGTCGACCGTGGATACGGGTAAAAAATACCCGGATCCCGGATAGAATCTTGGTCATGGCCAAGCGTAATTACAAGGTATACGCTGACCTTGGCCTGAACCCCCAGTTTATGGTGAAAATTCTAACTGTCCTGGATACAGGTGCTGGCCCAAACTTTATCGTGGAATCTCTATTGCCCCCGCAATTGCGGTCTCGTATCCGTCTTGACACGGTTCCGAAAGTCGCTGATGCGAACAACAACCGGTTGAAAACGGTGGGAGTCGTCGACTTGGTCGTAAAATTGGGCTCCTCTATGGTAAAGCTCGACTTTGTCGTTTGCCGATCATTGGCGGCGCCAGTTATACTGGGATGTGATTACTGCGACAGGTTTGGCGATGCAATCCGGCCCCGCCTCAGGCGTGCGGAACTGGACGACGGATCATCTATACCGATTGTCCGCCGCCCTCTAAGGTCCGCCTCCAAGAAGCAGGTTCCGCTGCCTGCTGCGCAGGAATCGCCACCCGCATCGCGGGAATCGACCAACCTCCGCGTTGCGAAGTCGGTTTCTATACCCCCGGAATCCCAGGTCATGTTGCAAGCCAGTTCCCGTCAACACGGTCTTCGGGTTGTTCAACCCTTATCCTCGTTATACGAGCGATGCCAACTTGCCGTCGCGAATGGCGTTGTGCAGATATTACCGGATGCTCCGTTCCGTGTGTTGGTGGCCAACCTTGGCACCAAACCCCAGTATCTGGTAAGGAACCAAGTGGTTGGATCGGTCACCCCGCATCCGCTGGCGATGCTCCCAACGAAGATGACAGCCCCAGACGTTCTCGGTTTGGTTCCCTCTAAAGAGGATACTAACCCCGAGGGGGTCGTCGCTCCGTCTAAGGAGAAGGAGGAGACTGCCGTAGAAACGGAAATGACGCCCATCAAATCGGGAACGAAGCCGGTTCCTGAGTCAGGAGAACGTGGCTCTACAAGCAACGACCGGCTTGACCCGGTAAAGGCTCTTGAAGAGCTGGACCTCGGACATGTACCGGTATCGCACCGCGACCGACTCCGTGATATTTTACGGGACCTTACCACAATGTAGGATGGCTCTCTTGGAAAGATAAGCGCTACGGAACACTGTATCGACTTGTTCCCGGACTCGCGTCCGGTTGCGCAACCCCCATATAGGGCAGGACCAAGAGCTCGGGAAGAGAAGCAGTTCCAAGTGGACAAGATGCTCCGCGCCGGGGTGATTGAACCCACTTGTGGTGCCAGCAATGCGATTCCAATAGTGGTATTCTTGGGTAACTTAACAATGTGATTGCTAAAGTTACTTAAGTACACCTTGGAGGATTGCTTAGGGATATTGTCGATAATCCCGTTTGCCATCAAGGCGAGATGTCTTTCTGCCAACCTAGGATGGTTCTGTAGCATTACCAATCCTGGAATTGCGCATGAGACATTCACTACCATCTGGGTCATAGCCGGTATCGAAACCAATCTGGTGAGTCGTATCTTGTTTGAGACCGTTTCGGTGGGTATATTGGACCTGGGCTTCTGACGCCAACCATTTTTGGTCTGCGTATTACCTAGTATGGCAATACGACCACCTTGACGGAGAGCGACCGTTCGGGACCCTGGCAAAATTGCCTTGACATGTCTGTCAATAACGTTGCTCCCGAAGATACAGTCTGTCGCCAGACGATCCACCACAAATAAATTGAGCTTCACCTTCAAGGTTTCAAGTTGTACCACAGTGGTCAACATTTTTCTATGATGCAGTGGGCACTCGTTAGCGTCCACCAGTGGGTTGATAGTCGGGGCAGGCCGAATGTTCCGCAAGACCGCATCGGGTATGACGCGAGCGTTTAGCACATTCGGACCGGCGCCGGTATCGAGTACACACGCAACGAGAACCTGTAGATAATTGAGAAAGCTTACTGAAGCATTAACTTTATAGTTATTGTACTTCATCAGACATACCACATTGGGTATATCTGATTCTTCTTTTTCCACCATTAAGGTTTCCCGTTCGGGTATCGACGGGCCTTCCAATTCACGGTTAGGGGTGGCCCCTACGCTAACCGTTCGGTGTTCTCCTGCTCCTCCTGAGCGGGACTGTCCTTCTCCAAGATTGGTGTTTCCTCGACGAGATGAACCTGAGATGGTGATGGTTGAACTTGTACCCTCTTTCCAGATCCATATAGGTTAGGGTGGTTCTGCTGCCTGGCACTGATCAGATGTTCCCGCACCCCTGGGAGTATTTTGTCACATCTGTTCGCCAGGTGGTCTGGCGATAAACAGAGCCAGCAAACTAAGCCACCAGTCTGGGGATCACGCATTGCCATAGAGGTAGGTCTGGTACCCGGATTGGTTGGTGTTGTAGCATAAGAGGATACCTGCGAACCACCCGTGGAGGTTTGTTGAGTGCTCGCCGCACTTGGTGGCGACCTTACCGATGCTGGTGGTACTGTCGACGACCAATTACCAATGAAGCTGGCTCGTGACCGAGCCTGCTACGCAGTCACGAGATGAACCGCCATCCCTGTCGGTACGCGAATGAGCGAATCCCCCTCTGAGGTATTGCTTTCTTCTAGCTCCAATACTGACCGCTTCGGTTTATCCTTTGAGGTATGGGACGCCGACGGCTTTTCTCCGTAACGGAGAGTGTCGCCTAGTCCCTGGCCATAACGGGCAAGCCTATTATAGTCCACCTTACGGTTGTTCGCCAGGTAGTTCCGTACGTGCGAACGGATCGCTTTGTCGACATTGTCGGCAAAGAGTGACTTTAACCTACTAGTGGTAAAAACATTACCGCATCGGGTGGCCAGATTCCAAAGGCCCAACGAGAAATCCATTTCGGTGTGGCTAGAGCGCTGGCGGTATGCCAGCACCTCAGCGTAACCTTCTTGGATAACCTCATCGGTAGCGTAGGTTTCCAACATGAAATTAACCGCTTCTGGGTACGTCTCTAACATCTATGTTCCCTCTTCGTCAACCGCCAGGGTATTTCCACGAAGCCTGCCTTGAAGCAAGTGGTAAGCTTGACCTTTAAGGTAAAACTGGAATAACCACATGGCAGCACCTTCGGAAAAACCATTTTGGTCACATGCAATCTTGACCTTCTGCAGAAACTCAATTACCACAATGGGATCATCACCTGTGAAGGTAGTATCATCAATCTGGAAGCTGAGTTTCTTATGGTGCTTGGTGATCTTCTGCGCAACCTCTTGGATGTAAGCAGAGGATCGGTTTCTCAACCGATATGACCTATAATCAACCGCTTTGGTGAACATGTCGTTCAGCGGCTGACGCACCTCTAGGGTTGTATCGGTGTCCGGATCCGAGCCGGACGACTCGTACCGTTTCTTCTTACCTTTACGGTTTCTCTTTGACGACTTCTTCGCCAACCTGTTCGGTTTCTTCTGGCGTCTACCTTTACGGTCATTATCCGACGATGAACCAGTATCGGTATCGGAGCTCGAGGAATCAGGGTCAGAATCGTAGCCGCGACTCTTTCCCTTCTTCCTACTCCTTTCTTTACCCTTGCGGTTTCTTCTTCGTCGCCCCTCCTCTGGGTCAGACGAATCGTCCTCAGGTCCACCAGTCTTGGTGTCCTTTCGAACGTTACCTCCAATGGGTGGCAAGTACACGTCTCGAGGGCCCATCTCTATATGGCTCTCTTGACCTTGCCTTGAACCTTGTAGGTACGCACTATCGGCTGGAATCGGCTTGAGTGGTGCGGAAGAACCTGCAGGAATCCCTTGTGGTATGCGAGTAACCATATTTACCCCAGTGGTTTTTGCTTCCGCCATTCCTTCAGAAACCCAAAGGTCTTGAACCACTTGGTAGATATGCTCCCTGGCACCCGTTAAGAGGTATGTTTCAACCAATCTTGGTATGCGCTGAGAGAGCTCGTGCACGGCCCGATCAACCACCAGATGGGTAACGGCGTCTATGTCCATAGCGGTCATAGCTTCATTAACCGTAGCGGTAAAAAGAGCTTTCGCTCGATCTTCCAATTGGGGCCAAAGGTCCTCAACCGTTTTCGGCAATTCCCTTATAGGTGCAGTTGCCAAAGTGGGCGGAGAGCCCGTAACTTCGACGGTCCAGCCCGAGGTTGCCAAAGTCGCTCTTCGGGATTATCCAAAATGGGTTTAGCGGCCGAAGCTGCATCAGAACCCTTGTGCATAGGTGGCGCGCTGGAGCCACGAGTAATCCTTGTAGGTCTTTCCATATTGACCAATAGTGGTATCCAATTGCTTCGCGAGTATTCCTACGAAACCAAATAGGTGTGTGAGCTTCCAGAATCCTTTCGGAAGTCTTCTGCTCACCAGTAAAGGTACGAAAAAACCAAGAAATTTCTAGGTCGGGAGACCAAAATGTCGTACAAATACCTTTAAGGTCTGGGGTCCGCCTGGCAGAGGGAGCGCGCGAGGGCTCAATCTAAAGAGGAAAAACACACAACCAATATGGTAGTAGGGCACCTTAAACCTGCAGGGGCAAACGGCGGGGCAACTAGTCTAGACCGTGTAGGTGTACGATAGTAGACGTCGACGCGCGGTAAAACCTGAATAGTAGTAGAGTAGCAAGTGACCAAGATGGTATAGTTACTGCCCTAGTGGTACCTGACTTTACAATACCCGAGGGGGAAGGCGAGGTGCACCACACTATATACAAGGTGCACCGACGCCGTTCTCCAGTGCGGGCGTGACGTCATCGGCTACGCCCATGACCTACTGTCATGAGCTAGCAATGTTAAGCTGAACTAAATTAGAAATTAGAAATTATAAAATATAAAATTAGAGAATACCAATTGGGAGCAGTGCAGCCAGCAAGGCGCACAGGTAGGCCCACGTGGCGCCAACCCGATGAGGTCTCATTGTACTACAGAGGTCAAGGTATGTAGTCATATACTGACCATGCTGACAAGTGGGAAAAACAACCGAATACCAAAGCATCCCCCAAGAGGGCGTTGCACTTCATGGAGTAGTATTGGTTTTGGCTAAATAAAGTTGTCAACCGCTAATTTTGGTACCAAAATTAACACTTTTATTGTAAACAAAAGCAAATTTTAAGTGCCTTAAGCCCCTACTAATTCGATCTGCGTTACTAATCGTGCTAGATATAATATAACTTAAGTCGGAACAACTAATTTAGAAAGTGTCACCTTGTTCTGCCTGCTGTTTAAGTGGACGTGTGTAAACGTTTTAAAGTTGTAGAGCAAAACCCGAGGAGGGTGATGATCCACAGGATGTCCGAGTCCTGCTCCCTGTATGGGCAGACTCAGCGGGAGAGCCCTCTGTCCGTGCTCGGAGCCGGGTGTAAGACCGGAGACGGTGACTGGATATACCTACAGAGGTGAAAGCAAAGAAGAGATCAAGACCAAATATGGGACACTAGGACAGACTAGATAATGGGGCGATCGGAGAAAAAGGGGACCGTAGAGACGGTGTAGCGCTCTGGAGGGAGACAAACCAGAGCGGAGCCGAGGGTCGTGCCAACCGGCGGCAACAGACCCAAACGGCGAAGCGGCACACACCACGGTGCCGTAAGTAACCCTATACAGGGGCGGAAGCAACGCTTGAACCATGGAGTAAACACAGAATAACACCAACGATAAACAAAACAAAAGTACACAATAAAACACAAATAAACCCAAGAAAATGGGTATGCTATAGCTTCCTTAGTGACCCTGAGGGGTGGAAGTGCCGAAACCAAGCGTGGTTACTCTCCTAGTGGAGTGGTAAACCTACGTAGGCAGCAACTACCATAGCATGGTCCTTGGGAAAAGGACGCGACCCAGTTGAGTTTTACTTCTTGGCTCCAGGGCGAGGTCGCCCGAGCATATGTAGTATTCACCAATATCTTACACTATCTACAGTAAGTACTATGGTGCACACCTTTAGGGGTTCATACACGTGGACAACCCGCTGTCAGGGCGCCAGCTACTAACCCCAACAGATGTGCCGCGGCCAACGCTTCACAGCGAGGCCGCTTGGCAGCGTGTCTACCTATTAAAAGGTTTCTATACTATGTCCACATACTAAGGTACTACCCAGAAGGCTTTCCACAGCAACCAAAAATTGGGGTGCAATTCATAGACTGCAACACGTCACGCTGGCCGGGGACACACCATTTATGAATGGGGTCAACATTTCCGACACGGATGGCCATTGCTCCACACTGAAGTTGAATTAACCACTAGAATTTGTCGAGCTCTACGAGGAATTTTTGAGTTTAAAAAAACTCAGCGAGGCTTGAACTTGTGTTGCTGTTGCTCTGTTGCGAATTTGAACGAGGTGAATCACTGCTATGTCTGGGTTTTCGCCTCTATAACTACTTAAAGTAACTGGAACAGGCACTCTTTAACGTTTTTCAAAATTTGAATTTGAGAAATGCGTACTGTGCACTGGAAATGAGGCTTTTTCAATTGTTAACACGAACGGTGGCTTGACCTCATATGAGGTCTGGCTGACCTTATATGAGGTCAGTTGGTTGGTTGAATAGACACTAGAGTAATACTTTTGTTACTCCACCTTTCTTTTGAAATATGCAACTTATAATATGACTACTAGAGGTTGGTCAAAGTAGTAGGCATGCTCATTTCGGGATAACGTGCAACATGTTGCATCTATTGTTTCATGACTAATATGAAATGGTCGACAGGTGCAACGTTCAACGAAATGGAGGAAAGCAACTACTGTATACGACGACTTCCGACGTTTACAGTGTATTTTGTAGGAGTTTGACTCAGTTCGTCGCATAGACGTTACTCTTAGAGCAAGTGTGCCAGCGGTGTAAATCACCTAATTTCCAAATTTTAGCCCGCTGTGGCAACCCTACTGGCGTTGTAAAAATTGTTTTGGCGGTGCAAAACGGAGTTGATGGTGTATTTCCATGTATATCTGTGACCCATTATACACCGGGAAATACACCGCCACCGCCCACTTTTCATTGCAATTCAACAATGAAGTGCCCAATGAAAGGCGTCCGTGTAAAATTTGGCCATGATTGGCGCCAAACCCGCGCCCCATCCCACGTCCATCCCGCCAAAACCCATGCGTTCACCAGCGTGTCAGCGGAGCACCGTCTTCATGGATCGAAGTCGTAGGAACGTCGTTCAGACTTTTGCTTCTGAATCCATCGACCAGCATCAGAACACATGTCGAGACCAAGAGCCATCAGGTTTGAGCTCGATCAGAGCCCCGTAGACGAAATTCTGCCAAATCCACACTTGTCACAGGTCCAATCTTTGACCGCAGAGAATGAAATAAGCTCTAACGCCGCTCCGAAACCAGATCTACGAGCCTCAGGTACGTTTGACTTTTCCAAATTGTTCCACAAACACCAAGCGAGTCATAATTAACTGACTTCTGTTCTTATCATTAACACCCCTTGCAAAGATCCCAGAAATGTAGGTAGCAAAGCAGGTAGCAAAGCAAGAAAAGGCAACAGGGACCCAAGTAGAGAACAAAACAGAAAAGGAAGGGGCAAGTCGTTCATTGATGTGGAAGCACTGAACCTGGCAAAGGCCTGGGTAGCACAGTCGATGAAGGGAGCAAATCAAACAGAAACAAATATGTGGAATGGTATACCTGACATATGTCATAAACGTTTGACATGAACAGGAGCTGTGCATCACTACGTTGCAAATGGACACAGCTGGCGCGGGAATCGCAGCATTATATTGCTGCTAAAAGCAAAGTAATATCTCAACGAATATCCGGAGTAACAGCCGAAGAAGTAGAATCTCTGACAATGCAGGTTTGCAGGAAACAAGCAGGCAGGAAGGATGCAAGTGGAGTTTATCAGTACGCACCACCATTTAAATATAAAACTGCTGCAGTTTACCTCTCGAAACAGCCCAGATTTGAGGCAGAGCATGTGAAGGAAGAACGTAGGGAGATCAATCAAGACGGCGTAGGGCATGCAGTTTTCAGCAGCAATGAAAAGATTGAGAGCGAAGAGAGAGCAAGTGATGTGGCTACCAGTAGTGAAAATGATATTCTGCCATTGAAATCTAATAGGATCAGGCCCGCCCAAACTCGCCCTCCAGGTGTAAAGAAGATGAAGCAAGTGGAGCAACTGCAGAGAGAAAGCTCAAATATGAATAAGACATTGCAAGAGTTGTCACAAAAAGTGGATGTAGGCAATGACGTATTGATGGGAATTAAACAACAGAATGAAGAACTTGCGGATACGGGAAACGATTACAAACTACTGCCACTCCTTGACAAGGACTGGGAGGACTACAAGTTGATAGTGGGGAATTAATTAGCGGAACGCAAGTTGAGGTTGAGGAAACGTCGGCCTGCCAGGGAGGCGGACCCTGGAGGAACCACCAAGAGTGTGAGGACGATTGAGGATACAGTAGTTGAGGGTATAGATGAGTGAGACTGACACGATAGAGAACAATAAAGGGACAATGTGGCGTAGTTTTAGCCGCAGTCGTCTCTGCTCTTGCGCTTTCCTTGCCTCGATGGCCAACAATCTACAGCGTGCGATATTGCGTGCAACGTACGCAAAATGTCATGGATCGGCGTTAAATGGCGATCAAGAAAGCTCTCAATCGGGACCCTCCCCGGCTAAAGCTATTCCAGGGGGTCCCTTTATTGGATCTCTCTACTTATCTCTCTAGTTCTATGTCCTACTGTATGTTGTATTCTTCGTAGCCTTCACACTTTCAATCAAATCCGCTTGTAATGTTCTAAATGCTGTTGTCGTTGTCATGTAGCGCTCTGTTATACCAAACGCTTCCAAATCCATTGAGGTGTTTTATGTCTCTTCTTCGCGTTCCAAGTTGTGTTGCTCGTTTTCAGCACGTCCTGTATTTGCATATTCTTGCTCCATTTCATACATCTCCCCGATAATGTCTAGAACTGCACCTTCTTCTACTTCATCCTCTCTAAACTCCTCATTTTGATTCCTACGAACAAGCATGTTATGTAGAATTACACATGTCTGCCTCACCAGTACTATATCTTCTTTGTACCACTGATAGTTATCACGTTTTATTACAAAAAACCGAGCCTGAATCACTCCGAAGGCACGCTATATATCCTTGCGTAGTTCTTCCTGTCGCTTCGTATACCCTGTTTGCCCATCGTCGGAGGGGTGATGGAGTGGATTCGCAAATAACGGCCAGTCGGGATAAATACCATCTGCTAGATAATATGGTAGCTCTCGCATCGCCGTAGACGCAGGAATTCTGTAGTCAGTTTAGAGCCGAAATGTGGTATACCACTGGCTGAGGCAGAGCTCCTCGGTAGCGGGTGGAAAACCACTGAAACAACCGCACAGGGCGGGTGTCGCCTTGCGAGCGACGGGCCTAGATCGCAGGTATGAGTAGGGCGATAAGCAGCGTCAGCAAAGTCACGTGAGGGCACTAATGGGCGTCCGGCACTGAGGTACGGGTGAGCGTCCGGGTGATCAACTATCAAACAGTCCTGTGAAAAAACACACACAAAACACGCACAACACACGACACACACGGTGCAAAAAGGGGCGGACAGCGCAGCGATAGCGGAGGAGATCCTCGGGGCAAGAGCTATAGCTCAGATGCAATTAAGCACTGATGCTATAGGTGGTCCTTTGTCGTCAGCGATTTTAGGACTCCAAAGTTTACCACTTGGGTACGAAGTTGGTTGTTGGTTGGCCTGCGCCGTCCTCACCTGGGCTCATTGCCCTTTACTAGGCCGGCAGGCCGATTGGATCTGCACTGTAATGTGCCTATGTGTGGCATGCCACTATGGCCTGATTCTAAAATAAAGGAATTAAAATTATTTGGCGGCGGCCACTATAGGTGCACTGCTGTACAGTATCTCTGCAATAATATCCATTCCATGTCTTCCCAGGAAGCATCCCTTCTCATAACTTCTCCATAACGAGCCCGATTCTCTGTCATTGGGTATGAGCGTCGACATCGACTGGCATCATTTCGCAATGGCGATTTCTAGTGCATCTCGAATGCTACACGAAACTTATAGGTACCATTCAGGATATCATTAAAAAGAGGTGAGACAGCGAGCATTGTCTTGTCGTTGTTGGTGCCACACCTTCCCGCGAACCAATGCCATAAGTATAAATCTCTGTCGCACTATGCTCCAATTTGAAAAGTGGCAAGTTTGCTCTCCTTCGAATTGTGGTACTGACCCTTCAACGAATACGAAAAATTCTTCCATTCCAGTTTACTGCAATCTACAGAACCAATACATCCGGAAAAACCAAGTGCTTTATATCGATCTTGAATTGCATCCAAGTCCGCCGTACTTGGTCTTCTGTTCAAGAAATGACTTCCATACAACTCCACAATATAACCGCAGAATTGTTTAAAGTACTGACATAATGTTTCTGCTGACATTCGTGCACCATCATCCAAATCATCGAAAGAACGGGCCGTCACCAATCTGCGAAACCAGGTTAGAACTTTTATCTCACTTGGCACACCGCTCGTCTTAGCCGCATTTTGCCTGGTTTTCCATATATGAGGAAACTTGTGAGTGAGATCTTTGAAAATGTGAAGAAACATTCTTTTTGGAATACGAAAGCGCCTACAAAATTGTTTTCTTCTAAACACTGGTTTTCCTCCTAGATAGTCAGTTATCCATGTTCTTCTTCCGCGTTTATTGTTTTTGGCTCCAAGTTGAAGTCCTTTCCATGTAATGTTTGGTATTTTCTTCTGCGATATGTATTGGTTTGAAGGAGGAGCCGCAGCAGCACAAATAACAGTCCTTGTTTGTACAATTTTTGCTAGAACCAGGTTCAGCTGTCTCCGCCGCTTCGCAAATCTCGAGACATCCATTAGAAGAAGAAACAAATGTGTACTATGGAAGGAAGATGAGTATAAAACACGTGACCTTAAATGCTCGAGCGAGTTCGAGAATCGGCGCTGGTGGGGAGCTGGGAGTAGGAAGGTCATACTTGTACGTTTGGAATTTGGTGAATAATTGAAACCAGTAGGGTTGCAATCCCAGTTTTTACAAATTGGCGGTGTATTTCGGCCTTTTGCGGTGTAAAAATTACCCCACTGGAACACTTGCTTTTACAGTAGTAAATAAAGTTTGAAATTGTGTGATTTACCGCACTTCCCTGAATAGTCTGTAAACAAGAGTTCAATATTATGTTTAAATATACAATGTAACACAAATAGTAACGCCAAATCTATTGCATGAATTGCGCAAAATATATAATTTCCCGCATCTCCCAGGTGTTGAATTCTTTTGTGTTCTGGCAACATTTAATTTAACTAGATTGCCGTATCGTATCCAGACACAACTGGTGGATAGGACACACACGTGCTCTGCGTGGTATATCAGGTACACGATTTCATTTCAGTGGTGAAGGTGGAAAGTTTCCACTGGAAGCCGTTAATGCTCATGGAGAAGAACTCCAGGTACGACGGTACCAAAAAGATCTTCCCAACCGCCGAGAGCTGCAACCTGTAGTATCTAATCAAACCTCCAGGCAAAACTCGAAGCCATCATGTTAAAAATAGTTGAGAAAGCAGAATTGTTCTCGATTGGAGATAATGGTCCGACGTTCGAGCATACCACTGTGGTATGTGAGGACGCGGGTGAGTATTTTGTCGCCTCCATGAACTGCCGCCTTCGCAATGTTTCAGGTCAGATAGCTAAGTCTGAGAAACTAGATGGATTTCAACTCTCATCGGAATTATTGTTTCCCAGCGTGGACAAAATCGCGTTTACAAAGGCGACATGTCTTGCACCGAAGCATTGCTATTCGAAAGTACCCAGTCTACTGCATTGTCAGCCTGGGAGTGACGTCGTTAAAAAGCTGTTGCTCCAAGAAGCTTGCGTCATGGAAGCGTTGAAAAAGCGCCAGCATCCGAATATAGTAAGATATCATAGATATATTGAGCGAAAACCCCAATTGCGGGGGTTCTGTCTCGAAAAGCTCTCAGAAACCCTTTCGGATAGAGTTAAGCGCTTAGGTGGGGATCTCAGCATTGATCAGTGCTTAAAGGGAATTCAAGAAGGGATTGAACACCTTCACAACATGGGATATGCGCACAATGACATTAATCCCGCCAACATTATGTTTAAAGAAGATGGAACCCCTGTAATCATCGATTTCGATTCTTGTTTACCAATTGGTCAAACGCTAGGACCCAAAGTCGGGACACCTTTTTTCTTTGACGAAAAAGCAACCCATTCCTTAGCGGAGAATGACTTCTACGGTCTCCGTAAACTGATGAAGTATATCGAAGACCACAAAGGTTGTTGAAATAGCAAAGAAGTTCCATAAAGAACTGTGGAAGGTCATGCGGATGCAGGCACAGTGGTCATGTTTTGGATTCACTAACGAGTTGAGTTTCTACTCTCTGCCCTCCGACATTTCTTTGAGATGAAATGGCTCTGCAGCGTAGATTCGCAAGTAAATGGACCACTCTGACAATGAACGCATAGACTGCTTGAGTTGAGAGCATAACCACTATGAGACCCTAACCTGATATGAGCATTGCAATCATTTCCCACGCAAGGACAGGGAACTGCCACGTCCCGTTCCAGGAATTGTAGCTTCACTATCTTGTGATCGTTCATGCGCAGGAATTCACCATGTTTCGCCGGCCGGAGTCGAGATCCCTCCCTTACTAGTAAACAGTCCACGGGCGAAAGCGCTTGGGCTGTCTCCGAATCCACGTTCACGGCATAAGTATTTCCCGAGGAGCTGGGCGTTAGAAATAGTCGGCGAACTGGCATCGACACACTTTGGCCAGGCAGTTGGCTCGTAGCCTGCGTCTCAGGCGAAAATGTTCCCTGTGAGCTGCAATCAGTATAATCATACTCATCGCTGTCCATCCATGGCAGCAGAAACGGATGAAAGGAGTTGTCAGTCTGCTGTCCGACACCATCATCGATAAGCTGTTCCACCCCTTCTGTAACTTGCTCCGCAACAAGCATGGGCGCTGCAATGCTCTCAGCAACCTGCTCCCCGTTATGCACGGGCGCTACAATGCCCTCAGCAACTTGCTCCACCACTTTGGCAACCTGCTCTCCGTCATGCAAGGGCGCTGCAATGCCCTCAGCAACCTCCTCCGCGTCATGCACGGGCGCTGCAATGCCCTCAGCAACTTGCTCCACCACTTTGGCAACCTGCTCTCCGTCATGCAAGGGCGCTGCAATGCCCTCAGCAACCTCCTCCGCGTCATGCACGGGCGCTGCAATGCCCTCAGCAACCTGCTCCGCATCACAAACGGGCCCAGCAACGTCCTCAGCAACGTTCTCAGCAACATCCTCAGCAATATCCTCAGCAACGTGCTCAACCCCTTTGACAATGTTCAGTCCAGCCACGTCCGTAGCAACCTGTTCCAAGACGATCCGTTCCGCATCCTTCACAGTACAAACTTCAGTTCTCTGCCGCACAGGAGCTGAAGCGTCCCTGTACTCCTGGAGACGGCGCATGGCTCTCCGAGTTGTAACCATAATTGTTTGCGTAGATGACGCACACGAAGTGCGTTCTCGTAGTACGCAGCGATGGGATGTGGGAAGTGCGAGTTGGTCGGAGAGTGAAGCTCACCTGAGCCTAGTGCACAGATCCCAGACTCCGATGTCACTATGGAACCGGCCACCGCACCAGCACCAACGTCAAACAATCGATTCGATGCTTTAGCTCCAGCGCGCAACGCAAATCTCCCAGCTACGGAAGACTGGGTAGGCGAGAACGACGTTCCGCTTGAGTAGAAGCCTCCAGCCAAACCGTTCATCCCATCGCCAACCATGCCCCTGCCTCCTACGGTGGGTGACTGCCCCAGCCCCGACCTCATCCTTAGCTACAAAATTCCGACCATAGAGTACGTTCCACGCACCCTCGTGCGCGACTTCATCGAACTATACTTTCACCTGTTGCACAATTTCAACGTCGCACATTCACTGGCACTCCAACAGCATTGCCTGCACCGTATGATCGCCACCCCAAAGCTGGTGCCTCGTAAGAATGGCAAGAGAGAACCCCGTAACAGAAATACGCCATCTCTACACCGTTGCATAAAACGTCGCATAACCATGGCACTCCGCGGCGAATGGAATGCCCTCCGTGATGAGGCTCTCATCGCCCACATGCGACAACCAACTCCACCGCGCCAGGAACGTGACCCACACTTACGCCGTTGTCAGAAAGCCTTCATGGCTGGAGAGTACACGAAGGCGACCAGTATTCTTTGCTCAAACACTCCACCTGTCCCCCCTTCACAACACGCCCGTGACGCACTCGCAGCCCTCCATCCCGAACCAGCGATTCCTGTCAGACCCACGCAGGCAACCAACCTACCAACACCAATCAAAGTCGAAGAAGATGCCATACGACGAGTAATTCGCCGCATGGCAGTAACGCCCGGATTTGGCCCAGATGGCATGCGTCCAAAGTTTCTCAAATACCTCATCTCCTTCCCGGGAGGCCAACTCCCAGACCGCCCTATCATAACGGAGCTAACAAAATTCACCAACGCCGTCATAGCCGGTAAGCTACCAGCGGGTTCAGAGCAGTGGTTCTCAACCGGTACACTGATTGGGATCCCGAAGAAAGACCCCACGAAGCTCAGACCGCTTGCCATCGGGCTGGTCTGGAGACGATTCATTTCAAGAGTGTTATCAGCTCTTGTGTTTCACGACCCCGATCTCCTCGCGTACCTGCAACCTCACCAATTCGCTGTAGGCATGCCATGCGGCACAGAAGCTGTAGTGCATATACTACGTGCTACAGCAAACAAACTGAGACAGCATGATCTTGTCGTCATCAGCATCGACGCTCGTAACGCGTTTAATGCCATAGAGAGACAGTTCGTTTTGACAGAAGTCATAAAGCACTGCCCTGGCATTGCACGTTACATCCATTACTGTTACGGCTCGCCGATACCTTTGAAATTTGGTGAGTTCGTCATCATGAGTCAAACAGGCACGCAACAAGGCGACCCACTAAGCCCGCTGTTGTTCGCACTGGCACTGCACCCTCTCATTCTCGAAATCCAAACTGAGTTTCAGCCTGTGCTGAACCTGTTCTATGCCGACGATGGCAATCTGCTCGTCCCCAGGACACAGGCGTCAGCAATCCTGGACTACCTGTACTGCCGAGGAAAAAAAATTGGGTTCCTCCCCAACCTTACGAAAACACATGCTTGGTGGTGGTCAAAACCTACTATTCCAGGGTTTTCGGCCTCCGTCAACACCTCTCGCTCGATATTGGTTCTTGGCTCACCAGTTGGTCATGCCAAATCATCCACAGAAATGCTAAAAGAACGACTCTAAAAACAAGAGAGCCTACATGCCGCCTTGGCAAGACTCAATGACCCACACATGGCGTACCTTCTTCTCTGATTTTGCGCTGGGACATGCAAGATGATCTACACAGTACGAACAACACCGCCGCATATTACCCGTGATGCTGTCAAAGTTTTTGACAGGACACAGCGAAGTGCGTTCCAAACCCTGCACCGTACCTTGTCCCCAGAGACATGGGAGCAGGCGTGTTTTCCTCTTTCCAAAGGAGGCCTCGGTCTTCCAAAGCTTGACTGGGTATATGAGTCTGCATATGTTTCATCGTTCTTAGCGTCATGGTCGGTGATTGAAAGCGCAGTTCACACCGCACTCTCAAAATTCAACACAACCTCGACGTTCCAGCAGGGAACTGTCCAGAATCGCAAACGCCGTCCAATCTGAGCACGCGCTGCCAAGCGAGTTTCTATTCAGTAACCTCACTGCCAAAGCACAAAGCAGTGGGGCAATCCCTCATTTCCAGCATACGTACAGTGAAGCCATCACAAACCACATATATGACAAACAAGCCCCGAACGCTACATCCACCGCAGGAAGCGTGCGTCTACGGGTCGCCCGTATTCGTTTAACCAGCACGACTGAAGCTTGTCTTCCATTCACATCTTTTGTAAATGCAGTTTACAACCCGACCACAACGCCCGAAATCTGGTAGACAATGGTAGAACTTCGTCTTGGAGAAACGATGTTTGCTGGGACCTCAAACTGCCCCCAATGCGCACAAGCTGCTTATGTAGTAGTGCCTAAGCTCGACAAATTCGGCTATCACGCCATGGTTTGCCCTGTAGGCATCGGTCCAACCAGGCGCCACAACGCGCTTCGAGACGTGCTATACACCGTATTGAAGCGACCGCCTTTGTGGCTTACAACGTACAGAGAATGGAAGTTCCCTTCGGAAAGCTCACTGCCCGAAAACGAAAGATCGCGTTTAGATCTCTACATTGATGATCCACGTCTCTCAAAGACTCCAGTTGGTATCGATGTAACGATCGTCAGTCCTAAAATAGCACCATATTTGGTGTTAGCTGCCAAAGAAGCAGGCGGCGCCGCCACAAAAGCCGAGAAAGCAAAGAGAACCAAGTATCAACAACTATGCCAAGCCAATAATGTGCGCCTCTCCCCGTTTGGGTTTGACATCCACGGCGGCGTAGGGCAAGACGGAAAAGCCTTCGTACGTGAGCTCGCCGAGTTCACCAGCACGCTTCGGGGTACAAACCCATCATTGGAATACAATGCTGTCCTGCTCCGCTTGGAGCGGACCGTTCTCCAATACACAGCCGCTGCTGTAAAACAGAGGCGCTTACTGCCGACACCGGTCTGACACGTTGTTAAGGCCCCCTCGTTACGCTTTAAATAAAGTCATCATCATCATCGTCCATGATCTTCAATAAATAAGAGTGACGATACGGATCCGTTACGAAGCTTTCAAAGACCGGCATAGGTTGAAGCGCGCAGTGGTGGTAGGCGCGCGGAGGGTCGTAGTAAAGCGCACTGCTTGACCGCCGGCGAGTTGCGCCCTCGCCGGAACGGTCGTGCATTTTATTTCGTGCAAGCTACCGCATCGGGCTGCGCCACAGTGCGCCCCGAGAACGCCAACCGCAAACGTGTCGCGCGTTCACTGCGCTCGCCTCGCAAGAAGTTGACGGGCTTCAACACCGTCCCTCGAGGCGAAGCGCAACTCTTCCTACACCACTTCTGAACTCTCTCTTAGAGTTCCTTCAATGCCGATCTTCAATATCAAGCTTAGTAATAAAGGCCGAAGAGTAAGGCCCAAAGATGTGCTGACCATAGAACTCATCTCCTCCAAAAGAACTTCTTTCAGAACTTGAAGGCGTGGTGCACACTTTCACATAAACAACTTAAACACAACCAGTAGCTTGCCACCAAACAACCTCACACCAGTAAACTCCGAAAATCTAAGCACCATGCAAAAACCCAGTGTGAAAAAAGAGATGATGCCTCTGTATGAAAATGGAGAAGGTTTGTGACGATCATCAAACAGAAAACAAAACATAACAAAGAGATATAAGTATCCTTGTCTAAAAAAATCAATTCGTAAAACAAACGCAGAGGTAAAACAATACAACAAAGAGAAAAAGAATCATAGTCAGTTCAGTTAGTAGTCCCGACAATTCCTTTCAGAACGAATCAAGATGCATCAAGCTGACCATCTTCTTCACATCTGAGAGGGACGCACACCTCGTCAAAATGTCAGCGATCAATAGATTCCTTGGGATATGACGCGGGTGAATTATTTGATCTAGATACAAATCCTTGACATGGTGCATCTTCAAGTCAATGTGCTTATTGCGACCAGAGATCTGTGGATTCATCGTGAGTGATAACGCGACCGAGCTATCCAGTAGGGTTTCTGTGGCTTCATACCAGAACTCTTCGCTTTAAGGCTCGTGGTGTGCGAATTCCCAGAACATCTTTCGTACCCAAGTAATGTCTTTGGCGCATGTGGAAAGAGATACATACTCTGCCTCTGCAGAAGAAAGGGCAATCACAGTCTGACGCTTCGATTTCCACATAATAGGTGCGTCGTTGACGACGATTACGTACCCGGTAGTAGACTTGCGAGTCTCGATACATCCCCCCAATCGTCGTCAGCGTACGCACGAAGTGAGGAAGGGGTGATCGGAACGTTGGCCTTGTAGTGAAGTCCATATTCCAAAGGTCCAGCCAAATACCTGAAGAGGCGCTTGAGTAGGGAGTAGTGTCGTTCACAGAGATTATGGAGGTGCTTCGAGGGAGCTGACACAGGAAACGAGAGGTCCGGTCTCGTGGATACGGCTATGTAGAGAAGCCCACCAATTCCAGCCCTATAGTTTGCATGGTCTTGCACAGAGAGAGATTGTTCTTTTTCACTAGTTGGAAGAACATTGGCCGCAGCCGGGAGCGGGGATTGGACTGTGTTGCATCGTTCCATCCCAAACTTCTGCAGCAGTTGTACACCGTACCCATACTGCGTGACCTTGATTCCCAGAGGTGAACGTTGGATACTCCATCCAATAAATGACTTCAGCTTTCCATATAGTTTTACGTCGAATGTCGCGGCCAGCCGTTCCTTGAAGTAGGTTAGCAGATCCACGCTATTCGCGGCGAAGGCGCAGTCGTCGACGATGACGGCGACCAGAAGGAATTGGTCGTCTTCGCGGAACATAAAGACTCTCGAGTCGAGAGCAGAATGCACGAATCCCCACGATAGTAAAGTTTCAGAGAACAGCGAGCCCCATATTTTACCAGCTTGTACTGCTCCGTAAAGAGAGTTGAGGAACTTGCAGACGTACCCAGGCTTAGCTTGAACACCGGAGGAGTCTGTCGGTTGTTTTATGATGATCGGAACATCCAGCTTTCCGTAGAGATACGCGTTGGATATGTCGGCTCCTTCTAGTACTAAGTTCTCTGCAGCAGAAACAGCCAGCAGAATTCGCAAAGCTTCGTGGCATGCGACAGGATCGTAGGTGTTGAGTGGGTCGAAGTCAATTAAAGGCTTCTGCTTGTCACCCCGTAGAAAGCAGCGTGCCTTCTTTAAGAACTTCTTCTTGACTCCATCCAACATCTTTTCCTTGAAACCCAAGTGTAGGGAACCGGCTTCATACCAGCTTCGCGTAGGATGAGATCCCAGGTATTCCGTCTGATGAGTGCGGACATTTTGCGATCAATGGCCTCACAACATCTCGGGTCCTTGCATGTTTCTTTGAAGGAGTGAGGAACTGAGAGATCATCCAAGGTCTTTTTGGACACCCATATTTGTGAGAAGTTTTGGGTTATATTCGTGAATGCCTTTACCAGATGTTCCTCCAAGTCCGGGGAGTCCGTGTCGGGTTATTTCGTGGGCTCCATCTCCTCCGTTTCGTGTTGCCTCGTGATTCCTTCCAGAAGGCTAGTGAAGTTTGGCAGAGGAGAGGAGTTAATCGGCTTGAAGTCCAAGTTTGGACACGTGACGACAGAGCGATTCTCCGGTACAAAGACTCGGAAAAGTATGTTATCGCTCTGCATACCAACGAAGTGAGAAAAGACGGACCGCGGAAGGAACTTCTTGTTCGGAACAGTTTTGGAGCGGTAAACAAATGCGTAGCCAGGCTGACCAAAGTTGGGAACATGAGAGAAGTGTATATTGACAGTCGGATCTCATTCCAAAATCGGATCCGTCCCTTGATGGGCGAGGACGGCGCACGGTTGCGAAGCCAGTTTGCGTGGTTCATGGCTTCAGCCCAGAATGAAATAGGGAGCTTTCTGGCAAAGAAAAAAACGCGAGTCCGAGTCCAATGTTCCTGGATCAGTCTCGCTGCAGCTCCGTTCGATTCGGAGGCGTAGGCTGGAGAGAAGTCCAACTTGATACCATTGCTGTGGCAGAAGTTTTCCAACTCGCTGCTCTTATGCTCGCTTGCCCCGTCCAGACGAATACTTTTGAGACGAAACGAGTGGTTCAGCTCAAGCTCGGAGCGACGTTTGTACCATTCCAAGTGCTTGAAAATGTTAGAACCAGTTTTGTCCATAAGGAAGAAGACATCCGACTTGGAAGTGTAGTCGTCGAGAATGGCCATAGCGTAGATAGCGCCAGAGAGAGAAGGCGGTATCTTCCCAGACACGTCCATGTGGATAAGCTCCAACGGAATGGAGGTCGAGACGGATCGCGTTCTGGCTATGAGCGGGTTGCATTTCATTTTGCCGGTAAGGCCCGGGACGCAAGTCAAGGACTCAAAGATGGACCGTTGGAAGTAAGGAACGGATTCCAAAGCCTTCGAGAGATCCTGATACCTGTTTGGATGCAGATGTCCAGTACGTCCATGCCAGTCCAAGGCTAACTCATGCTTGGTGTTTCCAGCATTTGCCACCATGACCTGCTTGTCCTTGTCGGTAAGGTTCATGTTGAAAAGACCTTGCTTAATCTTCGTTCCCCATATGACTTCGGAGTTACGTTTGGGATCCATTATGAAGCAGCCATTGAATGGCCGCAAGGTCGATGTGAACACAACCATGAAGTCCACGCTGAGAACACCGACTGATATTATGTTTGAATCGAAAGCGGGAGCGTGGTAAGCTTCAATGATAGTTCCCTTGTTCAAAGGTATCCAGACGTGACCCTTTCCAACAAGACGAGCGGTGCCTGAGGCAGCTTGCACAAGCTTTATCTCGGTGCGCTCGCAGCGAATGAACGATTTGCGCGAATGGAAGAAGTGGTGCGTAGCTCCAGAATCAATGTAGCCCGAATCCAATTTCGTTTGAGAGAGAAGTGCAATATTGCTCTTGAACTTTGCAATGTTGCAGTTGAAACCCGGCGAGGGAGGTGGATCGTCACCCCTTTGCACCACAAAGGAGCAACGGTTTGAGGAACGATTACCATCTTCATCCCGCCTTGGTGTAAAGCGTGAGTTCCAGTTGGACTGCCGTTCTTTCTGGTAGTTCTGAGATGAGCGATTGTAACCACCATTGTTTCCACTACGTGAATGGTTGCGTTGTTGTCGTTGGCCGGAGGAGCGGCGGGAGTTGTCGTTGTCGTTTTCCTCCCGTTTCCTTTTGTACCAATCCCGGGCGTAGTGACCACGACGACCGCAATAATAGCAATTATTGTCATCGCGATCCTTCAGGATTGAAGATTTGTCACGTCGGTTGCGACGTTTCCGTCCATTTCTGCTTGCCTTGTTGGCCTGCGGTTTTATTGTTGTGGACGGAGCGGAGGAAGGAGCGGGAGTTGTGGGATTGTTCGGGTTCTTTCTGCGAGCCACCTCAGCTTCAACTGCTGTGATGATAGAGTCAAAGCCGACGTCCGTTAGGTTGGACATCGTGACAAAAGGGGCGAAAGAGTTGGGAAGGCTTCGAATGAGCTTAGATACCTTCTCTTTCTCCGAGAGTTTTTCGTTGAAGGTTGCCAGTTCACCAACAATTTCCAGAAACTTGGAGACGTGAGCGTTCGAGTTGTCGTTGTCCTTGTACATGAGTGTGTCCAAGCGATGACGGATGTTTTGCTCAGCTTGTGTGTTAGAAGTAGTATACACACGCTGAAGCTCGTTCTAGAGATCTTTTGCGGTTTTGTCATCTTCATCCACGAAAGTACGGACAAGTGCGAGAGCCGAATCACCAAGGCACAAAGTGATGGTGCTCTTCGCTTTCACAGACTTTTCGAACCAAGATCGCATTGTTCGATTCGTCGGATTGAAACCCTCGGGGCGGGGATTCAAGCCAGAAAGAAATGCGTCGTCTCGTCGGAGATACGCGAGAAGACGGCGACGCCACAAGATATAATCGCTGGGAACCTTGAGCTTTGGTAGCTTGCCAAGGAACCCATCTTGTGAGCCCGACATGTTGGCGAACGGGCAAGTGGGGTAGAATGTAGTAGATCAACCTTCTTGAAACGGGATAAGGATACCGCGACCGAGTGTAGGAACGTTTTGAACTTCAACTTCGCCCGTCCCCTACGGGTGGAGGGATCCTTCTTAACTTCTTTTCAACTTCTTGTTCAACTTCTGGTTTGTAGCTTTGAGGTGACCCTAGCCCAACCCAGGGAGCTAGGCGATCGATGCAGTACAGGTCCCCGCAATTAAGCAGCTAACCCCGCACCAAAAAGATCCGACCTTTTGAAGGATCTTCCCGCACCCGCGTAGCGAAGGGTACTTCACGTCAGTTAACAATAGTAAGCAACGAAGTGTGAGAGTCAAAGAGAGAGAGATAGCACAGGCGTGATGCGAAGTGCTGCGAAGATCGGCGCAGTTGAGAGCGAACGACCACGACGAGAGCGGAGTGTCGATCGGTGCTGGTCAGCGAGAATACTGTGTAGTTCCTGTTTGTAATCGATGGCGAACCCCTGGCCATTCATGACATCAGATGGTCATCGGTGAGGTTTGTCGACTTTTGGAGTCTGACAGCTATCGCGCAATAAGGGTGTTACATGAGATCGACCAGACAGTACCCTCAATGAAGGTAGCCTGAAATTCAGAAGTGGCTTGAATACATCAGGCTTACGCATCAAACAAACCCGGAAGAGAAGTACTAGAAAGTTTCAAGTCCATTTGCGAGAGTGGCATTGACAGAACATGCGGTTTGTCGCTAAGAAAAGATGGAAGGAATGGTAGACTGCGTCGCCAGACGATTGCCTTCATGCAGCAAGAGCATTCACATAAAGATTTTGACAATAGTTCCATGTTTCCCAAGTAGTAGTGTAGCCATTGAGGTCAGTAGTCCGGTTCCAAGCCTTGCAAATATGCGCTTAACATTGCCCTGTGGTTCATTTGACCGTCTGTGCAGCGGCAAGACAACGCAGGGCTGGCCACAAAATTCTGGAGTGGAAGGTTTGAGCGGCGAGCATGCGATGGGTTGTAAGAATGTAGCCATACAGTGGAGGAGGATGAGGCGGTCATATCGCGGTTCAGTTCCATGGGTAGTGTGCGACAGAGCACAGCAGCGCAGTTCAACCAGCCTAAAACAGTTTGACGCAACGCGCAGCGCAGGTGCCAGACACACGGGATGGTTGTGTGTGGGTGGGCTAGAGCGAGGGCTGAACCCAAGTCTGCCCGCCTCTGCTGATAGCGCACGCGCAAAAGAGTAGCAACGGCGGCATATGAATCGCGCGTGTGACAGGCGGCGGTACACAGGAGTGAAGCCGAAGCGGGGGCCAAGATGTAGGGAGCGAAGGTGGATCGGGTTATCGTGGAGCGTAGCGACGGCAGAGGTGGCAAATCGCGAAGCAGGGTGGAAGGCGTATCGGTAAGATCGGGTTGTCGCGGAGGCGGGAGGGAGGCAAGCAGCAAGTCCCAAGCGAATGCTACCATGAAGCGCGCAGTGGTGGTAGGCGCGTGGAGGGTCGTAGTAAAGTGCAGTGCTTGACTGCCGGCGAGTTGCGCCCTCGCCGGAACGGTCGTGCATTTTATTTCGTGCAAGCTACTGCATCGGGCTGCGCCACAGTGCGCCCCGAGAACGCCAACCGCAAACGTGTCGCGCGTTCACTGCGCTCGCCTCGCAAGAGGTTGACGGGCTTCAACATAGGTTGTGCTCTAAGATAAGCTACTTGCGCTGGTGTTGCGAAGCCCGACTGGCAGGATGTTTGCGATCTTCTTGAAATCAGATACCGGCGAACTTTGAAAGTCTCATACGAAAACGAAACATAAAACGTTCACCTGACGAAATTCCCTCGCGTAGGATTCAGTTTCTACCAGTTTTAAATAGAAATGGGCTCATAGTAATAAGCACCAAATAAGAAACCGAGGGAGCCAATCGCTGTAGAAACCAGGTACACCTGTATCTACTCCTTTCCAACAAAGGGAACACAACACCAAGTGGCCGTTCCACCGTGTTGTTCTCCAATGCCATCGAAGTTTAAGCTCCAAAAGGACGAAGTGTCGAGTTGTGCAGCTACATAAAGGCCTTCATATCACGGGCACGAAATTTGTCGACCATCACAACGCCCATAGCGTCTTCATCGCTCCCGCCGTCTCCAACAGCACACAAAACCCACAGATACGTCTCATCTTTCTGTTTCAATAGTTGCGGCTCCTGCCTAACTACGTATTTCCACAAAGAGCAAAATGTGCGTGTTCAGAATAGCCTATCGCAATGACGGTAGTAGCTACACCTACAAATATAGTGATTGCGGAAACCCGAGTTGCAAGTACTCCGATTCCTACTCCGATTCTGAGAAGGAAATCCTGGAAAGAAGCGCCTGCGCACGCTGTACACCAGCCTTTGTTGGTACGCCAGCACGAAGGCGCGCACCACGAATGTGCCGCACATGAGCTAATCTGAAGTAAAGAGATGCGGCTTATTGTACAAGGTTACAAAGATGTGCCGTCAACGCTTTGCAACGTATCTAGCTTGAGTTAAATTTTGAGACTGCACGATCTGCGTAAGTTAAGAAGCCTTCTTTCTCGGTAGAATTCGTCTCTCTCTCTTTCTTGGGTTCACCAATTATTAAGAATTGAGATCCGAGAAGAGTTGTTGACTATTAGATAACTGCCACAACAAGCCGTGAAGTGTGTACGAAAAACAAAAAAAGATTTGGCTTACTGATAACGATGTACACAACAATGGCGACACTCTTGACGTAGATGTTAGTATTGGGGATGGGTCAGTTTCCATGGTAGCCATTCGACTTCCAGCCAGCTGCGTAAAGGACGGCCACAGAGGACTCTCATGGCGGAAGTCTTCACCGGTTAACGAAGCGGAACCCAACTGGGCGGTGAGCTCGGATGGTAGTCTGGAGTGCTGAACTTCGGGGGCGGCAAGGTGAGCTCCGACAACCAGCTCATCTTTTTCTCTGTTGTACAAACCTGCTGTAGGGGAGTGTAAGCGATTGCGGCGGATATGCCTTCCAAAATCCATGGCTTGAACACTGAAGCGCCGCCCCACACATATCTTTCTCTCCATGTCATATTCCTCCGAAGAAGACGCCACAAACAATACAAAATCGACGCGTGCGTCTATTGCTTCCGGAGGCCCGTACTTGCAGAGATTCACTTCTGATTCGAAGCACTAGTATATCGAAATGTAGTCAGTCTCATCCAGTGAGAACACATTTGAGCGAGTGGGCGACACCGGGAAAGTTGGATCTTGAGCATGGACAGCTTCATTTGTGTCGCCCTAAAATGGTCCGAAATTGTCTCGTTTTGACCGTCTTCGCTGTGAACGCATTTGCCGTGACTGGGATGAGTCTCGTGTACCGCGCGCAGGATTGGAAGAAAAGGGATCTACCCAGAGCGACCATTTGTGGTCGAGGAAGCTTCTTGACTCGGAAACAAAACGCTTACGACTCGAAGACCATTTCGGATTGACGACAGTGAAGAACAGAGAGGTAGGCGATCCGGGACGAAAGCGCACGCTCTTGTACCACCGCAGCGGAAAGGCGCTCTAAAAAAGCACGGTGCGGTTTTGATTCCGGTGGTAATCAGGTTCTGAGTCGGTTGCAGCTGGGCGTAGCTTGTGGCGGGACTGGGAGTGCGATAGTTGGGATGATGGGAACAGCTCGTAGTCGTTTGCCTCCAGTGGTTTGAACGACAGGCTACGCGTATAGCGCGAGGACGGACCGGGACTCTTTGCGGATTTCCAATGCTCGAGAATGGCGTGCACCCTAAGCTTGTGTACGAGACGCACCTCGGTTCGACGGATCAATGCATCGAGCAAGAGTTGGTAAAACTCGTTATGACCACGAAAGTAAGCGTTGCGACAGACGCGCAACAGCACAATGTCGTCAATGGTGGGCAGTCGGACCAGACGTAGCAGGTGAAGGGCCTGCTCTGCACAGATGTCCATGTCGTGTGCCAGCCATCGCTCTAGGGCCTGGAAGACATCGTCCTCTCCGGTTACGATGAGATCGTGGATTCGCAGAATGCGGGCCAGCAGCTGAGAGGTAATGTGCACGAATTGGGGCTGCTTGGAAACGAGGACGAACTGCTGTTTGACGAGAGTGCTCCATTTGAGCTGCACCTGTACCAAGCTATATCTCTCGGCCATGGCCCAGTGATAGAAGGCATTTGTGTAATTGATGGTATTGGTGATACGTTGTTGCACAGCCTTGGATGTAAGATTCATGGCATACGATATACAGGTTGTGAGAGTGGTCCAAAGCGCATGCAAGGGCAGATGATTGATTGCTTCATCACTACCGTAGACGTATTGCAAGGCGGCATCGAGCGCATCGACATCGGCGTGCGCCAGCGTGAGCACGTCTTTGTAAGGATCAGCGGGGAGCGAAGCGCGGATAATTGGGGAAGCAGCGGCCAACACGAAGGGCTCAGCGCCAATGGTTCGACCGGGCGACTTTGCAGGGATGAGGGTGACAAATCACGCACAGGCGGCTCTAACAAGCGACGAAGCGTAATGGTATTGGCCGAATGCCACGTAGGGGGCGGCGAAGTCATTATACACATGGGTGAGGAGGATAGGAAGGAAAGCGCGGACGGTAGGGGAGGGGCATGGTCAACAAGGACGACGGGTAGGCGTGGACACGGCTCCGCGCCCGGGGGTGCGACGGGTGCGTAGCGCGGCGACAATAAGCGGAGGATGCGAGCTGCGGAGCTGGCGCTGAGGGTGGGGTGGTCGGGGAAGGGGGGGGGAACGGGGGACCGGCCGAGGCGATGTGGACATCACTCAGATTTCGGACGCTGAAAAGTGTGCAAAAATAAAACGACTCTTTCGCACATTCGAATTTCGAATTTCGAACCTCGAGAACATACGCGCACCGCATGCGCGTCTGGCTTGTCTCCCTTCCCGGAAGAGGCCAACACAGCCAGGAGCACTACGGAGCAGCCATCGTACCCGTCGTCGATTCTTTGCCGTTTAAACCGCCAGCCGTTTGCGCGCAAAGAGAATAGGTGTCTAACAGGTCGCGAGCGTGACTCACTTGTTGAAAGAAAGAGTGTGAACCAGAATCCCGGCAACAGCACCCACTTACGGTGACCGAAAACATCTCCAGCAGGCTCGTGGCAAATTGCAACCGTCTGGGCCTGCAGTATCACACTCGCTCTCTCCTCTGTCGGAAAGAATACCGTCCTGGGTATCGACACCATCAGGATGATGGAAAGCCCGTCTGCTCCCAAGGAATTCACGACTCCCGCATCGCGTGGTACAGGTCCTAGCATCAAACGAAAAAGACGAAAGCAGCTTTCCATAGCAATGATAACTGCTACCTCGTGTTTTGTCCAGCGGGTAGGCGCGCTGGAGTACGAGCAGCATGGGCGCCGAAACTTCTCCGCTTGGCTCAGGAGTATACGGAGCCCACGACATGGTCGCCTCTGGATTGACCTAGTTATGGCAATTGGACTAGAGGCATTTACTTACCCGGGTACATCGCAGCAAATGACAACCGAAATCGCGCGCAGTATTGTCGAGCATGCCATAGAAAAACGTCCCGGCGAGTCGGAAAAGGTCATTTTAACGAATGCAAGACGTCATTCGATGAACTCTGCAAACGGAACAACGTTTATGTCCGTGATGCAGGCGAAAACGAAGAAGTACGCGCTTGCCGACATGACCTACATGTTCGAAAACTTCCATTTTTCCGACAGTGGGTCAGAAGATGGCAGTGAGGGTGTGAGCGAAGAAACCCCGAACCACGCTTATAATTCTCGTTACGAACTACTTTGAGAGTGGGTGCGTATCAGGAAATCGCTCTGGGTTGATGAGTGTTGCTACTTCGGAGACAGTCGATATCGAAACGGACTAGAGACAGTCTACTGCTGGAATATAACTGCTGGACGATTACAATCATGATCGTAATCGGAAATCGCAAACGATTGCGCGAATTATCGGCAGGCAGATCTCGAGGCCGCCTTCATTGAAGCGAAGGGCTTGTTTCGAGATTTACAGACAGCCGTCCGCGAATCTCAGAAGCTGCAAAGAGCAAGCTGGACACCCGAAGACCGTCCGAAGTGGTGGATTCCATTCCAGAAGGTGCCGATAAAGGACGGGTGGTGGGCGTCTCCTGGCCCATTGCGTCCCCGTCGGGAAAGAAGTTGGTCGACTTATGAAGCTCGTGCTGCCCTGTACATGTATCATAAGTGGATAGCGGGAGAATGTTCGTCGTTTACTCCTTTGGTGGAAAAGATATGGCAGGGGCTCTTTAGGTTGATGGAGCCTACGGTTCAATGCTGCTTCTGCCCTAAAAGTGTTTCGAGACCGACGTTATCTAGAGACACTCTCATAGGTCCTTTTTATGATAGGAAAGGTGTGCGAGGGCTCCATACTCATTTTGAATGCGCATGCTGGGCCCCTGGCGTGGTCATCAACATGAGTACCGGAGTTGTTTTATGTATGTACGTATCTTATTCCCATGGTCAAAAGATATGTTCGCATTTTTCACAGGGTGCCGCTACAATTCACTGCAATGCTGATGAATGCAGCAGCGTGTTTCACCTCGAGTGCCTCAAGGCTGCAGGAGGATGTGTACTGGAACACTGCTTTGCTGCATTTTGCAGCGATCACGCTGTTCGTGGAAGAAGATTCGCGAAGGCATCAGACACAAAGTGCGATGAGGATGAAAGCAACTGTTGTGTTGACGATCACGGAGACAATCTTAATAGGCCGGTGCTCGAGGACTACTCTATTTGTTACCATTATGACGTAAAATGCTCTGCTTGTGAGCACATTCTAGGCAACAATAATAACATCTGCGCTGTTGAAGACCACCATGGTTTATTCTCTTTGAGTGATGGTCACAAGATGAAGATTGATGGCCTAGCAGTGTTGTTCCAAGATGGGTCTGGTATCGTTTGCTCGTTTCGTTTGTTGAGCTGTCCGAATTGTCAACGAGCGCTAGGGAAAGCATATTTGAACGTAACTAGAGACGCTCACCACCTGAGAGGAATGTGCGAACTTGAGCACAACAAGGTTATATGCGCGATAACAGGAGCCACTGCTGCTTGCTCAAGAAAGAGGTTTGCTTCTCGCTCATGACTTTCTCTAGACGTGAGTCACAGAAAGCTCGCTGGATCATTTGCAATTCCTCGGACTCGCCTCGTCAGATGTATATCGCTCGGCATGAGGGTAACCCTCTTGGCGTGAATTGCGCACAGGTTTGCGTCTTCCCTTAGAGTCACAATAAAGGCCTCTGCCGCTACTTGCAATGCCTTCACGGCATCCTTGCCCCATCTGGTAAGAGGCGAATGGGCGTCAGAGAGCAAGAAGTAAATTCAGTCTTCTGCGGTGGCGCCAAACGCATACACGAACGTACTTCAGATTGTGATGATATTTCAGTGTTATCTCCTTTATTAATCGTGAAAACGGGAGACGATGGATGAGCAAATTCACCGTCCTCTGATACTTGCGGATCTCCATGATCGCTCGTGTTCGACTTGCACTCTGGCGCGGCTTTGAGGCGGGTCGCGCTGAACCTGGGGTCGATGGTGCGGCAGTCTGGACATCGCATCCGGTTTCTACCTTGCACCGAGGCACCGACTCTCGAGATGTGCGTGGGGTACGTACAGGACGCCTGTTCGTAGTCGCGGAGCTATCTCCGTGATGCGACCCCCGTGGAGGACTCATCCTTCGAGTTGGAGCTTGCGATCGCACAAAGCGTCTTGTATACCGGCAAGGACACGCTCGCAGAGCGCGACGATGGCGTGGGCGATCACGAAGCGCGTGGCGATAACGGAGATGATCTGTAACATATAAGGGTTTTCAACCGGCACGAGAGTGCGATATGAGCCCGAGGGTTTGTCATTTTCCTGAGGCGGAGCCTCGGGAAAATAACCACGTTGATAACGTGTTTCTTGTCGTCCTGGTTCTCAGGTAAAATATCGAAATGTGAGTGGTGTATGATGGTCATCCTCACATAAGAGTAACGTACAGTCTACGAAGTTTTGATATCCCAAAATAAACAGCTTGTTTCAAAACAAAAATGCCATAGTACCGTCAAAACAAAAGCGTTTCTTCTTTTGCTCAATAGATAACCGAGGCCTAGATATATCGTCACAGAATTGATCGAATTGTAATAAAGTAGCATTTACGAAAACAAAAACGAAACTTTTATATATCTACGAAATTTTATACCATCAGCTTAGTTCAAACTGAAATTGGCGCGTAATTAGACATTGTACAGTGCTGTACCTCAACCACATAAACGTTGGCACTATCCCCTTCCACAAACCACACTTCAAATATCTACCCCATTCCAACCATGCCTTGTGGAAAGCTATTGTCAGAAATTGAAAAGGCTCAGATCATTGCCCACAGTTCCCGTGCCCTGAGTCACCGTGAGATTGCTGAGAAGCTTGGAAGACACCGCACAACAGTTTAACAGTTAATTATGCGTCCAAGACAAACACAACAAAAACAATGGAAGCCACGCAACAAGAAAGTTACTCACATTACTAAACGAGCCATCATTCGTGATGTCCTATTGAATTAAAGCAGTGCGTCGGAGGTTCACAAAAAGTATAACTTGGAAACTGATGTGTACAGGGTGCAGCACATATTTCAGCAGGTTCCATACCTGAAGTATAAGAATATAAAGAAAGGATTATACATGACGCAAAAACACAAAAACGCACGACTCCAATAGGCCAAAGCAAAGTTTTCATGTAGCACTATAGACTGGAAAAAGATGCTAATTTCGGACGAAAAGAAGTTCAACCTTGATGGCCCTGATGATTTGGATCATTATTGGGAAGACTTAAGAAAAGAACCAGAGATTTTCTCACAGCGTCAACAAGGGGGTAAGCCGCTTATGGAGTGGGCCGCAATTTCTATCTATGGTCGTGAAAATATTGTCGCTTTAGATGGAAATATGAATGCTTCTATATATATTTAAGTACTTTGACCATTTGCTGCTGAAGCTAGAGGAGAAGACTGGGTGTTTGTGCACGATGGAACGAGTGTTCATCGTGCAAATGCTACTAAAAAATGGCTTAGCTATAATAGTGTTGAGGTTTTGGACTGGCCAGCCAAGAGCCCAGAGCTGAACATTATCGAAAACTCCTGGGCCTGGCTGTCTAAGAAGGTGTATGAGGGTCACAGGCAGTTCCATAGTGTCGAGAAGCTGCCAAATAGCGTTGGAGATGTGTGGGAAAGCATGCCGTTCCAATTGTTGGAAAACTTGTGGGAATCAATTTCAAAGAGACGCATTGCTGTAATTGAAAAGAAGGCGGCGATGACAGGCTATTGATGGGGAGATATCCACTGTTTACTGCGTTTGAAGTTATACAATTTCGTAGATATAAGTAAATTTCGTTTTCTTTTTCCGTTATATCCCACTGTTGTTTTGGGATTAAGGGCCGTTCCAATACTTTTTTTTGTATGGAAATAGTATATGGAAGCATTCCCGTCACGTGGCGACTTCTAAGTGGCCATATCTAATATGAACGGTTGCAACATTGTGTGACTTGCAGGGCACCCCTCTGCAAGTTCCATAGTGTATGCCTTGCCGTCTCTTCCTTCTTCGACACCACCCATCGCCCGTAAGACAACATGGCCCATCGAGACGTGATCTCCCAGAATCTTGATGGCGATTCTTCTCGCGTAAACCATGGCATTTCCTTGGTCCCCAATCCTGCGCACGCCATATCTGAACCAACTGCGACTGTGCAGCAACTCGTTTCCTCTCTTCAGCCTCAAACTACCGCCGCTGCGCAACCACCACATGTGTCTTCCCCTTCTTACCACAATCTAACCCTACAGGTGGGGCTTGATTCCTCTTAATGCGCTGCGACAGAAGACGCATCAACTGGACACGCAACACAGCCGCTTTCCGTATCAGAAAATGCCAGAACCCCCCGTCCTCCAGCGATACGCCTCACGCAACATATATTGTCTGCAGCATTACGTTGCATCAGTCTCTCTGGATCTGGTTCGAAATTGGTTCTCACGCAGAGGTTGCAGCAAGCCAATGTGTGCACCTCAAACGAAATCATCAGCCTTGCTAGGCTTTGGGAGCAACACAAATGTGTAGACGGCGAAAGGTTGGGTCTAAGAGCTGGTGTTGGACGTGAACGGGCTCCTAACTGGACTAAACACGAAACAGCGCGCCTGTGTCATGTAATCGCTGATGCCCGGCACTCAACCGTTGTCTCCCGGATGTACCAGAGGATCGAGATACGGTCGAAACTTGATGCAGGGCGCCATGACCCGTTCTCTAACGAGTTCTTGCAGCTTTTCAACGATCAGAGCTTTCAACCAGACGTTCCTGACGCCGCCTGTGGGGTGACGGAGGATGTACTTCTTGCGTTCAATCCAAATGAGCACCCACACGTACGAAATGGAACACTTTTGAAGCAAAGATGGGGTAAGTTGAGATCTGCCTACACTATCGCATGTGAGAAGTACAATCGTTCCGGACAGGGTGATACAGACTCCTTCCCGAATTTTACATGCGGTGACGACAGTTTTTCCTACGTTCATGCGTTTTTCATAAGCATCCAAGCTTGGATGCCGTTGTGCGAGTCACTCCTCCAAATGCACAGGTTGAAGCAGGAATCAGTGATATTGATGCCTGTCGATCTGCTATCCCACCGGTTCAGACTTCGTCACGAAAACGAAGAAGAGAGGAAGACATTGAGTCGGTTGCTGCTGCTTTGAATAAGATGGCAGAAAGCAGCACATCCCCGCAGTCCATTGTAATCCAAGACGGCTCGTCGGCGGTAACTTCAGATGCTGGAATCGTAAAGCTGGAAAAAGCTACGAAGGGTGCCTCTACTGTATCGTCTTTGATGGAATTAGAGGTCAAGATAATGGCCAGCATTGACAGTATTCGTAGCAGGGATGGAGGGGCACATAGCGGGACTACGAATGTGACTTTGGCTTTAATAGAGCGACGGTTGGCTTGCACAACGCAAATAATTGACAAGGCCATGTCAAGCATGGATGAGGCTGATGATGATAGGGAAGAAGAAAGCATTTAATATGGAATCTGGAGGAGCGAAGTCATTCAATATGTGAACATGCACACACGAAAGGTCTACGCGGCGCTTTGTACTCTGTGTAGACATATGGCCTGCGCCGGGCGCTGGCTTCAAACTCTTGGGTAAAGTCGATGCGCAGCTGCGATGCTTCCAGGTCTCGGGGTCTGTGATGCATAGCTTCGTTCAGATCGCATTCATCTTGAAGATGTAGCGATAGGTCAGCCGGATCATTGTGGTGGGCACTGTCTGCTTCTGAAGGTGGCGGAACTTCAAAGGAGTTATCATTGTCGATGACAAAGTTGTGAATCTTGCAGCAGACTGAAATGACGGTAGCATTCTTCACAAGAGAGCAGCGTAGTGGTCTCCAGAGTACTCCCCATCTCCCTACCAGAATCCCGAAGCTTTGCTCGATGAAGCATCTTGCGGACGAGTGCCAGTAGTTAAAACAACTTTTGGCCGTGCTCAAAGACCTTCCAGGCCAAGGGGTTAGAATTCTATTCGCACAGGTATACGCATCGTCGCCTGCTATCCAATACCCCGGCACAAGGCTATTCTCCTCACGTTCCAGGAGGGTTGCAAGACTGCTCATTGCATAAGCAGTGCTATCATGCGTGGACCCCGGTGATATGCATGATATGAAGGTAAAACGATATTCCGAGTCACACAAAGCTTGTAGATTGAGTGCGAAACATCCTTTCCGATTGTAGTAAGTAGAAGAATTAGCGACTTCCGACGATGAAGGCTCAGTAATTTTGATAGCATTACCATCCAATGCACCACAACACATGTCTAAGGCACTTTCCTGTCTTCTTGAAAAGCCTTTCTCAACTCTTGAAAGCCAAGTCTCATTCTTGTAAGGAAATGATAGGTCGAGCAAACTGTTTAGCACTTCCATTGTGTCGTGTATGTAATAATAAACCGTTGAAGAAGGGAGAAGGTGTGCCATGCCGATGTCTAAATACGAACCCCCGGCTAACCATCTTAACGATACAGATAGTCGCATCAAGGGTGAGCTCTTCCGAAACTTGCAATTAGAATGGAGAGCCAGTTTCTCAGCAAGTAGCATGAAAGAATCCCTCGACATTCTATATATACACTTGAACAAACGAGGGGACGTTCCAGCCAGTACGGTAGAGAAAAGAAATTTTTCTCGTTGAACAGTGTGCTCGCCACGTCCATGTGCAGTCATGCTGGCAGTGATGATAACAGAAGCAGCCGAAGCAGCAATTCGAAACGTGTTTCTGTTTCGTTTAGATATAATCGCAGCAACACCTATAGCAGTACGTTTGCGTTCTTCCATAGCTGGTCTTAGTGTTAGACGGTGACAATTTGATGTAAAAGGCCGGAGGAACAATAGAATTAGCTTTATGCGGCTGGTTGTTTCTCTCAACAAATTGTTTAACTTTGTGCGACTACTTCTACGTTTATATAGATGATAGAGAGGTTCTTTGGTAAAGAAAAAACGGTTTCCAGCTACTCAGCAACTACGTGGGTTCCACCAAAAATTTTACTCAGAGGTAAAAGGTGTAGTGTTAGGCCATAGTCCAAGTACGTTGCACTACATTCTATGCTCCAACTACATGGAAGACTGTAGTTGCAAGCATGGATATGGGTGTCGACGGGCATGTTGGGAAAGCTGGATAAGGCTAAAGGAAGGCTTCAGGAAGCCGAAGCGGAAAGAGACAAAAATGGGTGAGAGACAAACAGGCTGTGTAAGAAGAAGCCGCGCTGTCATCACGTTAGAGCCGGATAGGTGAAAAGAAGAAGAAGGGGGGAGATAACCGTTGCGGCTGCATTATCTTTAATGCTACCATGAAATGACGCCATATGCCATTTTATGTTGGCAAAGTATTGGAATGCCTAATAGCATATGGCCGGCTTTCAAAACCGTCACATTTTATTTCCATTCGATAATAGAAAGTATTGGAACGGCCCTAACTGCCTACAAACATATCTGGTTTACATATTACCAACGCGTTTCAAGACGCTGAGGCACGGTTTGGCTGGGTGCCAACATTGATGCATACAGCCACTCTGAAATTTTTGAGATATCAAAGTTTCGCTGAGTGTATATCACACAAGCCCCTCGTCGTCCATTTAAACTGAATGAACAAAGCCATAAACTGGAACAATGTCCAACGATGTCGTACTTGCCCGTTAAAAAAATTCTACCGACGCCTTTGCCCATGGATTCGGTGCACGTGCTTCTATCTCTGCAACAAACTGCTTCGTTGTCTCGCACATTGTCGAGAAGCTCAACACTACTCCATGGATTTGAAACCAAGCCTCTCTCACGGTATTGCTCTTCAACGCAAAAGTGCAACCCATGCGAGCGGCTCTCCGAACCATCTCCATGTGTCTCACCAATTCATCATTCCCACCTTCGTGAACTTCCGCAACCTTCTTTCCGACACTCAAATCGCGTTCCACTGCCGAAATTTCGTTGTTCACCAAACGACCCTCTATCCATTCTGGCTGCAATAACACATCGCATCATCCACTTTGTCTGGAAACACCACCTCGAATCGTACCACGAAGTGGCGCGCCATGTCGAACGATTTCCATCCCAGCAGCACCTGCGTCTTGTTGGGGATGTCGCAAATGGCCGCGGCCGCCCATGCTTTGATGCCGAGCAGTATGTGTTCCAGGATAAAGAACGCCGTCACGCGGTACAGCATCATTTGCCAGTCTTGGCCGTTGGCGCCTAGCAACACGTCCAGCGACTCAAATGTAAAGATTAGAAGCCCGACATTCACCCACACCGATAGGATGTTCAGCAGTTGAAGGATGTCGTACCATGCGCCAATGTTGGCCGCATCGTCCGCGTCCACGCGCTGCGAAAGTACCAGAGGCTTGTATGGGTCGTTGCGTACTTCCAGCGTGTTGTTCACGATGTTCACGACGCTGGCCAGCGGGAACGCCACCCCGAAAAACACCAGAAATCCAAACTGCATCACCAGTTTGCTGTAGTCTTCTATTGTCGAGTGGTACTTGGTCAGCTTGCTCTCCGCCACATACCGGTTGTAGGCGCCGTGCTGTGTCGTTTGTTGCGCGCGTTTGGACTAACGTAGTCGCGCGCTTACTTGCTTCAATGTCGTCGTTACCCACGGTACCCAGATTTCCATCACTTGCCCGATCGTCACCTTGGTTAGCACCAGCGACAGCACCTGATTCTACAGCTCGCGCATGACGTCGCTTTCCAAACCAGCTACCTTTCCGGCTGCGCACGTGTTCTCCAGGTACTTTCGAACAAATGCAATGTAGAACAGCAAGATATCTGTCAACCAACGAGCAAGGAAAAGGGCGAGAAAAAAACACGTCAATCAAGCTGTTCGTAAAAGACTTGCCAAAGCTGCCACAACGAAAGAGGCCAACTCACAAATGGACACAAACATGAACGCAAAGCGCTTATAGATAAGACTGTTCTCAAACTGCTGGTTCGTGCTATGATCTTCGCGTCTCGTCAGCCACATGGGTACCGATCTCCACACCGAGTCAAACACAAAGATGAGCACGCCGTTCAGCACGCCAGGCACAGCGTCCGCAAACCCGTCCGCCACCCGAATCTTACTCCACTCCACAATCTCGTTTAGATACCACAGCAACAAGAACGTCAACGCGCCCTCGATCACCACCAACAGCGCCGTCACCGCCGTGGAAACCAACAGCGCGTTCCGTTTCTTGCGCGGGTCTTGGTACGCGTTTTGAGGTAGGAGCACCCTGCTGCCCTGACGATCGCCCATGCTGTGCGCTTGCAGCAGCCTTTTGCTGGAAGAGCTGCCGCATGCATAGCTGCTCTCCGACGGTATGCAATAGTCGCGGTGCATTGCCAGATCGTCCAGTGCCACAAAGCCGCCCTTGCTGTAGATACCGTAGCGATGCTCTCCTTCATACTGCACGCGAGTGTCGTCCATGGACCCTTCCTGGTAGTCGTGCAGACTCCATCTGGTATTCTCCATGGCCGTTCTTCTCTTCCAGTTCTCCAGAACGTACGTGGTCCAGACCACCAATTCGATGGCAAACACCCAGCGCACAATGACAAGCGTCTCAAGGTTCCTCACCATGCGGTACACCACTAATATCCGGATGGACAACAACGCAAGCGGGAGCAAGCGTCTGTCGTAAAAGCTCACAAACACAAAGTAAAACGTCACACGAGCGCCGAGATAGTCTTTAAGTTCATGAAACGGCGGTTCTCGAATCGGGTTCCACCACTGTCTCCAGATGAACTGCCCCACAAGTCGCCGTTTCTCCGGCACAGAATGCAGCGCAAACACCTTCTCAAGCTTCTGTTTGTATAGCAATCTCTCGATATTGAGCCCATATCCCCAATGCTCCTTCGATTGCAGCACGTTTAAAATGAGTAACGAGCGGTCGGGCGGCGCAAAGTAACAGTCGGTATTCTTCTCCAGTTCATGGTTGACGTACACATGTTCCCATGCCGGCTCAAACTCTAAATAGCCGCCACCAAACTCCGACTTGAAGCGTAGCTCCATGCCAAAGTGCTTCGCAGCCTGCTTGAGCGCGTGTGTCGGCAACGAAAGTCGACTGAAGATCAGCTGCTCCGACGCGACAAGCAGTTGGGAGAACAAAAAACCAGGGCTACTCAATCTGGCCAGAATCTCCACGCGTTGCTGCACGCCTTGCGCGCTCTTACTATCTTCATCGGCATCTTCTTCGTCACCGAGCTCATTCTTTGCGTCGACCAGCGCCGCCAAAAGCCTCTCCAAGGCACGTGGCAAGCGAAACACAAACACATAACCAAGGCAATACGCTGTGTGATGTGTACGTCGTCACCATGCAACTTGGCGTGCTTCCAGGGCGGCGAAGTGCTCTGCGTGACCGTGGATACGACGTCTTCGCCTTCGTTGCGTACCGTTGTAGATTGTCACTACAGCCTTACAGACTACTCGGATGTCCTTCAAGCATTTCAATTAACCTGACAGTCCGCCACGGAGCTCACCAAAAGACTTTAACCTCCCTACAATCTTTGTCACAGCAGCGCAGCCCTGGGCCAAACCAGGGCGATATCTGGGTCCAATAGTGCCCAATAAATATGGGCACAGATAATTCTTTCACACCCGCACACATGCCCGCTCCACGTCCGCGCTGCCCACCGTGCCGCCGCACACCGTGGCGCTTCACTTCCGTGCTGCTCTGGCGCTCACTCGCTTGCTCCCTGTCGTCCCGTCCCTGTCCGCGCTGCGCGGGAGCTCACTCGCTCGCTCCCTTCTGTCCCCCTTCCTGCCCGCTGTGCCACCGAACACCACGATGCTCCACGTCCGCACTCTCTCAGCTTTACTGAGCGCCTTCCTGCCCACCGTGCCGCCACAAACCGTCCAGTTTTGTTGAGCGCCTCCCATCACACCCTGCCGCGGCGCTGGCACTTCCTAACGCAGGCGATGAGCATCGTTTCGTCGTTTGATGGCCTGCTCTTGTGCCGGCGCAATGTTTTGCCGCTGGTAACCTTGGCATTCCAACCTTGCTCCTTGCCTCCGGCTGAGTTTTTGTATTTGTGCTGGCCCGGGCATTCTCTTCTTCACGCTTCGAATGGGCTTGGTAATCTTCTTGCCGGCCTTGCTGACAATTCAACCGGCTTCATAGGCGCTCTTAGTCATTTTCTACTGATGGTAGAGTCTGAGTGTGCGCGGAGGGATAACCATCAACGCTGCATACTGGAACTTTCTACAATTTTTGATCTTCATTAGTCTGGGTTTTTCTTTCCGAACGTTATGCTTTGCAACAGCGCAACGTATTTTTGCGAGCTGCTTCTTGTGTTTGTTCTTGCGACATCAATGACCAAATATAAGGCAGAGGTAAGCTACAGCGATGCCGCAAAACAACACGGAACCCATTTCACCCACACTTCTCTAGGTCAACTGACTCTGCTTTTAACTGTTCTACCTGTTGTGCTTGTGTTTGAAACGCTTTCCAGCAAGAATCGAATGTGATATAGGACTGCTACTTTGCCAAAGAGCGAAGGGGTTTACTGCTTGCTCTTATACATGTCGCTCTGGAATGCTCTGAAATGTTGGTACATATCTTTGGATGATTTTTGTAACAATGTTTCTACCCAGCAGCTTCTTGGGCGTATAAACCAAATCACATCGCAAGTACCCGATACCAAAATTCTGGGGACACTTGTTCTTTGACACGCAGGCAATCAAAGTATTTAATGGTCTCCGAAAACCGTTAGCCTAAGGTTTTCGTACATTTCGCTGTCCTTAACCCGGTTGAATTACGGTGACCTCTTGCTATCGTGATCACGTGGGAATTTGGAAAACACACTTTAATGGAGTATATATTGTGGCATACTTACGGCAAGTACAAAGTATTTTCATTGTCTCAGGTTGTCGTGGTTCTTCTGGAACGTAGGTGTCTTTCTACATCAGCTCTGTACTTGAAGTGCTTTTGCATGACTTTGTGTAGGTGCTGCGTTTGTTTGGCAGATGCTGAACTAGATCTCAGTATTTGAAGGTGTTCTTTAGTCCATTCAATTAACACTTGAATTTCATCCAACAAAGTAATGTGGCTGGCCTGCACCAGCTCGACAGAGTCCTCGAGGTCAAAGAAGGGGTTTGTATGTGGGTTATCTTGACAGAGTGATGCAGCATGAGGCGCCCTCGGGATCGGCGTCATTCGATTTTCAGACAGGGATACGTTAGTTTCGGGAATCCTCATCTCCTCAATAAACGTAGCGGCAAAAACCCTTTCACTTCTTCTGATAGTCAGGAACTGAGGACGCCTGCTTCGAATGACATCGCGGTATGGCGGACATTGCAGGCCTTTGACTGAATGCTTGCAGAATGAAAATCTGCTCATCATAAAAGCCGGGCAAGAGCATTTCCATGAAAAAAGTCTGTTTCGTAGGCGTGGGTATGATCTCTTTCAGCCGCCGCCTTCCACTCCTTCATAAATGCCTTCCACCAAGCAGGTTTTTTTCTACCAGACAACATAGCCTAATAATCCAGCTCATACTTTGACAAAAAGCTTTTGTCAATAATTTGTACAAGAAGGTCAATTCGCGGTCTATTGTAATTCTGCAAGTATAACCGCTTCAAAACTCGCCAATGGGTCTCCACAAGCATCGTCGTTTTTGCGATTGGAATACAATCCGCTCTACACCTTCTCCATTTGTAGTACCAATTAATGCCATACCAATTCTCCAAAAGGTAGTGCTTCAAAAGTGTATGGTGCTCACAAAGAGATAAAATTTCCTTCGTGCATACTTCTCGTATTTCTTCAAGTGAGTAACCCACAAAAAATGGGTGCATGTGAAAGTGCTTAGTGATGAGCCGAAGCAAATTTTCTTCAAGCTTTGAATTATATATTCCACTTTCACTTTTCTTTAGCTCTCCAAATTTCTTCTTGATAGCCCTCTTCATATGCCAGAGGCATATAGAAGGCTCAATTTGATATACTTTCTCTATGGCGGACAGTTGAGCCAGATCCTTGTTGGAGAACAAAAATAGGGGTTTGATGTGATCGTTCGCATTTCTGAAAGCTGTTAAGAATTCTGTAATCGCCTTTTTCTTATACCCCTTCTCATTACTACCGGCAGGAGGAGATTTTAATATAAAATATCCCAACGGAAATCCAGCACCGTTGACAGACCCGATAATTGCGAAGAGCTCCATGCCTTGCTTGTTAGTTTTGTACGTAGAGTCCATAAGAATTTCCACTATACTTCGGCGTTGTGAGATTTTAATTCCCGTTGTAACTATGAAGCCAACCCCAAAAGGGTTCTGTTGCTCGTAGATCATGGATATGTTTTCTGATTCATTAATGAGCTGAATGGCGGATGATTTCGGATTGTTAGACTTGCGCGTTATTCTTTCCATTTCCTTGCTCCAGATATAGTATACCTCATTATATCGGAACTCGATACGATGTACTTTTCTGAGATGTTCACAGATTTGAAATGGTTTAAGGCCTGTTCCATGAAGTTCTCTTATTCTTCCATCAATTCCTGGAGCCCTTTCTACAAGTGGCTTCCAATCTGAAAGTGTTTCATGGTGCAGTTCGTGTTTCACTCTAGCCATTGAAGCACTGTGCCACCCGTATGAGAACGAGACAGTACCACCGCAATCAAAATGTTTCCTAGACTCACGAAGATGCTTCACAGGTTTTGAATGGTTGCTCAGTTTTGTTCTTCGTTGGCTGCATATAAATGATTCAGACTTGCGTTTCTGTGTGGCTCTTTGGTGCACTATGTACCGATACTGCTCTATCGTGCACAAAAGTGCCAAAACGTGCTGTTGAGTACGCCCGAGAACCACCTGTGCTCGTTTCGAACGTGTACAGGTTGATTCCGTTTCGGTCTGGTTTACCATTGAGACATCAAAAAGCTCATCATACCCTACACAGAGAACATCTATTGGAACAGAGAGATGACGAGAAGGGTCAAAGCTCATCTTGTACAGATACTTGAAATGATTATCTGTAATCCCCTGGCAGCATGATTTCATGTAGATAAGTGCAGGAATGTCTTGAATCTTTTCTTGCTTGCGGCAGGAGTAACACCTATGACCAATAGTGACGTTCTCTACTGAAATAAAGCAATCATGAGAAAAGCACTTGTTGCACGCACTGCATTCTGCAATGGCCACGGCTCTTAATGACGTGGGAGACCATTCGTTTTGGCCATCTGTGAGTCCAAGATATAACCCAGTAAAAAAATTCTCATCCATGTATACTTCATCTCCATCACGTAATATCCTGGAAGAAATCGCTTCGACGGCCTCGACGTCTTGCTGCAGAATGCATGTTAGCACCCCGACAATTTCATCGTAAGAAGGAAGCGCAACAAAAAGATCATGAAAGATAACCTTGGGGTTACTCATTAGATTAAGATGTAACCTTCCTCATCAATATGAACGATACTTGAAACAATCCTTCTTCCGGCAGAAATACGCTCTGCGCACTTATCAAGATCCAGGTATATTCACGATAACCAAAACAAAAATCGACTGTGAGTAGTGACTACCTCTTCTATGTCTGTCATTTCCATATAAAATCTGCTTCCACATAGGACCCAGGCCATAGCACAACAACAACTTGGACGGATGACGTGCCGCATTCTAAACCAGTAGATGACCACTTCTCACCCTTCGAAACCTAAAGTTCTTCGTTGCCTGCGATACGTCATCAAAGCCAAACTGCGCTGTCGGCCCAAACCTTTTCACCAGATGCAGGATTTGTGACAGCACACATCACTACAAAATTCATTGAGATTGTGCTGTTCCAACAGCATTCGCGCGACCGGTCAAATAAGAAAGCCAGGCTTTTAGCGTTTTCGTGCGCCAGACCATGACAAACGACATATAAAAGTTAGAATTACGGTGGGCACTGACTCTTGGCGCGTCTTTGGTGCCACTTTGGCACTTATTGTGTGTGTGTGGAGGTCAAAGCGGAGGCTGTTGCTTTGATATTGCAAGCAAGATAGTGTAGCGACAGAGAGCAGTCCAACTGTGGGTAAGAGGGTTGAATGACAGAGAGCAGTGCCACTGCGCAGCACCGAATTTGCGCAGATTGTGTACGAACTCATTCGAAGCCATAGCAGGCAGGGCTGTCTCTTATCGCCATTGCTGGGCGCTCTGTTGACCAGAGTACTTGGAGTAGGGCAAGTGGTGCTTTCCTGCTTCCAACTTAGAGGGTAATGAAGAGAAAAGAGCGTGCTGGGGAATGAGCGCGAGGCACAGCGCGAAAAAGTGAGCGCTTGGGGCGACGCGGAGTAGTGTGCTGCCGAGGGCAGCGCCAAAGTAAAGCGCCCTTGCGGGCAGCAGTCACGTGGAGCATATACAAAGGGGAGGTAAAAATAAAGCGTGGCCGGGCGCAGCGCAGAAGTGGAACTCCATTGTAGGCAGCGTAGACGTAGAGCATTGCAAGGCGGAACACAAATGTTTTGGAGCGGCCGGGTGTGCTGCAAATACATAAACTCAGCCGGAGGCAAGGAGCAAGGTTGGAATGCCAAGGTTACCAGCGGCAAAACATTGCGCCGGCACAAAAGCAGGCCATCAAACGACGAAACGATGCTCATCGCGTGCGTTAGGAAGTGCCAGCGCCGCGGCAGGGTGTGCTGGAAGGCGCTCAACAAAACTGGACGGTTTGTGGCGGCACGGTGGGCAGGAAGGCACTCAGCAAAGCTGGGAGAGTGCGGACGTGCAGCATCGTGGTGTGCGGTAGCACAGCGGGCAGGAAGGGGGACAGAATGGAGCGAGCGAGTGAGCTCCCGCGCAGCGAGGACAGGGATGGGACGACATGGAGCAAGCGAGTGAGCGCCGGAGCAGCACGGAAGTGAAGCGCCGCGGTGTGCGGCGGCACGGTGGGCAGCGCGGATGTAGAGCGGGCATGTGTGCGGGTGTGAAAGATTCACCTGTGCCCATATTTCGTGGGCACTATTGGACCCAGATTTCGCCCCGGTTTGGCCCAGGGCTGCGCTGCCGTGACGAAGATTGTAGGGAGGTTAAAGTCTTTTAGCTCAACAGAGCTCATATGCCAAACTGTATATGCGTGAAGCCTGGTTGGCGTACGTTGTACTGGTGTGGAATCGTACGTGTAAATATTTCATATGCAATTTTTTTTGCACCATTGAAGCTACATAGAAGCTATGGAATCCTCCCGGATCCTTTTAACGACTACTTTGCGCCAAGCGGGTATAAAGACTCTCAGCTGAACGCCGAGAGCTACCGACGGAGGGAGACAGACTCCAGAGGTGTGCCCTTCCTTTTCTCGTTCACCGACCGCGCTACAGTTCTTTTCATTTCCCGGCTCGCACAAACTTTGGTGGCGTCCTTCCTTGAAACTCATCAACACGTACGTTGGGCAAGCGGATGCGGTCGCCCGGTCGGTAACCAGGCTTGACCACGACGCGCAGCAGCTTGGCGCCAGTGCTAGTGGCGTTTTAATCGGACAGACGGTGTTGTTTGACACAGCCGTCTGCAAACTCCACCAGCGTCAATACCAGGGGTAGTATCAAGTCCTCGTGGCGCGAAGCGGAGCGCAAGAACAAGTTTCGCGATGTGCTTTGATAGTAGTCGCCATTATTCGAATCAAACATGTCATGAAAGAAAAGAGCTCCATCATCATCAAAATCGGCGCGGCGCGCAAAAGCGTTCCTAGAACGCGATGACGCGTCAATAGAGCCAACCGAAGCCAGTTGCCGCGCGGCGGAAGCCACGGTGCGCGTGGGCGACTGGCGCCTCGGCGCGGAGGCGTACGCAACAGAGATAGCCTTGAACTGGCGCTCAGCAGCGCGCCGCGCTACGCCGGCGGGATGCTTGTCGGGGTGCCAGCGCAAACACGACGTCTTGTAGGCACTTGATGCGTTGACGCGGTCCGCGACACGCCGAGCACGGCGTACGGGTCGGCGCGTGCGCTGCTGCGGTCAGCGGCGGCACACATGGTGGCCAACGGTGCGTAGGCGGAGGCGCGGGAGACACGACGCGCAGCGTGCGGCGGTGTGTGCGCGAAGAAGGCGCCCGTGGCCCACGCGCATTGCGCGCTCGAATGGCGCCTCTTTACAGCGCTTTCCGTTTCGCGCGTGTGCGCGCCGGCAAATGGCGCTGCTGGCGCTGCTGGCGGCCGTGTGTGGTGGCTGCCGCGCTCTCATGCCGCGTTCGTGACGCCCTTGTACCTCGTCATTTTGTTAACAGATCCGCCGCTCGGCCCCCACACGACGACTACCTCCGCGACGCTTCACGTGGTTGCCCTTCACATGTCTTTCGTGTGTCCCGTCGCGTTCGCGCACCCCGTCGCGCTTTTGACTTGCGGACGCCATGCCGTGCTGCTGCATGTGTTGTCTTTGGCGCCGCGGGGGTGCCGCTCGCGACCGCACGCGCGTTGTCCAGTGACCGCGCCCGAGTAGTCCGGCGACGCGCCTCACTCGCCCCCACCGCCCGACGTAGACGCCAAACCCCCGTCGTCTCAAACTTCGTCTCCAGGCGCCGTGCGCCAACTGCTCGGCATCCGCGGCGCGGACACGACTTGCGCTGAAAAAGAGGGTCAGCAATCACGACGTACACAATTTTCGTTCGAGACCTGATGTAAAATTAGCTTTCCTCTTAATAGATAGAGAGCTTTGTACAACGCTTCGGAAGTATATGCATATTTCCCTAAAGAATTTTCAAGAACTGGTCTTGGGTTGGCAGCCAAAGCGTCGAACAAAACAGGAAGAGTCGAACAAAAGAAGAGAGACCGTTCTGGTTTACAACGTTTCCATCTTGTAGAGAACGACTTTGTCAGGTCTCTAGTGTAGAGCATGCTCCTCTTCAACCCCTCTGTGACGTTTATATCCGATAATTCGCACTGTTTGGAAACAATCTTGATTGATCACTGGGGAGCTGTGGGGAACGATGGAACGGTGTCTACACGTAGAAGGCATAAAGCAGTACAATCTTTGACCGTGATCAGGGATTCAAGAAACGTGATGTGTATGACATGGAATCAACCTTGCTACGGAAGCTCCGGCCCCGTAAGACAAACAACCATCATCACCAAGGCTCTAGGCACGACAAAAGAAGCACGCGTCACAATTCCGTGCAACGCAACGAAGACCGGCGAGGTTTTGGTATGGAATGCCCTCGCTTTCTTGTCGGAGAACTCAGCGAGCACGCAATGCTGGTCATTTATAGTGGCGTAGGTGTCTAGCATTTTTTTATCGAGCTTCTTCCATTTGTGAGTATTCTTCACGAGCTTGGCACGGGCATCGGGGCGCCCGTAGGAAGAATCGATATTGCTGTTGTTCATCTCTTCATGATTATGACCAAATGGAATGGCCTGTCCGGGGTACGGCACGGCGCTCTCCTGACGGAAGAAGAAGCCCCAACCGTTGATCTCGAGGAGTGGTTGCCACTTGAATAAATATCTAATCTACGGACTGTTCTTAGGAATTAATGTATACCAGTGTAGTCCAAGAAAGTTAAACATTGTTGGACTGGGTGGAGGGCATGTGTGCCTCAAGAGCTACTTCCATCGATTGTCATCATTCGTAAAGTATCGTTTCAGTAACTCTCCCTGTTACTAATTCTAATGGGAGCTGTAAAATCGGTACTGCTGTTATCTGGGTCGAGCTCATTCTCCGTCATGCGTTCTATGAGAATGGGATGTTGGAGTCGCCTACAAGGCTACCGGAACCTTGGCAGACTTGGCATAAACGATACTGAATAACAGTGTTTTTAAAAGTGTTTTCACTGGCCGGACGTGTGAAACGAGTGCGACCAAAGATATCAGCTGCAGTTGGATGACAGTTAATCCGCATTCCATGCCCTGAAGGTGTAATATGTATCATAATCGCGTGAAACTGGCGGTTTGAAAACCGTCTGTGGAGATTCCGTCGAAGATGCAAGCGAAGACGGTGGGAAAAAAGGACTTCTTACGCTAAACTGTATTTCCCGATCTTTGGGAAACAGCAACAGCAACAGCAACAGCCAACAGCAGGGAAGGAACTTCATAATTGGAGCTGAAGTTTAATTCGCTAAAATCGTTATGCAGTGGCGGAGAAGGAAAAGAAGTTGTGTTCTTTGAGTGTTTTATAAAGCAGGGAGAGCCGAGGAAACCTATGTGATCGGTCTCGCACAAGGGAAGACTGGCCCTGTCGGTACCATTTTTTTGGAAGCAGGTGTTAATTTCGGTGAGTTGGAATGGAAACCGAAAAAAGCGAAAGAAAGGAATATGTTGGTCGCCTCTGTGATTTGTGCGTCCTCTTGTTAAGACAGGCCCTGATTTGGGCATATAGTTCTCGGTAACCATGACTGTTAAATAGAGAGAAACTCTACACACAATCTGTCGCACTTGTCACACGGGTAGTCCATCAATTGCAAGAGCATGTTTTTCTCCCGCTGATGTGGCGGTTGTCAGACTCTTTCAAAGCCGTTAGCAGTCTTGTCCAAAGCTAGCATCTACATTGTTTACATATATTTCTCCCAGATTACAAAGTAATCTTTTGTTCAGTGCAAAAATTTAGAAGGAAGAAAGATTTATACACTTCAACTTATGAGCAATACACGATAAGTCACATAGTGTCACACGGATGGGGGTCTGGTAGAGAAGTTGAAGGTTTCAAAATCCTGTTTATAAGTGTGAATAATGAGCTGTCGAAGTTGATGGTGGTGACGAATCATTTGATACAGATGAACCATTTCCACAAGATCTGTTGCATGACGCTTTTCCAGAATATGTTGGGGGATTCGGCGATGGGTGTGTTGGTACATCCATTGAAGAACATGGTTTCTATCGTTGTGCAAGTTATCAAAACTGCCGATAAAGTCAAATGGAATGATGTCGGGGTGCAATAATTCGACCTGCGAACGCCAATGAAGATATCGTCGACTCTCGTTATTTTCAAACAATATGCGCTGAAGGTTGACCTGTGTTCTAGTTTGATTCAACACGGTCGAAATGGTGGTGACAAACTGCGAAAATGTGGGCTTTGTGAGGTTGGCAGTGACGCGCAAAGATGGATCATTCCAAACAGGCTATGCATCTGACTCTGATACTCAAACGACGAGACAGCCACCCTCAAAATCTTGTCCACATACGCCGACACCATTCGATGGTACGGGTTTCTGACAAAGCCAAACTTGAGATAAGAAGAGCTGTGCCGCACCTCTCGAATGCGCTGATCCGACTATCGCAGCACCGCATGGTCTCTTCACGCCGGGTGCGCCATATCATGCAGGGCGACATCCAGCGCATCACCCGTAGAAGTGACAGTGGCTTCACAGAAGAGACGGTCAATGCTTACCACCGTATGTAATCGTTCTGTTGAAGGTCAGGAACGTTATCGACGAGTGAACTGGGCTCTTTCGGATGAAATAAGATCTATACCGGGATGTCTTTGGGCTCCAACTGTTTTAGAAATGGCATCAAACAAACAACTTGCTGCTTGGAAGCTCAACGCAACTGCGAACAGGGAGGACTTGCCTCAACTTTTTCCCATCTGCAATGGACCCGACAAAGTTCCCAGCACAGCACTGAACTGGTACTCAAGCCTCTCAATACAACCAGACAGTCATGGGGTGTCATTATCACGAGCAGACTTTCTTATCTGCATTCGTGCGTTTAAAATTATTGAGCAGCTCTGTTTTTCATGGTCTCGTCTCGCTGTTGGACCAATACATGTGACTTTATCTATTTCTGGCATACTTGAATCTAGTGCTTCTTGGACTGTTGTTTTGCACGCACTCGGACTGGTGTCATCGTATGACACCTCGGAAACATTCAGAAAACGGTTGATTGCAGAACGAGAACAGTCCCCAAGAGAAGCCTTCAAAGATGTCGACATAGAACATAAGATTATCACCGTACAGATCCACAACCTCCTCCCGCTACACAGTGTTAAGGCGTCGGGAAAGCCTTCCCCACTTATCAATGGCACAGCTACTCAAAGAATAATTCAAAGCAGAAAAAGAAAGAAGAAACAGTCTTCATCACTCGAAAAGGACAAAGAACCATGGTTCGATCCCCGAGAAGCATTGCAAACGAGAGAAGCATTCATTTCTGCCCTTACCTCTCCAAATGACGAACAGGTACTTTCTGATTTTGGAAATATTGTTTATGGTGTAGATTACGAGAACAAGGATAAACTCCTTGGCCTATCAGAAACAGGCCTAATTTACAAGCGTGGGAACATATCTGTTCCCTATAAACACAGTGGTGTTAACTTCAGATCTTTGCTTCTGTCGTGCGTCAAACAACACGGTGGTTTAAATGCCGATAATGGGGTCCTGTACGAGCAGGAAATCGTTTTCGTTGACGTAAGCGATTTGAGCCCGTCCGACATTCTCAAGATTCACGAAAAGCTGGGTATGATCAAAAGGATTCTACTTCCAGCAGAAAAAGGCGGTCCACGGTATGTTGTTGTATCTGGAGACCAGCCAACTTACAAGATGCTCGTAAACATCTGCAGAAAGTCCTACATGGAAAGCAAGCGACATCTAACTTGTGATTCTGAGACTGTCGGAGTTAACGAATGGGTTATCCCCTTTCCAGGTTTTTCTCACTTGGAGAAACAAAGCTTGTACTCCTTCTGCAAAGAAATGATCGATGGCTTGGGCTAATAGAACTGGCTAATAGTTGTGGTTTGTCACAGTCCCAGGTTGACAACATTTTGAAGCATAATCATGCCAGAAACAATAGAGCCCTGTTGTTTAGTTTATGCGCTGCTCTCGTCATCCATACTTCTGATACTGTTCAGGCCTAGTGTCCGGATCTGACGGACTGCATTAGTGAGATCACAAATGGTGGAGCATATGAGAGACACAAGAGCGAATCAGAGCTTGTGAGGTGGGTAACAAGCAAAGCTGGAAATTCTACTCGAGATTTGGGTCGGTTAATCCAAGAAAGAGTTGAATCGTTCTTTGCTGTGACTCCCAACGGGAAGCATATCGTTCACACTTCTCTCAAGACTTGTCTTCTGTCTACAGTTGGGTTCCATGTTTTGTCTCGTACTGGACATACTGATTTGATTGACAGTTTTTGGCTTCGACTCACTGGAGTACTTCATACATCTGGACATATGAAGTATCAAGAGTTGTACCTTTTCTATGCGTTTTTCAAGTCGATCATTCCAAGGGTTGCATTTGATGACTTGTATAAGAACAAACCTGGGGCAATGGTTGCGAGAATTCCATCCTTCACTGCCGGCAATGGAGCACTATATGACAGAAGAAGTTGGGTACATCGTCATTTAGATGAGGTTTTGGAGATGGTTATAATTCCACTGGTGAAAAGTTTGAACTTACGAATGATAAAATATTTACAAACATCTGGTTCGTGGTTGCTTGAAGTCTCCATGGCAAGGATGTTAATACGGCGGGTGACCGCTGCTAGTCATTCTTACAGACGGTGCCGGAGTAATGACATTTCTGTGGAGCATAGCAACCCTCTCCAGTATTACGACCAGAATGCTATTCAAAGCAGCACTGTACGGGAAATGGTGGACCTAATGAGATCTAAAGGATTTGTTGGCCTTGAACATAGAAATTGTGAGGTGCTTTAGAATGTACTGGGTACAATACCTGAGAACTTCAATCAGCCAAAGTTACAAACTCTAATTCTTGATGTTGTTTCTTTTGGACCCAAAACTGCTGAGCTTCATGCTTTTCGTATCTTACCTGACGTCTTCGAACCCCTGTCCGAGGAGAATATATCTAAACACTTCGATGGGAAGCGATTTAGAGGAGTGTGGACAAAAAAGAGACAAGTCCCTACATGTGGAGCAGTTTCTAGGAGATATTCGGAGAAAAACGGTGTTGAGGCCACTAAGAAATCAGCGAATCCAAGAAAAGGTCTCACAGATCGTCGGAGTCCAATAACAAAGCTAATGACATCTCTCACTCTCATTGAGCATGCTCCAATTCGCTGCAAAGATGAAAACGGTGCTGAACAAGCACGGAAGAGATGGAGAGCGCTCCGCATGTCACGATATATGCTATCGCCCTTTGCAGACGCTTATAAGCACTCCGAAAATGGAGTCATGCATGGCTATAAGAGTGGGTTCTTCGGAACACTAAGCATGGATACCATTGCGAAGAATGTGAGGTTGTCGGAAGAGGCGCAAAGCATGAAGGTTTTTGCACGTTGTTCTACTTACTATTACGATTACCATTTTAAGCCTTACATATCTGTAATGATCGATGTAATGAACCATATCTGGAGCCGCGGTACCGATGGTCGACGAGGAGGATCGATTTTCAACCTGACAGTTCTCAAAATGAAACATTTACCACGTTCGTGGTTTACCTGACAGAGGAGCAAGAAACTAAAGCAGCTCCATCTTCACATTGATGATCCGACGTTGGTAATATCGCAGAAACTGCAGGAGCAGAGAAGACGTGATGATGTGCGCAGCGTTGACCTTGAATCGAAGGAAATGTGTGACGAGCAGTTTTGTATGGTCGGATTCCACGACACGACAAATATATCATGGTCCAATTTTGTCAGGTCACGAAACAGTCGCGATGCCGTGTGTTCTCTGCATTTGTTTTGCGATGCTGTTGCTGCTATGGAACTTAATAAGGAAAACAATCTGAATGTCGAGGTCTTTATGTACGGAGGATGTTTTTCGTTTAGAGCAAGCTGTGTGGGAAGAAAAGCTAGCGATCTGCTTCTGAACTGGCAATGCGAACAGACAAATGTGAAACTGTAAGGCAGGGTGAAGTAATTGTATACGTCGATACTGACAAACGTCAGGCAGCAGAAAATACAATTGGAGACGTAACCGATGCATCCGTGGTCGTCGAAAAGGAAAAGAAGTTCATGGAAAGTGAAAAACATGTTGAAGATGATGACGACCTTATCTTGTCGATTCCAAGAACGCAAGTTCTTTCGATGACTTTAGAGAGAGGTTTGAAGATTAGGACTGCTTCTTTTCACCATGGAGAGGCTGAGACAAGAATGGCAACTGCGTTTGAATGCTTTGTACGTCCCACAATGTGCGAAATATCAGTACATGAAAGACAGAGAAGCTTGCAACACGAAGGTTCTGTCTCTTCCTGTGTTTTCGTCTCCCAAGATACATATGTGACAATGATTCTCGCATTAATGGAGAGAATAAAAGGCTTGAAGACCGTGCACGTAATTGGGAAACGAGTAATTGATATCGATCAAATGTTGTGCATGTTTGACTTATGGGGTGTGTCTGCTCAGAACATTTGTTGCGGATTTATTTTATCAGGTTGTAATTTTACGCCTGGTACATTTGGGTTACTGATGACCATTACTTGAAGGCTTTGCTAGAACATACAAATGGAATTAGATATTTGACAAGTGAGAGTCAAGATGAAGTATTTGAGAACATCACAATCCTTTCCTATCTTCAAAAGTATGGGAAAAGAAGATTGATGACGCTGTCAGAACACGATGTATTACGGGATACGCGATGTCACAGTAGTACGGGGACAAATGTGAGACAAATCTTGAATGAGGCGTTTATAAGTTTTCACACACCATATTCTTACCTATGAGGCTTGGATGTAAGACAGTTTCTATCAGATCATGCCAAACTGATTTGTGAGCTAGTTCCTGCATCTGCCTTTGTCCACTTGCAAGCGAAGCGTAATAAATTTATTTTCTTCGAATATTGGAAGACGTCCATCAATGAGAACCTTTCAGAAGATGTTGTTAAAGGCTGTGATATCAAACACGGATACGATGATAGTGGAGGTATAGTACTGGAAATGAAAGAAGACACACTAGCACTTGAGCAAGAAATGACAGACTTGATTGCCACATGTGGTTGCAAGGGGTATTACAACTCCAGGAGATGCTCATGCGTGAAGAGAAATGGTGAGTGCCTTTGTTGTGGCTGCGACAATTTAATTGGCGAGAACAAGGTTGCAAATTTGCCGGTATTGGCGTGTACAGCCCTGGAGGACGTAGTCGGGAGCAATGCAGTTGAGGGTATTGACGATCAAGTGCGTACAAACATTTCTGGACATGAGATGGATATCAGAGACCTTTTTGGTATCTTTGAAGAAGCTATCTCTGACATCAATGACATCTGAATGCTATAAAGCCATTAAAAACCGCTCTACTGTGCTTGGACAAAGCGTTCGTTACACCAAAACGTATAGACATTTGTCATGTCTTTCATGATAGAACCTGTGACCTAGCGCTGAATTATGGCAAATCGAAGCCAAAGCTTGTCTTTGACACAAGCTTAACGTTAGTACCTGTGACCGGGGTGGTTAAAGCAATCGTTTGTCAAGTACTGTTGTCCAGGTGACTGCGGAACGAAGTTTTGGCAAAGTGTTCGGTGAGGAAGAGAGAACGACAGTGTCCATGGCTTTCTCAGTGTCATTGCAGTACTTTCTGCGGCGGCGTCAGTTACTTAAACATGAAGTTGTGATACACAGTATATCTCTGAGCAAATGCATGTCTTCCATTTGAATAGTATGGCGCAGGAATCATGGTACAAAACAATCGAAGCATGTGAGTGCTGATCCTGTGACGTTGAACCGCAGAGGTGTCGGTCCTCGGAGATGGCCAGCTGAGGTCATAGGATGCACGTGTGGAGTGCGCGAAAAAACGCGATTTCAGAATTATGTTGCAAAGCGTCAAAAATTCGCGGAATGAACGGCGGGCGTCTTCTTCTTTGCTCCGACATTGAGCTCAAGCGCCGCAATTCGCCGCCCAATCGATTTTCAACCCGTCGCACACCGCGGCTGCGCAACTTGACGCAGACAGGTTTTGGCGCGAAATATGAACTGCCGAACCCTGTATCAAACCGCAACGCCACTCGGACACGTCAAAAGCGGGTCTCAGCGCTGCCATTAGCAGCCCGCTTCACCGCGGATCAATCGCTCTCGCGTCTCTCTCACAACACTATCTCCTGTTTCTCACTAGCGAATCAATAACCTCCGGGCTGCAGTCCATAACTTTTCCCCAATCTAACCATCTCCATCAAAGAGAATGCAGAAAAGTATCACCTCATACTTCAAGAGAGCACCAGCTGCAGCGGTCAATAAGAAGAGAGCTACCGCCCTCACCCCAATCCAAGCGCAGATTCTGAAAGATGAAGCGCTCCCAGCAAACTTCAAGGCTCGCATCGCTGCCATTTGGGCAGCCGCTCGTGCCAAACTGTTGGCACGCACTTCCAAGTCAATGAACGGGAAGATAGATCTGGGTTCTGCCTTGGAGCCCAGCTGGCGTAAAGCACTGTCTGCAACATTGAAAGATCCTTTCTTAAAGATCTTCACTGAGTTTGTCGCAAAAGAGCGCCAAGCACACACTATCTATCCTCCTCCAGACAAAGTGTTCTCTGCATTCAATCAATCATCGCTTGTACGCACCAGAGTGGTTATTATCGGAAATAATCCGTATCACAGCCGGTATCGGGCGCACGGGATGAGTTTCTCTGTCCCGCAAGGAGTCTATCCACCACTTTCCTTACAGAACATTTTCAAAGAACTAAAGACTGATATTACAGGTTTTGTGAAGCCAAAGAGTGGCTACTTGGCCCTCGTACCGTCCGCACTCTTCGCTGTTCGATCTCCCATCCACTCCACGCATTTTATCTGCAGCAATGGTATCCCCAAACAACACACGTTATAACCGAAAAACCCGTTCCCTGTCTGGCTCTCGTGTGCGTCATTCCGCCTGCAGGTCGTGTCGCCCTCGTCAAACCCACGTTGCTGCACGAGCTTGGACAACAACCTCAACCTCCGATCTCTGGTTTGACCGAAGCCCATCATTACGCCGTGTCCGATCAGGTCCTCGAGCGAAACACAAGTCTCTTGTGGATGGGACGCATCTCACTGCGTGCATACAGCTTTTGGAAGCGTTTGAATTCGAACCAATTGCCACAATGGCAAAACGAGGTACTTGTTATGGGCGAACGGCGACCACGAGGTGCCGCCGCTTCTGCCGCTCCGTCCACAGATGTTCTGCGCCACATTCTTGTCACGGCAGGTGCCACTGGAGTACCAGATCATGACAAGAGCGTATCCTTTGCAATCGTCGCCCCAGGTCTAAGCCCACCCAATTTCGCGGTTTTACATGTACATCTCTTGGTTGAGAACAACTTCATATGTCTCGGACTGGCGTTTGTGATTTATCTCCTCCTTCGACTAGATGCAGATCCGATACACTACGTGTTGTATGACCACCAAAGAGTTCTGTGTCATTCTACATTTACTGCGTCAACCATGAACAACATGGAACATCCTCTTTGCGTCAGTAATATTACGCGAGAACAGAAGCCCGCAACAATACAAGATCCCTCTTCAACAACAACTGTGCCACTCAAGCATGAAACACCTTTACCGAACAAGAAACCAGAAGCAGAAGCGAACACCAATCACAAAAATGACACAGTTGTATGCAGAATCGAAAGAGAGAATCCTTCACCTCAGAGCACCGTGATAGTTCCGAAACACACCAATTCCGCACCACCAGTTGCTTCCAACGTTCGCAAGTCCGCGAGACTTGAAGCGAAGAGTGGCAGCTCAACACGGCCCCGCCATGTCGCAGAGGAGCCCATTTGCGCCATTAGTCAAGAAAGGCCCCGCGCCAAAAGGATCATGACATCGCGAAAGTCCCGAAAGAAGCAATCGCAGACGTCCACACAGAATGAGAAGAAAAGTGAAGCTAAGTCAAATGCATCCCGAACTGCAAAGTGCGGACCACATGAAGCAAAATAACTTGTGTGGACGCGAAAATCAAGGCTCAGAAGATACCGGAAGGGAACAAGGCGGATAACATTCAACAAGATCGGCCACATCAGCTCAATTAAGGTGTTCCTCCCGTAAAGGAACATCTATTCGAACCGACAAGCCCCCAATTGTGGAGAAGAACATCAACCGCTTTGCCCGTTTAGTATCACCAGTAACTCCAGAAGAACGTAGCGGCTCACGAAAACGTCGTCAAAAGGAATCTCAAGCATGCCGAAGCTCCAGTTCTGAAGACGAAGTGAAAATCATTCGTCGAACCAAGCGGGCGAGGACAACTGACTCTGCGTCTCAACTTGGAACGAATTCGCCGACAAGAGAAAATGAGCACTTCACAATAGCTACGAGACAACCTGTACAGTCACTTAATTTTGAAGAACTCGCGGACTCGGATATAGCCATGAAGGAGCCGTTGAACAAGACGAAGGCTGCGACGGAGCTTTCATCAGCGACTAAAGCCTGCGATCCTGTGTTGTATTCGGGTACCGCATGGCCAGGTGCCCTTGTTCAAGAACGCACAACAACAGGTCATGCTATCACCGTTCTATTGACTCGTTCATCAAGAAAAATTAAGACAACATGGGACGTGGATTCGGATAACGAAGCTGAAACTGAGACCCCAACAGCGGTAGAGGGAAGGGTATAAGACGCTCGTGATGCCAATCGTGGCACATTGGAGTCCATTGAGAGAGGTTTCGAGATGGTTTTGAGTCGCATGGGAGGTGAACCAGAAGAGAAAAATATACGGCTTTTGATCGAGGCTCTCGGTGGAAAAGACGTGTTGGCCAAAGAGGACGAGGAGCAGAAGCCCGAAGGCGCAAAAGAGCATTGCAAAGAGTTGTACGAACGCGACCTCGCGGAACACAGTCCGGTGTTGGACGACGATGATGGCTTGGCTTTGGTGAATGAAAATGGAAATGACCAGGATGACTGGAGGGACCTTATGGAGAAGAATTTACTATCACGATATCTTCAGAATAACCCGGCAGGCAAGACGGGCTATTCGAGGAGAAAGAGTGAAGAATTTGATGCGTTGCAAACGCCGCTGCCACCGCAACCGATCATTCTTGGGCAGGTTCTTGCACCAGAGCTCGTTATACCAGAGAGCGCAGGAGCACTACCCAAAACAGTCGGAAAGTACGTTGATGACGAGCTGTATGAGAGCAAAACTGATGTGACTGAATGGATCCCTGGAGCTGATAATCTTATGGGACGCGATGGGCTCGTGGACGAAAACGACGAAAGGAAATACACGAGCTTTCGACACATATGGCTGCTCGCAATGTTTGAGTCACAAGCACTCGGTAGCTTGGCAGTTGCCGGTAAACTGTCAGATGTTGAAATACGAGTCATAACCGGAATCTGTATGCGTCTGCTGGCTTGCGAACCGGACTTGGACGTGCTGTCGGTCTTGGTGAAAGCGCTCATCGACTTAAGGGAGACTCAACTCGACGCTGGGTATGACTCGTTGTCCATTTTCCTTCGTGCCAACGGAGGCGACGCGGTGGTATTTCGCCATAAGGCGATCGTGGCGATATGGGCTGCAGCTATTCGACGGGCGACCACCGTGGACGGCCATGCAGAAGCTTGGCGCGTTAATAACAAGTCACTGGAGTCGTGGTTTGGAGAACTGCTGGGCGGGGGGAAGGGCAAAAGCGAGAAGAAAGACAGAGATGGTGAGAAGGGACTGGTCTCATTTGTGTCCGGTCTCATTGCTATTGGCGGCATGTTTGCAGTTCGTTCCGATGCGGGAAGCTGCGAACACGCTGATGGTATGGGAGAAGCAAGGGAGGACGTGTTATGCCCCGAGAACTGGGCGGCAGTTTGCACGGCATTGAAACGGTTGTCAGAAGCAGTGTCAACAGAAGGCGACACGGATTGCGCGGAGAAGATGCTCAAGACGTTCATCAAGCTGTTCAGCGTGCACATTTCTGGAAGACTGTGGGCTATGACTGAGCAAGTGTTAGTGGCAACGTCGAGAACCATATCAGCAGAGACGAGTATAGGCAAAGAAAGTTGCTATTGTGCAAAGGTACCAATTTTGGCGGCGAGATTTGCAAGACTAACTATAATGGTAGACAGCACACGCCTGAAGGAGGAACTGAAGACTGCTTGTGACTGCGTGCTGCTTCTGGGTGTAGAGCAACGCTCTCGCGCACTAAGCGAAGACGCTATTCATAAATGTGCGTGTGCTCCCGAGGTGCAGGGACTGGAAATATGAATGTGGTTGATCCCTAGGAATGGGAAAGCTGTAACGATGCAGTGCTGACGTGTACCCGATGTGGTGTACTCCGGAGGGTACGGACGGATAGATGGGTATGAATTCCATGTTTGGATGGTTAACTGGACTTTTTAGCTAATATTTTAGGATATTTTTCCTCATTAGGAGACTTGCAGGGTTCCCAATTTGGGACTCGACACCTGCGCCACGTGGGTGGATGTACACGGAGGGGCCACTCCTCCGTCGGGCCCCGCTGCTTGACAATACGTAGGCGATGGCTCTACGGCCATCGCCTCCCCCAAGTAAAGGGTAACCCGTGTTTGGGCTCTGAATCTGTCGCCTACGCGAAGTCATTTAGCTCTCAAGAGCGGGACAGCGACTGGTCACGACTCGTTCATCCTCCGGGGAAGCTCAGGTCAGTCTGATATTATTACACTTTTTTTCTGTGGTATTTCTTCGTGGTTTTTCTTTCCTTTCGTGTATAGGACATTCTACCACCCCTGTATAGGGTCTCCCTTGGCGTTTCTGCTGTTTGATCCCTTCTTTGTTACTCTTTAGGAGTCAGTGCTACTCTGTGTACACGGTTCCGCTCACCCGTTCTCCTACCGCTCTCGGGACTACATCTTGCGTGTTCCTATTACCTCCATGGTATATCCGACAGGTGCTCGGAGTTACGCCCGACCTCGCACCTACGGAGGGCTCTGCGGCTGCAGCTACCCTTCACAGAGAGTAAGGCCTCGAACACCTTAAGTGACTTGTCCGCTTTCTGGGGTTTGCACTACAAGTGGTCTCCCGACCTAGAATCGGTGCCCCAGGGTCCATTGGGATCGGTTCTAGCTCAAGGTGTGTTCCCTTGAGTGGGAGTTCTACTTCCGCAGAAGCTTAGACCAGATCTGGGGCTGCGGCCTCACGTTGTCCTGTTGTGGAAGTTTTTCTTTTTGTTTCTTGTGTTCTGGAAGTTTTTCGATTTGAATTCATCCGATTCCCGAGTCACTCGGCTGCCTATCTGCAGCATGACGCCGCCTGACCCGAGTTCTCGGAACGGTTCCGTCCGATCGCGCACTGGCCCTGCACCCGCAGCCCCGCGTTCGCGGCTATCCGTGCCCGAGGACATAGAAATTGATGAAGCCGATCCGAATTCCCGGAACACTTCTTTAGCTGCTCAGGAAATGCGTGACATTGCTCAGGTTAACCTTCCACCGGTTGTGGAGACACCGTCGAAATAAATTGCGCTTTCCCACCGACTGAGTTAGCGCTCCTTCGCACCCAGTTGGAGATCTTGCAAATCGCACAGGGCTCCTTACTGGAATACTTGCACGACCTTAGACAAAAGGTGGATGACGCCCAAGTCAGAGATGTGTCTGGAGACATTCGTCTCCTTCGTAAGAATATGAATTCCGTCTTGGAATGCCTGGGCTCGCCAGCCACGTTCGCTGAAGAGTTCCAGCGTCTTCAGGAAAGCCACCGTGTGAATGCGGATCGTGTCCGTGCTCGCTTGAATACATTAGAGGCGACCATCCGCATGGATGCGGAAGCTGCTGATGATGCAGGCTCGAAGCATTCGATCCACGGTTCGCCGTAACGCCGTCTCCGGAAGCCTAGGAAGAAAGTCTATATCCGTTCGGATGTGTCAGAGTCTGATTCGACTGACAGTGAGTCGTCCGAATCCTCGGGAAGTGATTTTAACAACCGAAGATCCCAAAAGATCCACTTGAGAGCTACCCAGGCCTCGCAAGGTGCTATTGGCTCCCGTGATAAGGGCCGCCGACACCTTGGACTCAAGGATATCAGACCTACAAATCCGTTGTTTAGAAAGCTGCTGTCATATCGGTACTACCGATTGGATGACTCCGCTTTGGAACAAACTGCCCAGTATACAGGGAAGGTGAAAGACGGTATTAAGAGGATGAATCTCGTGACTACGAAAACGTTTTCGGGAGAGGACCCTATCCTAATACTGGATTTCCTCGCTCGGTTCGTTCAGGAAGCTGACATACTCGGTATGAGTGAAGCCCAGGCGTACGTCGCCTTGCCGTACTTTTTATCGGGTCTAGCCGAAGATCAATTCAATTCCGTTCGAGAAGGTTTGCGAGCCTCGGAGGGAGGAGTTACCTGCTGGCCAGAGGCCGTTCAGTATCTACTGAGGTCGTATGCTACGAATCACTCGATTCAGACTGCGATCCTCGCGTTACGTGACACAAAACAGAAGTCCGATGAGTCGGAAATCGTGTATTCAACTGGTTTGAACAAGGCGTTCCACCGGTGCGGAAATGTTTACTCCGCGCAGGAGCGGGGCACTATGTTTATTGATGGCTTAGATGCTTCTATTCGGGCGCTAGTTGCCCGGCGCCGTGAAGAGAAACGGAGGATGAATTATCTGGAACTCGTCCAGTACGCACAAGCGGAAGGAGAAAAGTTCCGTGCTCGACGGGATCCGAAACTTCAGTGGAAAGGCTTTGGAGCTCTTCTACTTCAAGCCTTACCGCTTTCTACGTCTCTGGGACATCCAGGCCTCGCGCAAGCGAAGGACGACAATTTCCAGTTCATTGGAAGCATCCCTGACTCCCTGGAAACTGACGGGTTACCATCCACTTTGCTGGAGAGTAGTGGAGCCGATGAGGCGCTCTACGCGCAATCTAACCGGATTCCGGCACCTCCACTCGCCTATGCGAACAATGCAACCCGCACCAACCGCCCTGGCTGGAGGGATACGCAACCACGTCGTGGGGACAGTCAACCGTTCCATAGTCCGGTAATCTGTCATCTCTGTTATCGGCATGGTTACGTCTCACCTCGTTGTGGTATGAAGCTCCGTGAGGTTCTCAGAGTAATCGAGAACTATGAGGCTCTCTCGCCTGTTCAGAAATCTCGGGTCCCGAGTACGTCATATGAACGTGCGAAAGCGTACTTCTTTATCCCGACCGCTGGACAGTCCGCGTTTCGTGCGGCTGGTTGTGGCCCTGGTGAACAGATTGGGCAGAACACGCAGACGCGTGAGAACACCTTTGCTTCCCAGCACGGTAGTCATCCACCGAACGAGGTGGATACACCTCCGAAAAACTAAACTTGGGAGTCTCCTCTACGGGAGGGACGTCTTCTGAGCCGAAGTCGAAGACGCCCGTGGCGCCTTTGCTTCGCTCCCCAGTCATGATCCTGAACAGGAAAATGGCTCAAACCGACGCTGACTCGGAACCGCTTGCAGTTCTGCGTCGTCCGTGGATACGGTCCCGTAATCTCCATTTTCCGGATAGAGTCCTCGTGATGGCCAAGAGGAATTGCAAGGTCTACGCTGACCTCGGTCTATCCCGCCAGTTCATGGTAAGACAGTTATCTGTTCTAGATACAGTCGCTAGCCCGAACTTAATCAACTCGGAATTGGTACCTCCCGCTCTTCTGGGACAGGTGCGACAAAACCCCGCAATGGATATCGCCGACGCGAACAATAATCCGTTGCAGACGGGTGGGTACCTTTCCTTGTTGATTCGCCTAGGAAACTGTGTGGTACAGTTGGAATTTATTGTTTGCGACGCACTCGCTGCCCCGGTAATCCTCGGGTGTGACTTTTGTGATCGATTCGTCGAAGCGATTCGTCCGCGCACACGGATGGTCGAATTCGAAGACGGATCGTCATTCCCGATTGTCAGGAAACCGCTGAAGCTGGCTGCGCAGAAGCGATTACCCATACCGGCTGCTCAAGAACTTCCAGATTGGGAATCGGCTTCTACGAAGATTCGAGTCGCAAAGGCGATCACAGTACCACCGGAGTCCCAGGTGTGGGTCACAGTAACTTCCAAACAGCATGGAGTTCGCGTGCTACAACCGCTGCATTCATTGTATGATCACCGTCAGCTCGCATTAGCGAATGGAGTTATTTCCGTGGAGCTGGACAAACCCTTCAAGGTGCTTTTAGCTAACTTCGGGCGTACGCCCCATCGGCTATCCAAGAACCAAGTATTGGAAACGGTATTGCCACAACCCACCGCTATCGTGCCAACGAAGATCCCCATTGCCGAGATTCTCGGTATCCTTGATCCTAAGGAGGGGGAGAACGATGATGCTTCAACCGCAGCCGCGAACGCGGAAGATTCCAAAGGTCTTTCGGATGCCGAACACCTTTAGGGGTTATGGCGTCTATAGCTATAAGCACAATGTTTTGGGTGTTTTTGCGCAGAAGCGTTGTGCTGGTGCACAACGTTTTGTGGCGCTGTATGTTTTGTATGTTTTTATATGCAAAGCTGTGCATTTGTTGTGTTGTTCTATAGTGATACAGGTTTTCAAGTTTTCAAGTTTCCAAGTTTCAAAAGGTTTGCAGTTTTTGCAGCTATGTAATGTTTGCGGTTTTACGGTTTTACGGTTTTACGGTTTTACGGTTTTCCGGTTTTCCGGTTTTCCGGTTTTCCGATTATAAGGTTTCCCGGTTTTCCGGTGTAAGATGGTTTTGCGGTTTTGGTTGCACCAGTTCCAAATATGAATTGGTTTCAGGGGATTTATGGTTTCAGAGTTGCAACATGATTACCGGTTGAGGTGTAATATAAGGCGCCACATGTTTCACGGTTTGTGGTCAGTTTGTATAGCATAAGGTTTAACGGTTAAGTGGTGTACCGGTTTTTGCAGTTTTTGTGAGATGTAAGGTGCCTATTTAAATATAAAACTAGGTTACCGTGTTTATTGGTGTCTACCGGTGGTGAGGGTGTACCGGATTTTACGGTGTACCGGTGTTCACATTGTACCGTTTTAACGGTGTACTTTTTTTACGGTGTACCGGTGTTCACATTGTACCGTTTTAACGGTGTACTTTTTTTACGGTGTACCGGTTTGACGGGGCACACGGGACTAACGGTATACCAGGTCAACGGTGTAACTGGTTTCAGTACGGTAGCGATTTTACGGTGTACCGGTTTTTAACTGTGTACTTGTTATACGGTTTTTATGTTTTACGGTTATACGGTTTTACGGTTTAATGGTGTAACGGTGTAGCAGAGTAGCGGTTTTTGGATTTATTAGGCTTTACTGTTCATAGTACTTGATCTGTGTTTGAGGTTTTGCATTTATATGGATTGTAGTTGTGAGGGTGTTTACCAGTTTATTGGTTGGTTGTCTACTACAAGGTAGAGCATGCTTACCGGTTTTACATGTTAATGTTGTACAGCAAATCGGAAGGGAAGGTGAGGGGGGATACGTACTGTAGTCCTTACGTAAGTGTAAATGTAACGCGATGCGTCGAGGTCCATGCGCGTTACACTCGTTACAACCGTCTTTTTAAGGGGGTACGCGCATATGCGTGTAAGGCGATGTGCATGTGCAGCGCAACCGAAAGGGCAACGACGGGGTGGGGGATTTGTTGCCAGGCGACGAATTTGGGGAGGATCTGTTCCCAAAAGAGGTCGAGATATGAGCAAAAGTGGTGAAAAAGACACAAACCGTCCGAATCGCAATCTCGCAGTGAGGGGCTTCGCCCCTACCTTGGGAGATGTACCGCGTGTGACAGATGCCGCCTGTGGGCTGATGAGAGGGTTCTCGCGCCCCCTTATTTAAACGCGGTCAGTGCCCGGTCCGAGGTACCGCCGCCGCGAGCGACCCATCGTCGTGGCCCCCGCCATTCCGACGTCGTGCCAACTGCGGTGCGGTTTTGAACGATTGCGAGCGATTTCTGCGGCGTGTGGGGGGGTACGGATTGCGCTTTAGTTCTGTTCTGTCAGAGTTTTGAGCTGCGGAGACGAGAAGCGGACGAGCAGCAGCGTGCGGTTTTGCAGCGGAGCGGCAGCGTGCGATTCTTGGCGGCGAATTGGCACTCTTGGCTGCAGGGCAGCGACTGCGGTTTTGCGGTGCGGGCGAGCGACAGCGTGCGGTGTGCCCAAGCGACTTCTGTTTTTGCGGTGACGCCGAGTGGCAGCGTGTGCTGAGCGCAAGGGTCTGCGGTTTTGTGGTGTGGCTGAGTGACAGCGTTCGGTGGGCAGGAGCGACAGCGTGTTTGGTTCTGGAAAAGCGACAGCGTGCGCTGTTTGGCCTGACAGAAGCAACAGTGTTTAGCGGCCATCTGGTGCAATGCCTCATTACGGCCGCAAGTTCACCGCATCCGGTCGACTGGCGGGTATACCCGTCGTTTCCGTGCGAACTTACGCATTGCGTTCTTCGAAACCAGTCAAAGTGCGCATCCACCCGAGGCGTGCAGACCGTGAGCGAAGCGGTGCACGTGAGGAGAGCGAAGGACTCCCATTAGGAGATGAAATTGTAGAACAAGACGAGAACACCATGCCTTTTGGGGGCGATGATGATCGTAAACTACAGGAAAGGATACGAAAATTGATAAGACCTACCCCGTTGGGGGAAAACAACAGTTTTGGATCGCCGGTAGACCGTCATTCCAACTCTATGCGAGAGCAACCAATGCGTTGAGGGATATTAGCAACTACCCGTTGGGGCACGCTCGTTTGGAACATGACCGAACGGACTGGAATTTGGATGAAGACGACACATTTCTGAGAGCGGTTGGGGAACACTTGAACGTTCTCGAGACAGATGTGTGGGAGAAACTGGGTGCCAGAGAGGCACGTGAGCCCACCGGTCGCCATATGTTCCACCAAGCTGGGAAGGAGACGCAGTCCGCTGAAAATATAACCGTACACGCGGTTCATCAAAACAGAGATGCCACAGAAGAAGTGGTGGCAGACTCATCTCACGGTGGCGGTGAAACTGCCGCAGTTGTGTGTGCGGCGAATGAAAGTGTGAATCGCCGTTCCGAACGGAAGAAAGAAAGATATGGTGCTGTCGTTCACGAAACAAACGATGGTGATGGTGCTGGTGGTGGGGCTGATGCTGATGCTGATGCCGATGCCGATGCTGATGCTGATAATAATGCAACCGTTAATAGCAGAGGGTTGAGAGTGGCGAATGCGCTACGATTTTCTCTGAAGGAAGTCAGAGATGCAAATCGAAATCCAAAAGGAAGTGAAAAACACGGAGATGGTAGTACTTATGGTGGACATGCCTATTCAGAGTTGCGCCAGGGCAATACTTCTGTTGTTCCGATTGTGAAACGTCGTTGTGAACAGCCCTCGTTTGGGATAGGAGCCAACGTTATGGAGAGAAACAGGAAACTTGCTTTCGAGAACTGCACCACAGAGGTAGCGGAAGAAAACATGCGTCAGCATGTTGGTATGGCGCACGAAAATGGGCAAGATTTGCAGCAGTTGCAAGCGGGTGGGCACCTTCAACGTATTACCGGTAGTGGGGGTGGGGGCGGTACCTGTGCGGATGAAGGCACTATGCTCAGTGCTTCTCAGCAGCGACAAAGAATCCATGAAGGTGTGGAAGTAGGGCGTCGCGGTACGCGTCTGAAACGGATTATAGTCGATGAAAATGAAAGTGATGTAAACGACCAACAAGAAGCCATTGACCTCAGGAAACTGGTTTTCGAGCAGGAAGAGGGATTGAAAAAAATGAACGATACCATATTCGAGAATAGCGTAAACATATTTCTAGGACAAGAATGGTTACATTCGCGCAGTAGAGGGAGCCTTTCTGGGCGGAAGAAGAAGAAGAAGCTGTCTGCTGCTGAGATGAGGAAGCAGCGTATAGAAGCGAAGAAGAAAGAGCTGAGAAACACGCCGAGGAAAGTGCAGTGGAGCGATATGATTGATGACTTTCTCGCTCGCAGTCCTGATTATTTCCGGAGTGAGAACGCGTTGTTGCAAGAGAAGAAGCGGTGTACGAAGAAAATCATCATGTACACTGGTCTCAAAGTGACTCCAGGGAACTGTCACGACCTGCAAGATCTGTATGACACTCGTTTCAAGGCCAGGGAACTTTTGAATGTTTCTGCTGGAGCCAGTTTCGCGCCGCTGAAAAGTATTGTGGGCCAGTTTATGCGGTGGTGCATCGCGTCCAAAGTGTTGAGCAAATACGATGGATGGAAACCAATGGCGCTTTTCAAGCAAATGGCGAATGCGGATCTGGTTCGCTCCTTTGTTAACTATTTCATTCTCACGTCGTCGTCGTCCACCGTAGCGAGCAAGTGTTATACGCTTGCCATAGTTTGTAAGCATGCGCAGGTGTGTTCTCACAACGTGGAGCAGAGGAAACTTGTAGAGAAGGTGGAGATATACCTGAAGAGCACATTTAACGCGGCGAAGCGTCGTTCGCGAGAGGATGCGAGGAAACGTCAGAATGCAGAACGAAGGATTGAGAGCCAAGAGATTGTAACCCCGGAACAGGTGAAGAACGGAATTCGTCTGGCACGAGCCTGCTTGAACGACATCATCAATGGATTCCTTGTTAATCTGGAGTCCAAGTCGAAGAAGTACGCGGTTGTGCAGCTGAGGGGCACGCAAGGGTTGGTACAGAAATGGAATATCAATTTGCTGGGCCTCATTGCGTTAAGCGGCGGTGGGCAGCGTCCACAAGCATATGCAAGGTTGAAATGCCCGCCAAGGCAGCTTGTGGAAGAAGCATATGACGTTGACATTGGCAGCTCTCCGCCGGGCTTCATGCAACTGAAAACGTTCCGTGAGAAAACAGCGCGTGCACTGGATGTTCCGGACGTAGTGTTTCCGTGGTTTATGTTGCAGTATATTGCATTTCACGTTGATATCGTTCGACCTACCATTTTGCTTCGAATTAAAGCAGCGAGCTCGAACGAATTTCGTATTCACAAACCGTTGCTTCTGCACACTCAAAGTGGGAAGTGCTTAAGCTCACGAAACGTGTCCAGGACGATTCGAATCTTCATGCGTGGGCTTGATCGATCCTTGAAGTCTGTGACGGCGATGACGCTCCAAACCAGCTTCGCCACTCAAATGCTACACGAATACCGAAACGGAAAATACCAGGATAGTGACGGAAATACCCTTAGCGAAGAAAAGTTTCTGGAGCTGATGGGGAAACAAATGAACACCTCAGTAGAGCAGCTAAGGAATAATTATATGTCCTGTTACAGTACGGACTTCAAAGACCTAATGGCCATCTTGACTCGACATTTCTGTATTCTGTTTGGCGAGGATTCGGACGAAGAAGGCGACGAAGAGGGGAACCCCATATTCCATTCAATCATGCAGGAAGAATATGAAACTGACGATGAGGACGACGAGGAGGACGAAAAGGAGGACGAAGAGGAGGACGACGAGGACGGCGAAGAGGAGAACGACGAGGAGGGCGAAGAGGAGAACGACGAGAACGACAAGTGTGAAAGTGACGGTAACGGGCCGGGCCTGAACATTCAGTGTGCTTGCCCAACCGTCTGTGTCGCTGTTGCTCCCTTCCCTCTCGCGTAGAGAGACATCGCGTATGGTTCTGTGCTTCGACTCTAAGACATTCTTATTGTGTCTTTGCGGAGGTATGGGGCGGGTTTCGATGTGCTGGTGCGTGAGGTAATCCACAAAAATGCTGTTGTCAAAACCCTTGTCGTACGCTACGACTTGCGGTTCCCAGAATGCTGTAATCCAATGGGCGTGGAAAACAAGAGTCGCGTTTCGCATCGACGTGTCATCTACAACAGCGCCCACCGAGTACCTTGATTCAGCGTCCATAACGTGGACGACACAGTGTTACCCGAGGAACATGTGATCTACGGAAACCAACTCGTTAAAGGATCTGGTTAGGGCCCTCAGCAAGACTTTCTTGGTTGCCTTTGTATTCGCTGTAGTATGACACGCCGTACAGCTCTCCAGGATCAACTGCAGATACTTTTCCACGGATTCATTCCACAGCATGCTTTTTTCCAGCAATATCTTCATATCCGAGTAGGTTGAATGCCCTCAAACGTGCTTGTAGACCTTGTCGAGGATCTTCTTCAACTCGTGCCACGGCCTGATCGCGTTGTCTCCATCGATGTGGGCTGCGGCGCAGAACAAGGTTGTCGCATTCTGCTCTGTCAGTTTGTTGGTGTGAAAGGTAAACACAGAGTGAGGTATGTAAGTGTGCATATCCCTGTCAACCAGCGTGATAGTACCTTGAGAGTTTCCATTGGCGTCTGGTGGTTGAACCATTTTGTTCTGGTTTACAAGTATGATGTCGCAATAATTAGTGACATTACGACCAACCACCCACTGAGAAGAGCCATCGATTACCAGGTGCCTGATCTTGACGAATGTTCTCTGATCTGTGCGTGTCTCGAAAGCCACCGATCCCAGTATCTTCCTCGCAGGGCTACCGTGTTTGCTTCTTCCATACTGCCAGTACGGACGGTCTGTGACACACTCTGGAATAGGATCCAGTTCTCCGTTCCAGTCCGGGCATACTAGTCGAAATTAGAACTGGGCGTCAGAGGGACAGAACAAAGAAAAGAATGTTGGTTTACTACGCGGCGATAGTGCTTCTGAAGTGAACTCTTTCGTTGCCTCCGATTGTTCGCCTTCTTCGGGGGGCAAGAGAGGTATTTATGCACTCTGTAGATGACTACCCCTTGCACATTGTGCGCCCACAAGGGTGAGCACATTGTTGGAATGGTGAGCACCTGCAGCCCCAAAGAGGTGAGCAGAATGCCGGGCGACCGGTGTAAATGCCACATATGTGCGCCAATCTGACTGAAACGCGCATGATTACACACAAGTACAAATGTACCTCTAACGCGAGGCAGACACCTCTCGAGAACAGTGATCACCAAACTCTAACATTCGAGCTATGAGATTCAACTCAGTGAGACCAATCCCAATGCATGGTGCCCCGTCGTCAAGAAAGGGTCTGGCAAGATTGTCGACGGTATCCTCGGCTTTGTTGCTGGTGCCAAGTGTAACCACGTTGAAAGTAAGCACATTCTTGTTCGAGTTCTCTTCTGTTGGAGGCACGTCCAGGGCCTTCACTCCAGGTTGAAGCGTACCATCTTCGTTATGGTCGCTCTTCCAATGACCATAATTCTTACAGCGATGACATTCGGCCTTACTCTTCAGCCTTGCGAGCTGCTCTGGAGTCCTGTTCGATCCCTGACGGCCTCTGCTCGGACCAGATCCCGAGGATCCTGTATGCGATGAATACTGTGCCGTATTGCTAGAGAGCACCTTTGTTGACGTGTCAGCTGCTTGACTCTTCATCTTGTCGCATTGTCTAAGGACTGAGGCAATCGCCTTATACGAAACCTCTTTCAAAAATTCGGTCGTCGTCGGGGATGAAGCCAGAGTAGACGCCTTCGAAGCAGCGTTGGCTAACACAGGTACCCTCTGATTGGTGTCTACATTGGCATTTGCGAGTAAGGCGAAAGCGACAAGGGCGTCTGAAAGCTTCGCTTGGATCCACCAGAATTCAGCCTAGAAACCTGCGCTTGAAACCTAGATTCGAAGTTCTTAAAGCTCTCGTTACTGTTCCTCTTGGTGTTTAGTAGCGACAAGAAGTCCTGAAAGACGTCAGGCACCACTGCGAGCGGATCGCGATTGTAGAGTACATCTACAATGGCCTGTGCCTCATTGTCTCAGCAAACAATACTGTCCGGGATAGACTTGAACAGGTCTCTCGCACGTCCGTAGAACTGAGACTGCAACATTATTCCACACGCTGCTTCCGCGACCTTGTTGCTGTTTGAGTCCGTGAGAGTGTCATGAAACGCCTGCCGCAGAGATACGGCTTTGGAGTACTCCTTCTGGTTTCCACGACCATCAGTCCACAGTAAGTTTCTGTTGTTCCAGGAGAATCGCGGCCTCGACGGCAGGTTGCTAGAGCATTTTGGGCCCATAACTATCGATGATCCCATAATTATGAAAACGATTGAGCAACCCCGGCGCTCTGCCTGGTTGTTGTGCACGCTGTACACACTAATCATACTCCTCCCTTTTCCTCTTTTGAGCAAATACCGCATGGCTTCTTTATACCCGAGTTCATTGTGTCTCAAGGTTTTTTCATATACGAGAGCATCGTGTCCACAGCGCGCTTAGAGCGGAAGCGTACAGAGATATTTTTAACCAGTCCGGGACTTGAACCCGAAACCCCTGTATCTGGGCCCATAACTTTGAAAGATGGGCTGTAGTTGTAGCGATGAAGCACTGTAGATAACAAATGCAGTCGTTTATTGTTCTACTGACGAGTTTGAAGTGCTTGACCGCCACCACTACTTGCCATGCTGCAAGTTACAGGCTTTTATACTACCGACCGAGACGCAGAAGACATCGAGCCTCTCCTTACGACTAAATGCAAGTATCAGCTGCGATGCGCGAACACGTATGAACTCTCCACGCGCAGATCGGTTTCATGTCTTTTCCTGCATCAAACCCGCAATCGCCAAAGTCAGTGCAATGCTCACAATCTTCTGTCAGCACTTTTGCATTGAACACGGCGCACCCAAGTGCAATGCTAACTATTTACCGACAGCATTCTTGAATTATCCACCCACCGGCAGTTGCATTCCATACTCATCCCTTCATGAACTTCAATTATCCAGTCGGCTTGTCAGACCTGTTGAACAGAGCTTGAGCAAAGTCAATCGATACTTTTCCTTCGTATAGCTTGACTTCAACACTAGTACAGAACGGGCTGTCCGTTTCGGTCATTGGGTCGGCGTAGTTGATCTTACCTGGAACCCAGATTATTCTGTCGATGTTGCCAGTCTCAAATTCTTAAGGAATAACAGAAATACCTCCATGAATCGAACGATGTGCGGCGTTACAGCAAGTCGATATGTCCCATATAAATCTTTAGAGTCCACTACGATCCACAGACCTACGTCAATACCCAAGAGACTACGCAGGGCCTTCGCCAGAACTTCTCCTTTATCAATGGCTTCTACAGCGGCCAATGTCTCAGCCGATCCAATAGATTTGACTGGTCTACGCGACTTGCGGGAACTCCACGCTAACACATGAATGACTGAATCCAGTTCAAGCTTTCCAAACAGCAGTCCTGCTACGAATTTACGCTCTACGTAGTCTTCAGTACGATTTGCATCAGAAAACACGACTATAGAGACTTCACTGGTTTTACAATGCCGTGGTCTCACAAACTTGAGCAAAGAACATTTCTTCTTGAGGTTTTTCAGAGTGTTGATCTGCGTTACTATATCGTTGGCCAACGGTACTGGACCTTTTTGCTGCAAGTAGCTTGCGCCAAAAGCGCAGAACGGTAATGCGGGTACGCCTAACCAACCAATTGAGCTGTTGAGGAATCTGAAAGAAGTTAGCTCGATGCTGTTCAAAAAGGAATCGTGCTTTTTCCTTCTCATGCGGCTTATTGTAGGGGCTGCATATTTCCCCATCTTTGCATCTAAATCGATCGAGATGGTCATGTCTTCGTCGTGTACGACCATCAATCTGTAAAAGTGTATTTTCCTTGGTTCATAAACGATGGTGCCGAGTCATAAGAATACTTTGTACAGTGTGCATCGTAACCAGGCAGAGCGCCGGAGTTGCTCAATCGTTTTCATAGTTATGGGCTCAGATACAGGGGTTTCTGGTTCAAATCCCGGACTGGTTGAAAATATCTTTGTACGCTTCCGCTGTAAGCGCGCTGTGGACACGGTGCTCCCGTGTATAAAGAAACCTTGAGACACGAGGACCTCATGTATAAAGAAGCCATACGGTATTTGCCCCAAAGAGAAAAAGGGAGGAGTATGAATATCTTGTATAGCGTGCACATCAACCAGGCAGAGCGCCGGAGTTGCTTTATCGTTTTCATAGTTTTACGTGACGCTGACGAGCGCAATCGTCGAATTTGAAGCATGGGTGTGGGAGATGTTGTTTGAGCTGTCGCTGGCGGTGCGGAATTTCTCGTTGAGGCTACCGCCGGCCATTTTGTTCGATGAGGCGCACCACCGCACTCCGGCAATGCTTCTCGCTGCTACTGCACGTGCTACAGAATGCTGTCAAGCAAAGTTGCGTGCGTGTGTATAAACGCTTAGTGCTTCATGAAAGGCCCACGGCCGTGCAAAAATACCGTCACCTCCGGGTGTCTCGGTGCGTACGCGTGCGGCTGCTCATTGGTCCCGACCGGGTTGGAGTATCGCAACTGACGCGCACGCGCCGACGTCACCGCCGTCAAACGGGCGTCGCCTTCTTTTCCGCGCACTTTATGAGCAGACAACTTTCTCGCAGTAGTGAAGCACAGTTTGTGCTCACTATCTTGCAGCATGGTTTGCCAAGTACAAGTACCTGCTCGCCCTTCGGATCTGTGCATAGCAATAAGTGCTACCCTCAAAAATGCGGTTTGCATGAGATGCCGCTTGTGTTAGAGCACCGCATGCATGTATTGAGGTGAGATATTTAGCACAAGCTCTGCAATCTCAGCCGGTACCCTGTATTTGGCATCAAATTCAGCGTGGCACTTGAGAACTCCCACAATACAGGCCTGACATGGCGGAAGGTAGTGCAAGTTTAGAGAATTGTGTCAAGATTGAAAAACATGAGAAGAGACAGGAGGGTGAAGACGAAGGTGAGGGCGATGACGAAGACAAATTGGACGGCCAGCCATGGCGTGGCAACGATATGATCGATGCGCTGGAAGAACACGCGCTCGTTGTGGGAGGTGCCGGCGGAGTCTATTCACCAGTCTTTCCGCGAGACGCGCGACAACCAATGTGAATGAAATATATCTAAACTGCCCTTCTATGGCAGGCTTTGGGATTGAGATCAAGAGCGGGAGACACCACTTTGATGGTGTTTTGGCTTCCTTATATCATAGCTCTTCGTAGTGAAGTGCAACGCCCATTGCTTCCTACTCAGAGGCAAAATTTGAAGAAAAGATATCTTGACTTGGTCTGGACCTTGCTGCCTTTCTGGCATTCATTTCGTTCAATTCATGGTCTAGATGGCGCGTTGTGAGTGTGGCAGCAGATATTGGTAGCAGTTGCACTCTGCTGGCCGGTATGGGGCCGGGGCGAAAGAAAGCGGTGAGATATAAGCGTCAACTACGAGGCATTCTGCGCGTGTCGTGCGCGTGTCATGTGCGCTTGCCATCTGCATGAAGAAAGAAGGCACAAGACCACGGCGGCGGCGCCGCTTGTTTAACAACTATAATCGTTTACCATCTGAACGTTCGATAACCCTCCAGTGGGGGAAACTCCATCCGGCCAGTAGTGGCCATATGAAGGGGTGAAGCCTTGCGTCGGCTGAGCGTAAGCGGACACTGGACACTGCATTGCCTGTCAGCGCTCTGGTGGAATGGCGGGAAGCACGCTATCCGTGCATTCCCTCTACATATAATCATAGTTTTAGAATACAGCCGCCCCGAAAGTGCTTCATTATAAAACATGAGTGACACGTGCAGGAAACCAGCACTGAGAGCGCCTGAGTTGCTCCTCTGTTTTTATGGTTATGGGCCCAGATACAGGGGTCGTGGGTTCAAGTCCGGCCTGGTTCTTGAAACACACCTGTACGCTACCGCTGTTAGCGCGATGCACTGTAAGATATGCTCCACCCAAGCTGTTTCGCAAAGCTAGAGATGGGTCGCCGTCATCAAGGAAAGAGAAGGAGTATAAAATATGAGTGACACGTGCAGGAAACCAGCGCAGAGAGCGCCGGAGTTGCTCAGCTGTTTTTATGTTCATAGACCTCTCCATGGTGAAGTTCTTTCTCTTGCTGTGCAAAACCGCACAATGCTGGCGCCAAATGAGGGTTTGCCACGGCTGACTCCACTCGCTGTCAGCTCGTACTCCAAAGAGTCAAAACGTCTGTTGCAGCTTACCACTGACGTGCAACGCAAACGATCAGCTCTACAGCTATTGTCTTCGGTTTGCGTTTCAAGCTTCGCTTGCTGTGCAATTACCGCAAGAGGTTTCGTTCTGCAACGTCAATCTTTGTACAAATTTAGGCCATGTCTCTTGTACCGGTAGTATGGTACAAGTCACAGTGATCTGCGGTACCTTCGTGCATTTAGTGTGCCTCACTCTCCGATTTCAGCACATCTATCTACTTCGAGTGACGCTTTACGCATCTTGTCATGGGGCGCGCAAGGTCAATCTGGTAGGTGCGGTATCGCTGCACTTCCTCGCCTCCCTTCTGTCTTTTCTAACATGTACCACGACTCATACTCTTCTGGAAACGACGCATTGTGTCCACAAGATTTGGGCAGGGAAGATTCTGTGGACGCATCTGCAGCAATCGATGGGCAGCATTTAAACGATGGCATCGCAACAGATATTGCAACAAAGAGCGCGAACCAGATTTCGCAGATAATCATCAAGAGGATCAACAACATCGTATTCATCCTTCCAGCCACCGAGCTGAGCAAATTCTCAAATCAACCACCTACAGTTTCTGAAACACTACAGTGCACCCCGAACGCGAATCTGCTTTGAGGCTATGGTAGGAGTGTGGGTTTGCCTACACGCAAATGACGGAACGATATATGAAGGAGTGCATTACCGCTACAACCGAGAAATTGATCGGCACTGGTACGTTTCCAATCCACTTTCTCAACTATTATCATGGCCCTGAACCATGACAACCGGCACGTTTACTGACATGAAATTGGAAATATCTGCGGTTTGTAACGTTTCGTGTGCTAGGCTAGTGACGAGTTCCGGGGGCTTATGGGTATCACTATGCGAAGCTTCTCTTATGTTTCATGCTGCGGCTCGCGGAAAGTCAGTACTGATGCAAAGCAGCATCAACAACTACACTCCGATTCGTGTTAATGGAAACAATAGCACGGCCCCAATCACCCTATGTGATCCTTCGCCGCCGTCGCCGCCGCTTCCTGCCGCAGTCCAATCCCGAAACACTATCACTGCAGCGCCGAACCGCTCCTACCGACCCCAACCCTTCTCCGTCATCATTTAATGTCATTGGTGAAGCCGATACACATCCATTGATTCCTCAGGCCAGTAATATGCCGCCAGTTCCGGTACAGCTCAGCGACAAACCTCCTGTGCAGCCTCAGACGAGCGGTACCCCCTGTGTAGCCTCACATCAGCACTCTCGCCCCCGTGGTTTCTTCGCCGCCGCCAGCAACCACTTTATCACATCCGAATCTTTTCAATGGCCTTCAGAAGCACATTGTGTCCATCAGTGCACTTTCTTCTCCACTGCCAGCAGCGGAAACAACGCGTCCGACCGACATCGTCCTGTCTCCGCTGTCAGCATGGCAACCCAACCGTATGAACATCTTGTCTCTACCTCCAGTGTCACCATCGCATGCAAGGCCTCTGCCAATCTCCTTCGTGTCTCTCTTGCACAGCGGTCGTTACCATCAATGGGAAATAGTACCGACAAAGAGGCACATTCGTCTCCGGCTCCAGAATTTTCTCCTCATCGTTTATCTCGTGTGCGCCCAGTGACGCCTTAACCTAATGAACATAGCAGGCTAAGATTGCGAATGGACGGCGCAAGAAACAAAAATACAACCTCTCAAGCCACTCTCTCCGATTTCGAAGCATGTTTGCTCTCCCCCTTCTCTGTCAGAAGACAGATCCGCCTCATTAACGGTTCGGGAACGCCTCTGAGTCTTATAATAGAGCTCTCTATTACCATACAATGTATGTCATACGGCATGGCGTCACCAGAGAAGTCGTTGGTGGCCCTCGTCCGGCGGTCGACATATTTGACGAGATTGGGTGCACGTTCCAAAATCATTCTATGGTAAAACTCGCGCCGCTTGCATATGAAAGCTTTGCTGTAAATTCGGCGTTCTCTCCCCTAGCTTGCCGCTCTTTGTTGCATCGCTGCTGCTACCCCCGCGCCCGAAGACACTTAGCGTCTGCTCGTTTCAAGTTTTTCTACTTTTAATTCTTTCTATGAGTCAACTTCTAATTATTCTACACGAGAATTGAGAAATCTGTGAAAACCGGATGTCCTTAGAGCAGTACAACAAATGTACCCAAGTGCCATCGGGTCGCCTTTTTATCACAGCGGTGAAGGAAGAGATTTGGAAAGAGAAATTCTCGGATGCACCCGTTGTCTACCGAAAACTCAGCTTGTTTGAATCATCTATGAGCGATGTCTCAATCGTAAATGTTCTAAGGTAAGACTGCTACCAACGCAGGGCATGACGCGGCCTGCCGTTCATGGCAAAATCGTAAACTAGGTTTTCTCCTTTCTAGTAGTTCACGTGATCTAGGTTATTGTGAAGACACCGGCCAGCGACGCTGTTATGTAGTGACCAGCAAGAACTCCATACAAGGGAGTTGGTGGCCAAAGAGCGAAGATCCCGAATAGAGGCCGTTCTTTCTTCTGCGATGGCCAAAGAGCCAAGCTCCGGAGTAGAGGTTCTTCCTCCTCCGTTTTGTATCCAAAAGAGCATATTTTCGGAGTAGATGCCCTTTCTCCTCCGTACGGTAGCCAAAGAGCATAGCTCCAAAGTAGAGGCCCTTTCTCCTCCTTACGGTAGCGGAAACGCATAGCTCCATAGTAGAGGCCATTCCTCCTCCGTACGGTAGGCAAAACGCATAGCTCTGGAAGAGATGCTCGTCCTTATCCGTACTGAACTTAGAAAAGAAGCTCGTTGTTGATGCCGTAGTGCTCATGAGGCAACGAATGATTAGAACCAGTATTGGGTACAGCCTGGTTATCACTTGACACAGTGGAAAGCAGAGCAAAGCTGAGCTCTGAATATCGAAGCCTTTCAATGTCACTACCAGATTTGTCTTCAGATCCATAAATTGCCTAAAATCTTTCTGGAAAAACCTAGAATGTATGAACTGCTTAGCGCAGTATGCCAGGAATTCTTGTCGCTACTTGTTCCTTCACATCGAACTGCTTTCAGAAAACCACTCATGAAAATGATAAAGAAGTTCAAATGCAAGCAGCGTTTGAAGGCACTCTACAGGAGCGATCATTCCGTTCCTGGAATGGCCAACAACGTTTGGTCCATGTGTCGGTGGTTGTTGGGGTAGTGATTTGTGATATAAAAATTGAAAGCGGAGAATGAAAGTGAGCACTGGAGTTTGGGCGATTGCGGGAGCTGGGAGACGTGTGTAGCTCTAATAAAGCGAGTTATTTGTGCTCAGTTTGTGAGATGTGCTGTGCTTATCTGCCTGGAAGGGGAGCGTTTTAGATTTCCAGCGTGTTCAATTGCGGTTTGGCAAGAAGGCCTTAAAATTTATGTTCTGGTATGCGAGAGAACTTTGCTCTAAGAAGAAAAGTACTCGTCAAGGACAACAATTTGGTTGCAGAGCTCGTGCTTGGAGAGGTGTGTGCCAATTGGCCCGCATCTCGTCGTACAGGGTATGGATTTGGCTGGACAATGAAGGAGTCGTCCACGCAATGTCAGCATGGTGCAAAGCGAAGACAAGAAGAGGACACACACTTGTCATCATTCACTTGGCCGGCACAGTAGTCAAGGCAGCAAGATTGGGAATGTGCAAATCAGAAAGACGTCGGGATGATTCTGACGTGACCACATCCAAGGATGTACTCTCTCGATTACTTGATGGTTGTCAAGATTAAAAATTCAAAGCTGCTTTGCTGACCTCAGACTGGTGCGATTGCGCAGTTGTTCAATTATGTTTTTTCCCCAATCTTCCGATAGATCATCTTCCCGAAGGAATTTGCAATCTGCTCTTGAAAGCAAACCTTGGAAAGATACGACTTGATGCAGAAAATGAGTTTGCTCTCGGTTATTAGGAGCTGCACTTGCGAAGGAATCTGCAACTCGCTTGATGAGATGAACAAAGTTTGTGCCAGCGTGAGTGATAAGCTTTGTGGAGGTGTTTGGGACACGAACTGCTTGACGTTTTCGTGGCGGTGAAGTGCACTAGTATAGCATTGGGCGCTTCTTGCCCATCAACACTACCATTCTTAACAACAATGACATTGGCCTTAAGTAGGAAAGAGAGAGAGCTTCATAAATGCGCCGTCACCTCGACATGATCTGTAGTGACTTGAGCTGTACTACTATCTGTTCGTCATCAGAGGAGAAGAAGCGCCAGAACGTACAGCAAAGAAACAAAAGCGTTGGGAACGGACCCATAGGCTGTTGGCATGGCGGAGAAGGCATAAATTCGCGTTCGATCGTATAGGTAGACAAAGAAGTAGGAAAGCATAGTATTCTTGGGAGGATTACGACAGATGTTGAAAAACTTGTAGTAGTTTGCTGTTATGACCTAATCTCGGAGCTGCAGTGCTGTTCGAGTCGCAATTCTATTTGTCTCTGCCAAAGACAACTTTGAGAGCATCTTTGGCTGTTCCCATTCACGAGCTCGAACAATAATGTTATAAACAATTATATAGGGGCGCCGCCACGCGCCCGCGTGCGCGCCGTCACGTGCGCCCAACGAGCTCAGCGAACAACGCACTGGTGCGAAACTTGGAATGAATCTCTTTGAGATTTGCAGCGCGATGCACTCAGAATTTTGACGGCGAAAGTTGTGACGGCGGGCGAGCGTGCGTGGCGGCGAGCGTGCGCTGCAGCGAGGGCTTGCACACGAGCACGCGCGTCACTGCGTCACTTTGCGAACATGTCACACTGTCCACATGAGCGCACGCCACCGACGCGTGCTCGACGCCTCGCGCGACGGAACGCCATGCCCTCACACGCTCGCGCACCATCCCCACCACCACCCCGCGCCGCTGCACACCAACGCCGGCCGTTGCCAGCAGCTACTTGGGTGCGCGCGCGACGGGCGCACGGGCGGGCGTGCGCGACGGCGGGCGTGCGCTGTGGCGGGCGTGCGCTGTGGCGGGCGTGCGCGGCGGCGGGCGTGCGCGGCATCGGGCACGCGCGGCAGCGGGCACGCGCGGCAGCGGGCACGCGCGGCAGCGGGCACGCGCGGCAGCGGGAACGCTTGTGCGGGCGGCGCGCGCGCGCGCGGGCACGCCGCATGCGCGGCAGTTGAGTACGTAACAGCGCTGGCTGCTGTTGACATCCGTCGACCTCGCGCAAGGCCAGAGCGCGACACACACGCCATTCTGTGCGCAGTGCCGCACCGGGCGCCCAGCAATGCGCCGGTAGCCTGCACTGCACTGGGCGAAAAAAATTGTGTGACCGTTCGGCGCGGCCGCTTTTCCGCCGGCGGTCGACGATGCGCACACCTTATTCAATCGCACTCGTCTTTTTCAGCTGCTGAAGCGAAATTAGCTTGGTCAAAGACGAAATTAGCAATGGCAAAGCGTGCGCGCGCGCGCGCGTGCGGAGCAGACGCGTGCTGTGAGAATGCAGCCGCCATGGTGCGTTGCAATGATGGCGTGTGCTGTCCAAACGCGCTTAGTCCAAGCGCCACCAGGTCACCTGACGCCGTCATCGTCCACCTGCCATGTAAAGGGCCTCCGTTCGCAAGCGCTACTGCCCATCCCTGCGCGATTCGCCCACCACCATCCACCATGAACGCCGCCCACCACGGCGCCATCACTTCCGCTTGACGCCTCTTTCGCCGCGTCCGTCGCGGCAGCGTCCGCGTCCGCCGTTGCGAAGCGCGCCGTGAGACCGGAGGGACAGAATGTGGTGCATGTTCCGGGAGATGGCGCTTGTGTTGCTATCTGGCACGGCATCGCCGCGCGCGCGTGTCGCCGTGCGCGCGTGCCGCCGTGTCGGAGCCTCGCTTGGGTGCGTTGGCGCGCAAAGACGTATCTACGATCACCAAATGATCTTCTTTTGTTGTCGCGTTTTTATGCGGCATTGTATTTACATTGGATACTTTGCAGCGCCTGTGCGGGCTATCACAAATTTACCCGAATGAGCGTCCTACGCGCTGCCATTTTCTGCACGCTGCCGCCACCGCCGTCGCACTGCCACCGCTGTCGCACTGCCACCGCTGTCGCACCGCCAGCGCCATCGCACCGCCATCGCCGTCGCACTGCCACCGCCGTTGCGCCATCGCCGCCGTTGCGCCATCGCCGCCGTTGCGCCATCACCGCCGTTGCGCCATCACCGCCGTTGCGCCATCTCCGCCGTTGCGCCTTCGCCGCCGTTGCGCCATCGCCGTCGTCGCGTCATCGCCACCGTTGCGCCATCGCCGTCGTCGCGCCATCGCCACCGTTGCGCCATCGCGACCGTTGCGCCATCGCCGCCGCTGCGCAATCGCTGCCGTTGCGCCATCGCCGCCGTTGCGCCATCATCGCTGTCGCGCCATCACCGCCATCGCGCCATCACCACCGCGCCGTCGTGTTGCAGCGCGAGTCGCGCGCATTAGCTGCACACTGTGTAGGGCGCGTTGGCGAGCGGCGAGGCATCGCAGGCCGGCGGCACGACGGGCGGCGGTAGCGCCGCGTACTGCTGCAGCACGGCGGTGGCGCACGGCGTGGGTGCCGCCGCCGCCGCTGCGGCCGACGAAGACCGAACCGGTTGGGAAGACAGGCGGCAGTAGCAGGCCCGACGCACTGAAAGAGGCAGCGAGGGGGGGAAAGGCCCTTTGCATGGCCGAAATGTGTATTTAACGCGGTGAGAAAACGCCATCAGTCAAAGCTCGCGTCGCGCTCACAGTTGTTAAAGTTTACCAGCACGTTGTGCGTCTTCGCCTACTGCGTCGCCTTATTCAACGTGCGCTGTCCGCTGCGCTCGCCTGTTACCTCGGCGAAGATCTCCTCGAACAGCTCGTTGAAGCGCATCACGCGCTCGTGCTGCATCACCGCTGCGTGTGAAAGTAAACAATGAAGGGTGTGAGCGCGATTTCACGATTCGTGAGAGAACACCCATGCTCGAGTTGAGCTCGCACCGTGGCGGAGGAACATAGCGACGCACGGTAGATATGTATAGGTTGTCGACGGCCGCCGGCAAATCTACGCAATCTACGGTGCGTAGATTTGCCGGCGGCCGTTGTCGACCAGAACGAGACACATGTACACGGCGCACCGTTGGTACACATTGCACCTGCGCTTGCGCGCGCATGACATGCGCCCTTCAGTTTTCAATAACTGCAACAAGCGCCGTGCACGCCCGGAGATGCAGTACCGTACATCATCGGCATTGCCGAGCTCTACCGATGCGGCAGAGCTCGACTTACACCATGTGGCTGTTCGCGGAATGCACCTCTCCGCCAACCCGCTGCCGTCGCCGGTCAACTGCTACTTGACGCCCACCCCCGCCATCATCCACAGAGACATACCGTGTCAGCCATCGCTTCCGCCGCCGCCAAATGTACCTTTTTGAGCGTCTGCATTTGTCCCTGCCGCTGGTACCGTCCCCCAAAAGTACGCCTCGCCGCGGCTGCAAAAGACGCGCCGCATGGTGGTAGGATGACGATGAAAATTTTTGGCACGCGCTCATGTCGCCGTCGTCGTCTTTGTCGTTCTCCTTGCTGCTATCGCCGTTGTGGCCTTCATCGCCATCGTGCTGACCTTGCCGCCACCGCAGTTGTAGCCCATCTGGACCTTGCGTTCTTCGCCGCTATTGCCTTTGTCGCAATCTTCACTCTCTTCGTAATTGCCGACGAAACGGCCATCTCTTCATATCGCCGGTGGCCACCGCAGTGTCGATCGCACCCTCTCGCCGTCGCTCCAGCGCCAGTTCAACACACCCCGCTTTTAGCCACGCAAGCGCACCATGGACACGTAAATGCTCTCGATTTAGCGCCGCCACTTGCAAGGGGATCATCGCGCCGCCAACGCCCACGCAAAGCGCGTCAAATCTGGCGTTTCGCTGCTCCGTCGTTCTTAACGTGGGCCCCATCCACATGCTTCTAAACGCCGTGACCGTGTTCAGTGTCTTTTTCGTGCGGGGGAAGGCGCCTTTGAAACCGTGTGCGCTTCCGCTCTTAAGGGAAAGGAGAGGGTGTGAATGGTGGAGGGCGGTGCTTTAGGTTTAGTAAAGAGGGCGGCACTATCGGTGGCTCAAGTTCAACGAGATTGAGCTCCCAATGGGGGCTACCCAATGCGGGGGGCTACTTGATCTAATGTGCCATCCAGAGACTCAGTTTTGTGTGGCACGTGCTGAGTGATGACGCTTGCCTGGCATACTGCGTTAGGTGAATGTCATGGGCGTCCAACTAAATCATGTCTACTCTGGGTGGACGTAAGGCTGTGGATGGGTACCAGCCACTTTGCACTGGGCTGGTGTATCGTTCTGTGGCGCCAAACACGGAGGTTGGGGGTATAGAAGCGCAGCCGCTGGAGTGTACCATCCCCAGGTATATGCGGCATGTTGGTGTGACGCAGCCGGCACCGTGTGTGTACGATGGGTGGGACGTCGAAGTGCCAGCTCGAGAAGGGGGGGGGGGGGTTCAACGAAGGGCACGGAGTCACCGGCTAACTAAACATCAGGGTGGTTCAACGGATGTGGATCTCGGTGGGCGCCAGGCGACCAGTGAAGCATCTATGCTCGATCATGAGAACGTTGGTTCATCTGCGGTAGTTCTGGTAGATAAAGATTAACTGTCCGAACCACAACTTTTTCGCATGCCCGTTGGGCGTGTGTACAAAAACTTCGCGAAGAGCAATCAAAAGCTTCACGATCTTCAAAGCTAAGCATACGTGGTCGCCTGGACAGGCCGTACAAGACGCAAGGGCATGCCCGGGGCTTCCAGCGATTAATGACCTAAATTGGTTTTACCATGCGCAGCTGACGACACTGGACAATGCTAGTTGCTGCAACACGGAACCACTTGGATCTGGAAAGAAACCCTTGGAAAACGAACGATACCATATGAGCCTTAGCATCAAGAATATAATGGGGAAGCGGAGCTTCTTCCAAATGAACCCGCCACAGCCAACGCCAGAACATTACTTTGCCGAAAGCAATGTGGACACAGCTCTTACAGACAGGAGCTTGTCGCCGAATCATAAAGTTGTTGGCCCTTTCTTTTCGTCACTATTAGGTTCTGTAGACGATTACACATCCGTATGTAACGGCTGCGGGCTTCATCCCAAGCATCATATTGTTGTAAGCTGTTTCTGCTGTCAAACGAGCCCGCCAACCGCTTCTAAGGGCACCGTCATTTGTTCAGTAAACAATGATGTGCTTTCAATTTTTTCGTCGGTTGCGAAATATGTTATTCTGACTGTGAACCGGACACTTGCTTAAGTTCTTCTACTTCATCCAAACCAACCGCAGAAAATTGCTAGGATATGTTTTCTCCGCAGCAAAACAAACTAATTCTTTAGCAAATCCTCGCCCTTTTTTGTTAAACGAATTGAGGTCGCAATGTGCAGTAAAGAGCGTGATCGAAACGAAGTTGTTATTACAAAAAGGTCAACAGTAGATACTGAGGACATCTGAAATGGAGCAGCATTCTTGCCGTTTGCAATTCAGGTTTTATGCCCAAAGGCATGGTGGCCTGTTGTCGTTGTGTTTATAACTCATTAGGCGACACGCTCCCTCCTTAAAGAACCCTAGTACTGGCCGCCCCCTGCGGCGAGACATTGTTGGCCAGCCACACACGCACTGCCGCATGAACTTGCTCCGCCTGCCCGGGCGTTGGCTCCTTGCCCGTGCCAATGGCCCACACCGGCATACGCAATCACGAGCTGGCTCCCGTAAGAGATGGCGTCACTGAGCGCTTGCACCAGGCGTTGGCACACGGCGATGATCTGGCCGCTCTCACGCTGCTCCAGCAGCTCGCCGATGAAACAGATAACCCCCAATGAAGCGTGCTGTAGCGCATAAGCGACCTTCATGGCAATAGTATGAACGCTCTTCTTGAACTGTGCAATGTGAACACTTTCCGAGAGTCCGAGAATGACACATTCCGTACCGCCACCCTTGACCATGGCGGCGTCTAACTCTCTCGTAAATGAAACGCGTCACAGGCGTGCATTAGAAAAAAACCACGTCAGCGCTTCGTGAAGCTGAACACCAGCACCACCGCCAGCACAAACGTCTGCACTACCAAGCTCACTACTAAGCCGGAGCGAAACGAGTACAGCCTCTGTCTGACTGTGAGCGCGCCTCTCTCCGCGCAGCACTGCGTGTGCGCGAGCAGGACGGCTGCCCAACATGGCAGTGCCACCACACTCAGAACGGTGCCAGAACGGCGCCAGCCAGGAAGCGCGAGCAGCCGTACGCCGCCCCATCGCCGATGGACAGCGCATCGTCGCTCGTGGCTTTGCCACCAGCGCCGCTCTCCACGTCGCGCTGCTTGGAGCGACGGGCGCTCACCCGGCGGCGATCCGTCGTAGGCAGTGGCGACGGGTGCTTTGTCGGTGGCATCGTACCTTCGCGCAAGGACGGTTGAAGCGTGGTAGACTCGTCACCGCCGTGTCAAGAACCGTCACGCGCGCCATCAGCATCTTCGTCCAGCGATGTGCATGCAGACGGCCACCCATCCGGCTGCCAGCGACACTCCGTGCCAGCCGGCTACGAGGGGTCTTGGCGACAGTGCACCCTCTCGCGACCAGCGCGACGTGAACGATCGCGGCACGGTCCGCGAAATATGGGCGCGTATCCAGCGCCCACGCGCTGTCGCTGCGCCAACGCTCGCGCTCACGGCGCTCGCGGCGCTCGCGATGCTGTTGGCTACGGCGGCGCTCTCGAGGCTCCCGCTAGGCGCCAGCCAGCAGTGAGGCGTCGTAGCTGAAGAAGCCCGCGTCGTCGGCCAGCTCTGCGTGCAGCTCAACAGCCGAGTGGCAGCGGTGTGGCGGAGGCGGCGCTACGCACGGCCGCTGCGTGACGACGGGCGGCACGCACGCGGCGCGGCACGACGCGTGGCACGACGCGCAGCACGAGCGGCTGTGGTGGTGGCCAGAGGCGACAGCGGCGGCGAGATGCGTCAGCGGCGACAGCGGCGGTCGCCAGAGGCGGCGGCGGAGGAGGAGGCGGTAGTATTACTCGACGAGAAAGACGGACTGGAGCAGATGTGGCACAGCTCGATGACGCAGCAGTGCGCAATGGCCGCGGCGGCTGAGGCTTCGACAGCTGCGAGGCACATGTAAGATAACTTTACACTATCTATGAGACGGCGGTGTTTATTGGAGACGATGTAATGAAGCCGACCACAAACCGCACACGTGAGTACCATACGTATCATACTGTAATGTTACGTCGCGCGCGGCCGCGGCCAGATGCGTTGCACAGCACGGCACGTGGCGCGACTTGGCGCGCGCAATCTGCGCATCACACCATACAACACCACCGACAACTGACGCACGCAATAAACAAGGCAGTACTGCAAAGTCTTCTCTTATTTTGAAAAAGTCCAGTTTTCCCTTACTTAAAAAGGTCTATTCGATCGGAAAGTCCTTCAAAGATTGCGGTGTTATACCGCCACTGGACTCAATGGTGACATTAGGGAATTGAAGCCTGATGACCGGCATTGTATCCCTTCTACGCTGTGGAGGGAAGTTGTCAAGCAGGATAATTTCGTTTCCGGCTTCGCAGGAGGAAACAGCCTGTGACAAAGTGGAAACCTCGACATCGACTTTGGCAGTGAAGCCGGCGAGAGCCTTGACAGCAGGAAACGCTTCAGATATGCTGCCAGCAGCCTTGAGGTGGTTGTTCTTGAGCATGGGCGAAGTGAGGTCAAAGCGATGCGGATCCATGCCACCAACAGTGGCTGCATACTTATGCACCATGCGAAGGCCAGGTGGCTTCTTCCTGGTCATGGCCAGGTGGTCATTCTAAGCCCAGTCAGGCGGCCATTCCAAGCGGCACTGCGAACAAGCTTGACAGCATCATGCGCGGCAGTCGCAACGCCACAGGCTTCGGCCAAGGCATTAAGCGCGACGGGCTCAGCGCGCAACAGCTCCGGCGCAAGACCATGCACAGTAGCAAGCGGCTGCTTGCCAGTGGGCTGAATCAAAACACCCTCACGTTGAATCCATTCCACACGGCAGGCAACGGCGCGAAACACAGCGTAGTATGACTTTAGAAACAAACTGAATTGCTACAGATAACCGAGAAATGACACAGTGTTGGCGTCCGGTATGGAACGAAAGGTAATACTGTGGTGCTTGCGTTTCAACTTGCGTGAAGAGTCTCACACCAGACGGAGAAAACTCATGTAGCAAGCAGCACATTCCCAAAGTTTTTCGTCAATGACGATCAACGCACACAAATGGCCATCTCATGCGAGGTGTGCGGGAAAGAGCACAACGGCAAGTAAGTGTGAACCCTTCATCGCGGCTAATTCCTGAAAGAATGGAGACAGGTCGAATGCTAACAGCTTCATGTGTTAAAAGGTTCCGGAATGGCAAGTACTGCGGTATCTCATGCTGTCGGCTTGCAGGGACTTTGAAGCGTTGGAAAACCCCAGGCTGCAGAAAGAACAGTAAACGCCGGCACGGTGCTGCGAGTGCTACCCAGAAGCCGGACAGTGTGCCAACCAGACCACTCGACTACTCTGAAAGCCGTCAGTGCGAACAAACAAACTATGCTAACGAACAAAGCCGTAGCATATTCCTCAGCGATCGCCGTGACCGCGAGTGTGAGGCTTCCGAGCGCAGCACAGTTCGCAACATGATTTTACGCGTAGATGGGCGCGGTACGGCGGTGCGTGCTGTAATCGAACGCTACGACCCTCGGTGTCGTGCGCACAGGTAAGCTAACTAATCTTCTATGCATAGAAAGCGGAAGCATGCGAAGTGATGTTAACCAAGTGTTGTGTTCGACATGGCTCTGGTTTGTAGGGTTAGAACCGGCTTCTGGGGTATGTAGCTTTCTCTGAATGGAGTGCCACTCACGTTTTTGGTTTCCGAGACCTGCGAAGCTCCGATTCAGAGCCTTCCCGGCGAACAAAACCTCTTGCTTTCTGAGTACTCAGTTTCAACACCAGCAAGACATCATCCAGATAAAAATACCAGGCATAGAAGCGACGAGCATGAGGCAGACAAAAGTCCCATGAGGTTGAACCTTTGCTCCTCAACGCCCCTGGCGCCGCCTAACCACCCTCCGAGGTAGTCTGGCTCTTCTGTTCGCTCGGTCTGGGTGAACTTAAGGGATCAAGAGAGAAGGAGCGACGTCGGTTACCATAATTAAGTACCGCATATACCCATTGACTAGAATTACAATATGTACGACTCACGCAATCGAAAGAAACGAGGAAGTAGATATGTATTCGCCACGAGAACACCGGAAAGGGCATCAGATGACGTTTCAGCAACAAGAACGAAGTCAAGAGCGCCACAACAACACACGCTTAGAGAACAAAAATCAGCCAGGTCAAGATATGTGCACCACGTGAACCAAACCAAAAAGCCATACCTACAGCCCGCCCGAGGAAACAATATTGTCGCTTCACGAACGTTACGTCAGTCCCATGCCATTCCTTGTTACAGAATGCTGCAATACGCACTTTCCTTCCAAGCGGCAGGTTCTTCTAATACATTCACCACAACTGCTCGGAGGCCGGGGTGTGCTTGGAGGCCGGAATGTGCTCGGAGGCAGGGGTGTCCTCGCAAGCCGGGTGTGTGCAGAGGCCGAGTTGTGCTCGGAAAGAGGAGTGCGCTCAGACGATGATGGCGACTGTTTGGCGGACGAGTCGGACAACGCGGTGGAGGGATGCTGCTGATGCGTCTCCGGCGCATCAAACTGTCGTGGTTGCTCGTGATGCTCTTGTTGCTGCTCGGGGTCTGACACCAAATCGATGAGCTCGACCTGATTATATGCGTGCTGCTCTACACCGCGCATGACAAAGCGGGGCATGGAAAAGTTACGCCTCGCGCGCGTTGGCAGCAGCGCACGGGGCACGGGGAGCACGCCGCGTTGGGCGGCGTTTCGACATCCCAGAGTAAGATCACACCAACAGAAGCCGCAGCGGACATCATTCCATGCTCTCTGTTACGGTAGATCCATTTGCTGTCATTGTCAGACAGGAGCTTATCGGTACCAAGTCTCATGCAACGCCGCGCCGGACGCACCATCTGCAGACATGGCAACGATAGCCCCTTGGAAACTAGGATCCTTTTGTCGTACTCGTCGGATCGCAGCGCGTGCTACGGCGAGCTGCGGGCAGCGCGCCGACGCGCAGGCCGCGCGGACGCAGCCAGCCGCACATTGCGGTGAGCGCGAAATTCATCGCTGACGCGGCGCGAGTGCGTGGGGGCGAGGGCGCGCGCGTGGGAACGAGCTGAGGAGCGCGACTCGGATGGTGGCCGGTCGCATCCGTCAAGGCGATCAACCCGTTGATCAGATCAACTCGGTGGCACGTCTTGCGACCCGCCTTTCGCTTGCCTGCATTTGTAACAATGGTATATTGATGTCGGATCTATTGATGTCGAATCTGTACCCTTTTAGGGGTGCATAATAAGCATATTATGTGTGGTTTTTAGGGGTTTAGGGGTTCAGAACTTCAATCTGTACCACCCTCCGTAAGGAGGTTACAGATTTTTTTACTTTGGCGGTAATTTTTTGGGGTACAGATTTCCAGTAATGGCGATGTGCAAGCCGCCATTGGTGAACATGCCATGCGCCGCGCAGAAAAATGTACTCCGCAGCGACGCGTGCGTGCGCCTTAAGGCTCTGCGAGCAGCCACGTCGCGCGCAAGTCCTCCCCCACGCGCTTTTCCATGGGCACGCCGACTTTCGCCGCCGTCGAAGCATCGATTCGGGCACCTCTTGGTGTTTCTGTAGTACACACAGTGATCGATGCATCTCCCGAATGGGCGGAGGAAAGTTCCCTTGCTCAACTCTCTTCTCCCAACGCAGCTCCAGTACTGAGATGGAAGCGTTCGTAACGTTCCGCACTGGTCTATATCCCTTCACGTCACACTCAATGATCGTATCCGGTTCTCTCTGTAGTTTCTCATCATACAAATTCAGAGCATCTTCTTTGGGTCCCTTCAATGACGAGAAGTACTCTCGAACGCCCGACCGAGTGACAGTGAGCAGTAAAAGAATTCCCACACATGCTTCTAGTATTCGCTTCAATGCGGCCTCGTACTCTGCCCCCGTTCCACGGACCTGCTGCTCGCGCAGCCATCGCTCGCAGCTCAGCAGCGCCACCATCGTGCTCGGGCGTTGCCGCACCTGCCGCCTCATCACCTCCTCCTCCTCCGCCGCGCTCTTCTTCATGCGCAGCATCCCCATCACCACCAGCCCCTCCACCACTTGCCGCCCCGCACCCGAATTGCCCTCCCCGAACAGCTCTTGCAGCTCTTGCTCATGCCCTCTGCCCCGTCGCCGCACGCCCTGCGCACCTCCACACCGAGTCTCAGCACCTGTTTGATCACCTGCAGCAACCCGCCCAGCACAACATGTCTCTTCTTCGCCATGCATTCCTGCCGCTGCGCTTCCATCTGTCCCACCACTCCAAACCCAAACTTACCCAAACTTTCCACATGCATCCACAATTTCTCAAGCGCCATCATGCCGTTGTGTAATTCACCCTCCTGCTGCTCCTGCATCTTCCAGCTCAGCTGTCGTCCTATGTCCGATACCATTTCAAACGTCTTCATCGCAAGACTGCAGAACATCTCATCTTGCACTCGCAACACCTCTCCGTTCGCTTTCTTGCCCAATGTGCGCTCGCCGCACTTGCGCATCACCATCAGATTCTTCACCACGTTCTGTGACAGCCACTCCATGTACACTCCGACGTTCTTCCCCTCCGGCAGCAAAACCTTGCTTCGGATACAGATAGCTTCTATTACCGACTTCCATCCGAGATCGTTCTCGCCCCCGTTGGTGGCCACATGCTCCGCTACACTCTGCAATGACGCGCACTTTGACGTCAGCATGCGGCACAGTAGATATTCCCCGTTCTTTGAGCACGACGACAACCGGTCAGCCATCGTCAGCAGCAAACCCACATGATGATTAACCGCGTGCAAACCGCCACCATTTGTGAATGAAGCGCCACTCTTCACCACCGTCATTGCTCGATTCATCACGTTCCCTTCCTTCCGCTGCGCATACAGCCATCCCACGTACAGCAGACACTCGCAGGGGGTCGTCAGCTCTTTTGCCACGCCAACTCGGTCTGCGCCGATGCCCATCGTGCCAAACCTCGACGTTATAAAAGGCGCTCTTGTGCAGTAACAACTTTGTTTCCTAACCGTGCCCACCGCGGAGATGGCTTTCGATGTTGCTAGAAGCACTTCCTCAGTCCCTCGCCACAGTCTCCCTGCCATATGCACGCTGAACAGCTTGATGAACCATTTGAACATGTTCTCAAAGCGATCTGAATCGCGCTCGGTGCTCACTGCTTCTGACAAGTGCTTCACAACGTTGCAAACAGCCGCCCAGTTCTCAGGGCATAGCGCGCGACCATTTTGTTCATCCACCTTGTTCGAGCCGTTAATGCTGCTCCCCGTGTCGCGACGAACAGCAGAATTGGCGCCGATGGCAAGGAGACCGGACACATACGAAACCAACGCCTTTTCACTGCCCGCGTCTTTCTTCTTGCCTTTGCCTGTCTTGTCGCGCATCAGCTCCGCAAACCATGACTCAAGTGCCTTGTTTATACGACGCCACGCTTCCGCATGGCGGTCGAATGCGACTGCCCGCTGGATGGCCGCAGTCCATATTCCCACAATCGCCTTGTGTCGGAATGGCACAGCGTTATCGCCGTTGGCACGCAGGAAAATGAACAATGACTCATACCAAGCGCGCACCTGCGTTTCTCTGAGGTCGATTAGCTCCTTCATCAATACCGATAGCAAGTCCGTGTTGGGATCGCAAGCCAAGAGACGCAGACATATTCCGGTAACAACTCGTGTTTCAGAATCTGATAGACCACCGGCTACAGCCAAGTTGCAGAGTGCCTGCGACTCAAACAATGCAAGCCATACTTGCCAAAAGTTTGTGTTGTTTCTGGAATCGTTGCCGTCGACGAGTCCGTGGCCTCCGATCAAGTTGTCAACTCCGAGAATCCATTCAGTCACATCGCTTGTACTCTCACATAGTTCGTCATCCACCCTGTTTCCTACTGTTTTAGGTAGCGATCCTGCTCTCTCTGGTAAAATGAGCTCTGGTAAAAGTACGGGTTCAAGAATAATAGGTTCCAATGGCACCGGGATTTGCAGCGCGTCAAATTCTTGATTCTTTCTCCTCACATCACCTGTATTGCCTACTGTGTTGCTTAGAAGATACTGCGACAGCAAATCGTTTTCCATAGGATCCCTTCATTCATTATGATCATTGTCAGCATTGTCCGCAAAATCCAAACGATCATGATCGTCCAGGACCGGGCTGTGTTCTCCGAGATCGCGGCTGTGCAGTTCTTTCCCATGTTCATCCTTTTCTTTCGGTTCCAGCTCCAGCTCTTCGTCGTCTTTGCCTACAAAATCTTTTCCACCTAGGGCCTCGATTTAAAGGCGAATATCTTTTTATTCCGGCTCGCCTCCCATGCGAGCCAAGAACATTTCGAATCCTTGCTCGATGGACTGCAGTATGCCATGATTTGCATCACGAGCGTCGGACACACTGCCTTCCACTGCTGTGCGTGCTTCAGTCTCAGCTTCGTTATCCAAATCCAGGTCCCACACCGAGTTCATTTTTCCCCGGGAACCATGAGAGCGGGAGGAAGCCATATGGTCTGCGGTTATGCGTTTCCGAACATTACGGTTTGGCCATGCAGAGCTACAAAATGTTGCAAGAGGGGGGCCATCTTTCTTCAGTGATGAAACCTGGGTCGGTGCCTGAGTGGTTAAGGGGGGGACCACTCATATTATATCTCCTAATTTTAAAAGTTTTTTAGTGTATTTTCCATTGTGTAGTTTTTCGATATATTACCAGTAATTCCTGTCTTTTTTTTTATATTAGCATTTGTTCGTTAAATATATTTTTGGCTATCCTGGTGGTGCTATTCTTCCTATTTATGATGAATTGTCCACGATTGTTACTTATTTCAGCAGGATCAATATCAGAGTTAGTTTATGGAGATTTAAAATTGCCAGAAACAAGTAAAAGAAATAGATGCTGGAAAACTGGACGCACCAAAAACAATTACAGCATCTGTAAGGTAACTGATGGTAAATACATAAAAAAATTCAAGAAATTGTTACAATTAATAATCTATATCACTACAGTTTGGAGCAATTTTTGCCAAAAATAGTATAATGATATAGTTTAATGCACTTCTATACTCTACTCCTGCTTGAGCAGACATATCTCTAAGAAAATTTTATTAGCAATAGATTGTTTAACAGTCCAATTATCTAAGATTAAATTATTTACCATTGCTGTTTCTCGTCCTGATCCTGGTCCATTGACCAATACTTCTGTTTGTCTTATTCCTTGTTCCATTTTTTGTATGGTTAGTTCAGCTAAAGAACCAACTTTTTGTATGGGTGATGATATTTCTTTAGCTATATTATCAGAAAAGCCTCATTTATTATACGATTTTTTTAAACAACGTTTTGCTCAAGTAACTAATCCAGCTATTGATCCTTGGCAGGTTATAGCAGAGTATCCGATAACTAACAAAGTGGATTAGAGCACGTGGCTACGAACCACGGCTGAAGTGACAGCATCTTACTTACCATCTAAAAGATTTTGTTCAAGCTTTGAGAGAAGACCTATTAATTATATGACTAAAAGATAGATTTATATATAGCTAAGTGAGGTATAAGTATGAAACCTTGTTGGTACTTTTTGATAGTTTTCTTTATTCCAAGTTATATTGAGATCTATAAAAAGTACCAACCCTTTGGAGACGGGAAATTCTTATGTCTACTGAGATAGACATAAGAAACAACGAACCAAATGGTGAGAAAAAGCCTCAAACATACTGTTCTAGGATGTACCTGTAGAACAACATGTACACGTGGGGCTGAGTGTTTCAATAATGCGTCGCAATCTACTCTTTCTTATGTCTATCATGCTAGACATAAGCAATTCTGAACACATGGCGAGCTGGTAGCCAATTGTTATACTGTCATACAGTGTTTTACCCAATCATATTGACAGCTTATGTCTATTGAGATAGACATAAGCTTCACCTCTCCAAAGGGTTAAGCGCTGTGTCAGATTCCGCAACGTCTTCGAACTTAAGTGATTGTACAGGGTGTTGACTGCCGGTTGTCTGATGCTCTGTGTGTATTGCCGATGGATTCATTCTAAGTTGAGATGCAGAGTCAGCTGTCCTTGCCCTCTTCGCTCGCCGAATGATTTTCATATCTTCTTCAGAACTGGAACTCCGACATTCCCGAGACTCGTTTTGGCGACGTTTTCGAAAGGGCCCGTTCTCTGATGGAGTTATTGGTGAAACTAACGACGACAAGCGCTTGTGCTTCTTTTTCGTCACTTGCAAGATTATCATATGATATAGATGTTTCTTTCTCTACGGTAGGGGTTAACCGATCTGATTTGGGAGATTCTGTAGAACTGGCCCGCTTCCCTTCCGGTTCTAAAATAGCATCTCCTGTCTTCGTTTCTGTCGTTCGTTTTCTGTTTCTCGCAGATCTGACCGCTCCCAATGTTCTCTGGGCCTGAGCTTTCGCATCCGTAGAGGTTCCCTCAGCCTCCCGCCTCTGAGACTCCGCACATTTCGATGATCCTGATTTGGCTGCAGGCTTCTTCCCTTTTTGCCTGGACGCATGTGGCTGCTTCTTTCGGAGTTTTCGTGAGGTCGTGTTGTCAGTCCGAACGTTTGAAAAAGAGAAAGCGGCAAGTGCAGACCTCAGATCGGAAATCAACTTTACTGAGAATGCTTCTGGAAAGAGAGATTAGACAAGAGCAATCAGTTCTGTTGCAAGCATTTCGAAACATAGTCACCAAGAAAGTCTTTGAAATGACTTCACAACTCCTTGAAAATTGTGTTTGGGGAATTATTTTTCAATATGATGCTCACGCAGTGTTTATTTGGTAACACAGGAAGGTGTCTTCGAACATTCTTGGCAGATAGGTCTAACACGAGGAGAGCGGAGGTATCTTATCGATGCTAGAGGTTGGCAGTTCTATTTTCTACATAATATCGGGCATGCCGTGGACTGACGGTTTGTTTGTAAGCTGATGCGCTCAGGAAGTAAAGAAAACGTGTGAAAACCTTCTGCTGCAGTTCTCGAATGCTTGCCTCTTGACGAGCACATTTGCAACCGCTATGAAATAGTAGCCGAACAGCGGACGACTATCCAGGAGAGAGTGCCGTTCGTCCTTAACGCTCTAATCAGCCACGATACTGTCCATGGCCAATCCGTCCTAGCATTCTACGCAACACACACACACACAAAGAAAGACAGAAACGCTCACAAAGCAAAGCACAAGAAAGCAGAAGCAAAAGTCTGCTTAGAAGCCAGGCTCATTCGCCGCGAACGGAGTTAGCAGGCTATTCTGATGCTCAAATGCCGTTGCCTGCACCACGTCGGCGCCAGCGTGTGCGCCAACAACTCGAAACTGTGCCGTGGGCATGGAGTCCCCCACGCCGCCGACGCAGCGCACAGCGTCGTCGGCCGGGTTGAGCAGTGCGCCAATGGACACGCGCCGAATGGCCAAAACCGCGAAACACGCCCTGCGTGCGGGGTCTGAGCACGAGGGCGTATTGAAGCGGTAGTGTAGACATCGTCGCCGGCGATGACATTCTCTGGCCGCAAATCTCTTCGCGCACGACATGCCGCAAAAGCGACCAGAGCCGTAAGAGCCATCGATTGGTGTGCAACAGTCAAGGCAGACAACGTTCTGAGCCGGTGGTTCCGACGCCATGGTGCACAACGCGCGGCGGAAGCAAGCAAACAAAAGTGCGCGCACTTGTAAGACCACAACTGTTGTTCGCGCGCCCCATGTACCTTTGTATCTTCTCGTGTTCTTAAAGGTCACAAGAAAAGTGCGCGCGCTCTAACGGCGGGAGCCGCGTGATTTGGTTGGACGCCACGTCGGACGTGTGTTCGGCATGTGCGTTGAGCATTAAAGCGCGCCACGGCCGCTAATCGTTGGCTGTTCTCTGAACTATGTTTACTGCGTGCACGACACGCGCCGCTTTCCAGCTATACATCGCTGGCTATTATCTCAATTAATGCTACTGCGTGCACAACACGCGCCGCCTTGCAGCTATATGTAGCCGCGCGCACCAGAATCGGCGCTTCGGATTTGTGCACGGGGGTCGTTCTCCTCAGCGCTAAAGATTACGTTTTTGCGAAGGGCGCCGGAGATGCGGTTCACAGCGCAGTTTTGTTTCGGCGCGCGAAAGCAGAACAAGCGTGTGACGCTGGGCGAATGCGTGTGAGCCACAGCTCTTGGCGCCAAGTTGCAAATAGGTTATTTGGGATGCGGCTGGAAAACGCGCGTAGTTTTGAATTGCCGGCAGCAAGGCGCTCGCGCGTTTTCCAGCCGCATCTCAAATTCAGCGCCGATGCGCCGTCAAAAAACACAACAAACATTGAGGGCGCGAGCGCGCGCCTACGCGTGCCGGCGTCACGCTGCCGCCGCTCCAACGCTCACGCGCGTGCAGCCGCGCATGTGAAGCACGATCGAGCCTGCTACACGTATCGTACCGAGCAAAACACTAGCGTGGTTTACAGATACCCAAACTTGCCTATTTAAAGGCCATCGTGGACAGCCAGACTATCAGTGCGATTCAAAAGAATCGAGCAATGCGAACTCGTAGCCAAGCACATCAGTCTTGCCAAGGTCTTGCAAGGTCACTGCCTTTTTCTCGTCATTCAACGATGCCTTCCACCCCTCCCACGTTAACGAACTTTGCTTCAAATGCACTAGCGCAACGCATCGACGCCCTGACGCCTCGCTCAAAGCACACCGTCAACGAAATGATCGAGAAGGTGGCAAAGCCGACAACCCACGTGGACCTCGAAGAAGCAATGAAGGCCGTAAAAAACGAATGCGATAAGAAGATTGGGCAAGTCACCAACGATTTGGAATATGTTATTACGAAGTTACAACAGGAGCTTACTTCCACTGCAAGTACCATTGCAAGCCTGGAAATGAATACGAAGCGGATCATGAAAGCCTTCTTAAAGTTTTCCATTCAAGTGAAAGAAAAGAATGTGCTATATATGGGTCAAATTGAGTCTCTGTCACGCAATCGGAACAACGTCAAAGGTGCTAGCCGAAACGAGCGCAAGCGCCAGCGCGCGGGCTTCTCATCGGATTCATTCACTTCTACCGGCGTTGCCAGTGGCTTTTGCCAGTTCTGCGTTCTAAATAATGGGGCACCGTGTCTCGCGCATGCCAGTATCTAAGTAACGTAGAACCTACAATAAACAGCAAACAGCTTGATTTCTACCGGCGTGAAGTGCATCCACGTCAGGCGATCTATACCGAGCGCAAAGTCACTGGGAACCGCGGCGTGGCGAGAAGGACGGCGGTGCGGGAGAGGCGGGCGCAAAGGTGGCGAACGCAGCGCGGGCTGTGGTCGACGCGGTGCGCTGCTGGCGCTTGTGTGGCGGGGGTGGTTGCACGTAGTTGGGAAACGGCGACTGCGGCAGCGATGGCGTAGATGGCGAGCCTAGCGGCGGCGGAGAAGGGGGTGGTTGGCGTGGTGGGGGTTACACACCGTGCAGGCGCGGAGGCGGAAGCAGAAGTGGAGATGAAGTTACATGTGCGTGGGGCGTAGCGGCATGCGGGAACGGGCGACGGCGACGGGGCAAGGTGTGGCGCAGGCGAGGGTGGATGCGAGGGCGGCAGCGGATACGAAATTCGTATTACGAATATATGGTTTGTCGACACGCATAGGTACACGTACACTTGCGAGTGCCACCGTATATGTTCGAAGTTCAAACTTTGAACCTACCTGTAACGGTAACTTTCTGCACCTACAGTTGGTACCGACGGTAACGTTGGTAGTACCAACTTGATACCTGTTACGAAATTAAACGGTAACTTTCTAGACCTGGTACTTTTAAGTTACCGACGGTACTTGTTGTTGACAATAGAGTGTGTTCCGCGACGGAACTTCCGCCATGGAGTTGAGCACAATTTGACGCTCCGTAATGAGCTTTGCTCCGGAGTTGACCCCTGTCGGCCCAGGTTGACCCTCTGTACTGAGCTCTGCTCCGGAGTTGACCCCTGTCCGCCCAGGTTGACCCTCTGTACTGAGCTCTGCTCCGGAGTTGACCCCTGTTTGCCCAGGTTGACCCTCTATACTGAGCTCTGCTCCGGAGTTGACCCTTGGACCCACAAGAGAAGAAGTCCGAAGATATGTATCTTGCGGGTGATCTGTCTGCGGATTGTGTGTATATCTGCGACGATGACATCTACGTACCGGCGCATAGCCTGCGATCCGGGTTTGAGGTATGGAGACAAAACCCGGCGCGACCTGTTGGGTTTTACCCGCGAATGTGGTATCGAGTGCCTGGGTCGTATTCGGTGAGCATCGCATCGGGATATAACATTGTATTAACGAAGGGCATGTTTGCTCACCCCTCGTTCTTAACTGCTTATTCATTGTTCTTGGCGAAACGACTTACGCGCGTGGTTGGCGAATGATGAACTGTGAGGATATTTTGCAGAATATGTTAGCAGTGGGAATGACTGGGTTGCCACCGTTGGCGGTGAAGTCGAATGAAACAATTCATGATGTGAGCAAGGACGGTGCGTTGCGCGCCGTGCACAGCGGCTATAAACTGAGAAAGCCTACCCCGGCTCTAAACTGAGGCGAAAGCCTATCACGGCTATAAACTGAGGAAGCCCACCCCGGCTCTAAACTGAGGCAAAAGCCTACCACGGCTATAAACTGAGGAAGCCCACCCCGGCTCTAAACTGAGGCGAAAGCTCGGCACTGAACCTCGTAGACGCGCTGCTGATCATGTTCCGCGGCGGCGATGAGCACACTTCGCCAGCCTGCTGTGGGCGAGCTTCGTGCGCAGCAACGCGGCGAAGCCGAAGTCCAGCGCAGTCGCTCGATCTGTAGTACGTCTGCGAGCGCTTCGTGCTGCGGGAGCTGACCGATGGTGTCAGGCTGGCAGCCGAGCACATGAACGATGCGAGTAATGGCGCGTGCGGTGGACCGACGTTTCAAAATGGCGCGTGCGGTGGACCGACGTTTCAAAACGGCGCTATTCAAAACTCCACGCCAGCGGCGCCCGCCGCGCCGCGCCACCATCCACCTCTCGCTGGCTAACGGTGCTTGGTCGCGCCCGGCGTCCGCGCGCTTGCTTCTTGTAATGACCTCCGCCTCACAGCTGCGTCAGAGGGCGCACTCGCCGTGGCTTATGGTCGGCCCCCGCCGTCGCTGCGGGCCCATTGCCGCGGCTGGGAGCCGCGTTGGTGCCGCCTTCGCACCTGCTTCGGCTTGCTCCACTGCTGTTTTATTTGGTGGCTGCTTCTGCTACAGGGAAATTCGCTTTCTCTTGACACTTTGAGATAAGCACAATTCCAGAGTGCAAGGACTGTGCTTATTATAACGTCAGAAAGTGACAAGGCGAAAGGCCACGGTTGACCTGATTCAAAGACAACTTTCACCGTGATGACTCTCAACTCGCTTCTGGCTGGTCAAGATACATTTGTGTACATTTTTCACGCCGAAGAGTCACTGCAACGGCTGAGGGCTCCAATCCAACCAGGAAGAGTTGGCGTTAGTCCTGGTGAGCAACGTGAGCCAGATGTGTTCAATTTGTCTGCCTATTGCGAGCGTTCAGCGATATCTGGAGGGCCGAAACGGACCACTTCATCTACAGGCTTTGTTAAGAGTAGATCTTCGACTCCTTTCACATCAGACTACGGTAATTTTGCTCCGTATGGTACATTTGGGCACAGTTTCGGGGCTACCGGCGATAAAAACCGAAGTTTTCCCACCGGAAGTAGAAAGGCAATGAAACTACGGCTAAAGAAAATGTCAAGATCCAACAGTATGGAAGTTGATGGCGATTCGAGTGAAGATGAGTACCAGTCTGGCCTGGAACTATATCTTTCACCCGAGCAACACTATCACATTCACTACCATCAGCAAATTTCCAGAGAAGAATTGTACGAGCGGCAAAGATACGCATCTGCAGAAATGATCATTTCCTCGTTATTCACTGCTTTATTAGCTCGGGACTACAGTGACCCAGGTTATATACGGCTGGTACGTCAGCTGATTGGAGCTTCATCCTCTTCCACTGGTAGTTGGATTCTCCAAGTCGAAATTCCGGAGTCATGGACTCGTGCAGAGAATGAGATCGATAGCAGAACGTACAGAGATATTTCCATTCGATTGTTGAAAATGGGGTGCATTGCGTTAGGTCTTTACTGGTTAGGAGACGCACCGGTTCGAATCGAGCCTCAAATTGATCAATGGGAACAGCGGGCTGACGAATTCGTATACTACGAAGAAGAGGATATTTCCCGACTTCGTCGAGACGCTGAGTCAAGGAGCCTAGCAAGTCGAATCGCCGATCGCGATGAGTACGTGAAACTTCTTCATGGTCGAGTAGCGGTTGGTCGAGGGGCCCATGAGATTCCAATCGGAAAACGGTCAGATTACGATGGAGCAACTTCTTTCCATGAAAGGTTTGCTGCTGGTGAACACGAGGACGATGCATTCGTTCGTATGTATTATACTTGTCCAACCACCAGGCACAAATATACTACAAAGAAGCAATGGATGGAGCAAACTTTCTACCATATGTGTATAGCTGCCCAGAGCCGTATTCCCTAGTGGTTGCGAGCAACGCAGTGTTTGTGCTATGTGATCCAAAGGGAGAGCTTCCTGCGAACTGGGATGAAGAATAAATAATAACTTTGCTAAAGCTAAGAAGATCTACCGCTGTTTACGAAGGACAAGAGGGAGGTCTCATCGTCCCGGTTATGACGGCTGACGACATGGCTTCTCCGGGAAGAACAGCTTGTCCTATTCTCAACGGAGGTGACACGAAAACACTCGCATTCGTTGTACCAGATGTTGTGCCGATGGTAATGATGTCACAGACCGTAGGTCTTCAAGACTATTTCCCCATGGTTCTGGCTCGTTGGAAAAACTGTTCGAGTTAAGGCTTTGAGCAATACAGTACCAATTTTTAACGGATGCCTCATAGTAACGAAGTTTGTTTTCATGAAGTGCACGTAGGCCTCAGAGTCTTCGTCGCAATCCTTCGCGTGTCATCGGTGAAGCAAACCTAGTTCGACCGCTCGAAAAGCTACGAGATGCGAAGTGTTTCGTATGATTTCAAACCGGCCACTGTGAAAGAAGTGTGTGTTTCAACGCGCTTGTTGTTGGCCGCGCGTACCGGCTCGTGGCGCGTCCTCGCCACCACGATCATGCCGTTTTGCAAGCGCATTTTGTCGGCGCTTTGCCCTACTTCGCCGCCCAATTCGTCCGTGGATACTGCTTCCTCGCCGCGTACTTCCGATGCGAAGGATTCGCACAAGTTGCGGTTCAGAACCAGTAAGAACGACGCTGCTGCGACAACTACATAGTGGCGAAATCGCTCTGTTGCGCTGCAGAAGATTGTAGGCTTTGCCTCGTTTGAGAAGAGACAGCATTCACAAACTGCTGCATCGAAACTCAGAGGGATGCTACGTCTGATAGGATTGTCAAGCCCATTGCCGCCGGCAGCATGCAGAACAATTATCCGATGAAAACTGGCTGCGCTATTCCGGAACCGAGTTCTTCAAATCTATTGATGAAATGCGCCAATGCTTCGTGGATCATTTACCATTGAACGCAGGGGGCGAAGCTCTGTACAATACGCTTCAGGTGGCGAACAAGGTTGAGTCACACAACTTATTCGGCGCGACTAGAATTCCAGACTTTCCAATACCTAAGAAGTTTGCCAGCTCTCATGATGATTGCTTGTGCCATGTTGCTCGTCTGGGACTACAGGAGCGATTGAATGCAAGAACCAAATCGGGTTTGATCCCTTCAGGCTCAGAGAGAACTTACATTGGACGTCTGGACGTGGAACTGGATATGATTCGTCGCATGGGTTTCTCATCGTAATTTCTGGTAGTATGGGTTTACATCCGGTTTGCCAGGACTCATAACATCCTTGTTGGAAGCCGGGTCACTTGTTGCATTTTCGCTCCGTATAACGGATGTGGACCCGATTCCGTTTAACTTGCTCTTCGAGCGGCTTCTCAATGTTGAACGAAAGAGCATGCCGGGCATTGACACCGACTTTTCTGTAGATGGAAGAGAAAAGATCATTGCGTATGTGACTGAACGATATAGTCAGAGCTAGGTGCACAAATTATCACTTTCAATCGGCTGAAGAGCAAGGCAGTGCTGAAAGATGTTGCTCGAGTACGTAATGTGCCATACAAGGAAGTAGACCGATTGACTGAACTCATCCCAGTCAGTCTTGGGAAGCCGGTGACCTTGAAGGACTTACTCTCGATCAAACGATCAAGTAAGAACTTCAGAAAAGCTGTAGAAAGCCATCCCGAATGTCGAGAGTGGCTGGATAAAGCGCAGCGCATCGAAGGTACAAACAAAACATTTGGCATTCACGCGGCGTCTGTCGTGATATCTGCGAATCCATTGACAGACATAGTTCCTTTAGCCAAACATGGCGAAACCATTACCCAGTATGCGATGGAATATGTCGAGTCTGTTGGTTTGCTAAAGATGGACTTTCTGGGCTTAAAGAACTTGACCGTCATAGAGAAGGCCTTGGAGTTTATCAATCAAGGGAGGCGGGAACAAGGCATTGATCAGGATCTTGACTTTTCTGTTGATGCGCTTCCTCTTGACGATGAAAATACGTACAGATTAATATCAGAAGGAGAATTGGATGGCATCTTTCAATTAGATGCATCCTCTGGTATGCGTAACATTGTTCGAGAGCTTAGACCTACGTCGCTAGAAGATATATCTTCAATTCTTGCCTTGTACAGACCTGGTCCGTTAGATGCTGGTTTGATTCCAAAGTTTATTGGTCGAAAGCATGGGTTGGAACCTATTGAGTACAACCATCCGCTTCTGGAGCCCATACTTAAGGAGACTTATGGTATCATGGTGTACCAAGAACAAATCATGCGCATCGCTCGAGATCTTGCCGGCTACAGCTTGGGACAAGCAGACATTCTACGTCGAGCCATGGGAAAAAAGAAGCTGAAGGACATGGAGAAGGAACTCCCAAGGTTCGTAAAGGGCGCAGGTGAGAGAGGGATCTCAGAAGGCGTATCTGAGAAGCTGTTTGACATGATGGTGAAGTTTGAAGAGTACTGCTTTAACAAATCCCATTCCACCGCGTACGCTTACTTGACATATCAAACAGCATTTCTGAAAGCAAATTATCCTGTTGAATATTCTGCAAGCCTCTTGACATCCAACATGCAATAGTCTGAGAAGCTAGTCCGTTACTTGACCGATGCAAGGATGCTGGGAGTTCGAAATCTTCCTCCATCCGTGAACACCTCAGGACTTGGCTTCACTGTTCATCACCAAGATGGTACAAGTATGGTACGCTTTGGTTTTGAAGCTGTGAAAACAGTAGGTTCGTCGGTAAGTCAGGCCCTTATTGACAAGCGAGATACGGGGGGGCTTTTTAGGAGCATCGTGGACTTAATTAACCGTGTTGACTTGCGAGTACTGAACAAGAGAGCAATCGCCGCTCTTATTCAAGCTGGGGCTTTTGATGAGCTTCATTCAAATCGCAGGGTTCTGCTTGAGGAGTTTGAAGGTTTGTTGACATTGCGGCGCAAACTACGTGATAAGAAGAAAAGGTGGGAGAGCAAGAAAACAGCACGGGAAGATATCGAAAAGCTAATCGAGTTGGAAAGAACGGCATGGGAAGAGGCAGCAATTGAGTTGGCCCGTGCTGGCGAGGAGCGCCCAGATTTTACTGATCTTGAACGTCTTTCTGGGGAGAAGGCATCCATAGGATTTTATGCCTCAGGTCACCCCCTTGAAGACCTACAGGAAGTTGCGAAGTTTCTTGGATGTACACAAGTCGTTTCTTTGTCGGAGAAGTGGCCGACAATAGTTATGAGGTGAGCGGATCGGAGAGGTCGGAGTCGATTGCCCCCACCCTTCCAAATGGCGCCGAAGTCATGATCTTGTCTTGTGTAACTGAATTGAAGAAGGTGATTACTGCCAAGGGAAGTAAAATGGCGAGATGGGTGATTGAAGATTCGACAAGTCGTGTGGTTGGCGTTGTGTTTCGAGGCCAATACGAATTGGTCGAACAAACGATACACCGTTCCTTGAGTGCTGAGGCCTCGATCAACCAAGAAGCGGACAGCGATGAACCAGATTCACAATATGTAGTTCAAGAAGATGCCAGAGTGGTTGTATGAGGGAAAATAGACAGAGAATCGTCTGGTACAGTTCAGGTAGTCGTTGACGACGTACAACGAGTTGAGGAACTCCACGCCGTCGTCGTAACAGCGAGATATGATCCGAAGCGATCGAAAGCTGTACGTTTAGATGTTCTCAGGAGCATTGCAAAAAATGTTCTAGGAGAAACATATCGAGGAGAGGATAGAAGTAACATTCATACCAAAAGACGAAGATGGATTAAATCGAAACCCCTGCACGAAAAGAATCGAGTGCCGCTTCTGCTGCGCTTTCTCGACGAAAATGGTAACACAGTTTCGACATCAAACGTTGGGAACGAATTTCGATTCCCATCGAAAAGCGATGCACTTGTCTCTGAGCTGCAAAGAAGAAGAGGGGTGGAATGTGTGGATATCTCGGTGTCCGATAGTCTAGCAGATATTACTAGCAGTTTCATGCTATGTTTTGATGATATGGATGATCGAAATGAGATGAAAACTATGCATGAGAATACAGCTAAAGCTGCAGAGAGTATCATACCTCATGGCGTTCAGGAACCTCGAGAGGAGGTTTCCGATGAAGGGTTCGTACGAATACCCAGCGAATGTAGCAGCGACCAAACTGATGATCATTCGCCGCCCCAAATAGAAGAGTTTTATGCATCTTCGTTAAGTGTTCAGGATACTTCCGCTACCGCAACTTCTATGGACAAGGAGACACAAGTACTACCGAGTGCGGCGAGGCCATTACCGGAAACTGTGATCAATACGAGAGCCCAAGAGTGTGAGCGCCCAATTCATTCATGCAGCGAGGCAGACATGGGATGGCGTAGTAACAAAAGGGAGGCAGTGATCAACAGTATGAAGTGGGTTTCGAAGCGCGACACCTTTGCCGAACAGGTTTTCTGCGCCGGACTACGAATGAACGACTTTGCTCCTTCAGATTCTTTCTTACGATACAGTGAAGAGGCCAAGTCTTCTCTTCTTACTGTGCCACGCGAGGATGAGCAGGTTCGAGCCCGACTTGAAGCGAACTTGCATAGCACTACTCTCGATTCGCAGGTGAAGCATCTTGCCGAAGTACGACCAAAGATTGGCAGCGAAAGCTTTAGCGCTCTCAAACGGGATACAGTAGAGGAGCAGGGACGATCTAAAGCCGAAGCGAATGCTCAGTCACATCTTTTCTCTGGTGATAGCGCACGACCCGATACAAGTACTTATTCCATCGGTCAAAGCTTGGTATTCGCAGACTCACAAGAGTTGTACGAATCTGCACCCGTGCATGACTCGGACTTAGATATCACAGAGGGAATGCTAGTCGATTTTGACTCGTTTGGATTTGAAGGTCTGTTAGACGCAGTTTGCTTGTTTGCTAGTGACGTAGCTCGTCATCACTCGGGATACGAATGCGTTCTTACTGGAATTAGTGGCATATCCGCTTCGAAACTCGTGGAGAAAAACGTGATGTTGAGGGTAACTGGGAAGCTGTCATTCGTAGGAGAGAGAAGTATGTACGTACTAATCGATGTACGGAAAACTGAGCCAACTGGGGGACGAAAGCGAGTTAGGTCTTTTGGTCTAATAGTCGTTGTGCTCTTTTGCAGGGAGAAGCAGGAGCCCCTGAATATATCCATTAATAAATTTCAGAAACTTGTTCAGTCGATTTCAAAGTGTCTGGAGAGGAGCTAGAGATGTGTCTAATCCATGTAACAGACAAGAGCAGCAAAATTTTGTTGTACCGCAGCAGTTTCAGGATCGCTCTACCAAGCACATTTTGGCTACTAACATTGAAGGAAGTCATGACACCCATGCTGATGGAGGACAAGTTTTGAGTTCGATGCGGATACACTAGCACTCTTTCTTCACAACCATTGGATCATGATACTCTGTTTCGATGTAGACACTTCGCCAAGAGCAATCAGATGACTACACCGAAACTTCCGTGCAAATCTCTAACGCCGTCGACTATCAAGCTAAATGTACAATCCGAAAGAACCAGTCTAACTTTAAGACCCAACATGAATTCCTTCTCAATCGAAACTATGCTTCAATTATCTAGCTGATATACTTGTTTTTCGTGTTGTCGGATCCAATATGGTTATGTCACCACCACGTTTTTTCGGTCTCACAATCAATTACCTCCACGACACCATTACTCTTCAGCGGCACTACCTTCCGACTTCACGCTTGTACGTGAGACATACGGAGCTAGTCTCGAAGTTCGAAAGTTTTCACCGGCGAATTGTGTCTTGGTACTCTACGAAGGCCTGCACGCGCGTCATGACAGATAAGCATCAACACGAAAGTATGTGTAATCCTCGTACACCGTTGCCTCCGCATGCCTTTCAATATTTCTTTCCCATTCCAGCTTTGGACAGGGGCTCAAAATAATTACTGTACCAAGGTTTATTGGGAAATGAGAGTACACCATTTTGTCTTTGCCAAGGTACCTCCCATTGTCGAAATCACAACCATATCGTGTGGTCCGTACCTGGTGTTCATTCTTGGCGTCTTGTGTCCAATCTCTTGCGTCAGTAACTCTTTTGCGAAGCTACAACTCAACTATATGCAGTAAAGCTTCAATATTCGAATAAAGAAGTACGCAAGCTCTCTGTTCTCACGGTAGGACTGTTATGTAAATCAAAGTCTTCGAAGCATTAATTCTATTAGCAGGTGGATCATCTTACAAAACGCCCTCCGACTTGCTACTACAACATGACGGATTCATGAACGGGTCGACGGAATAAAACCTTTACATTGACGATGCAACAAGTTGAATCGCTGCTCTGCATATCAGTACCCTCAGTTCGCTCGTGGTGTTCTTCCCGTGCCATCCGGCAAAACTGTAGTGGATATGACAACGGGGTTACCCACTTGCGAAGAGCTCAACGGTTCCAACCCGACGGTTGTGAACTCAGCTCTCGACAGACGAGAGAGTCCGGGTAGCACTTGGGGCACAGCTAGTGTAGCACAGCTACTGATCGGTAGTTGGTGGCTGCGGTATAGAAGTGTTATAGGTCGTCGGGTCTTTATCAAAGCCACGCGTACGAGTAGTTCACGCACACATTTTCACACAAAGGAGGAAAAGAAGAAGAGTGATATTGTAGCTCAGTGAGTGTAACACGGCTAGGTCTTCTTTTTTATTGTGGTCAGTCGTCCCGGATTCCGAGACGACTAGGTCTGTACGCCTAGTTACTTGCTACGATTTCAAGGTAAGCCTTATCCTGTAGGTAGTTGGGGGTCCCTTTGCAGCCCTAACATGTTACAAGGAAATCAGCGCACTATTCGCATAACACTGAACAGAACACAAGCCTTTGTAGGGCACAACAGATCAGGTTCTGCGCAAGTACTCAAAACCAGCAGCAAACACCGCTGTCTAATAAATGAAGTTTCACAGCCATAGTTGTTGTTCTTCGAGCAAGCCAAATGCATCGTCAACATCTATCTGCTTCTCAATCAAACCCACCACTTCTTCAGTTGTATAACCGAATACGTTCTGCTGGCTAACAAGGCCCTGCAATACCTTCTTCTCTTCTTCAAGCAGAGTGATGCCTGTGTCCACCTCGAACAAGGAACGTCCACAGGGTTCCGGTGTGCTTTGAAAATTGACGCCATCACCGGCCCTCAGTGTCAATGTCGCAAGCATAGTGGAGAAGTCATCTTGTAAAGCAAGGTCTAAAACTATTCGAATCGCGTGTTCTCCAACTTCGAATTTTGCATATCGCGCTATGTCGTCTTCAGCTAATACCTCCCTCAAATGGTTCTTGTTTCTTCCGGAAGCCGATATGTTATATTTTGCGTTGGGGAATACACTACAAACGATGTCTGGGTTGGGGTTGTCAACATTTTTCGTGGAGCGCATCAGGCTGGCAAGTGTAAAAAGCCCAACTGGGTGTGAAAGGCCATTTGAGAACTCAACTGTGGCTGTGAAAGTGACATTAGAAAGATTACAGCTGTTTGTAAACACGGCTAGAGGAGAAGCGGCCCAGAGGCTGAAATGGCCTGGCTTGTCACTCACGGAAATCTCGTTGCAGCTCCCAACTGAAGGTATGCGTTCATTGCTGTGCAACCTCAACTTCGCGCGAACGGTTTTCACTTCTTTCTCATCTTGTTCAAAGAGTACTTCATCAATGATGAACTTGGTTTCAATGGTCACGCGGGGTCGAAGCCGATCAAGCTGACACGAACTGTCAATAAGCTTGAGAGTGTTGACTCGGTGACTGATTGTATCACTGTCGACTGATGGTGAACCACCACGTTCCCGTCCAGATACAGGTTCTTCAGACGTTCGTTGGGTTTGTCGGGCATTCTGAGCACTTCGATGCGGGATAGAAGCGATGCATGTGACTCTGCCATCGAAAATCGGCGCGAAGCTCTTCACATTCGTATGTTCAATTTCTTCTGTGAGTAACGCACGCACATTCTCCATCAACTTCTGTTTGTCATCGATTCGCTCCTTGTCTTCAAGAAACTGGTCTATACCCTTCTCAAGTCTCCTACCTAGATGATCTTCGATTTGAAACATACAAGGGTTCCCTGAGCTAGAGTTAGAACAACAGTCTTCGGAAGAATCTTCTTCATCGCAGCAAGTTCCTCCTTCGTAGTTAACCTTCAAAAGCAAGTTCTGCCATGGAATGTAAAAATGAATGTGCTTCTCTCCTTTCTCCTGACCACATCGAGGGGAGAAGAGCTTTCTAACGTCCCCAACGTAATGTGAGGATTCCAAAGGGGTTGCAACAAGAGCAGCATAAAAGTCTTCAGATTCCCGTAAAGTCGAAAGTATCAGTAGACCATTGTGCAGCATTGCGACTCGAACTTGTTTCACAACGTCACTGTGCATTCGACTTCGCCAGGTATTGGTCCGCTAACCCATGTCTATGGCGTGAAGAACCCCACCGGCTGTCGAAAAGAACAATTGACGGCGATTTAGCGATGCAGCACGTAGCGTTGCAAAAGAATCAAACTGGTCTTCCACAGTAAACAGAGCAGCAGTGTTGCCCTTCTAATGAATCGAAGAAATTTGGAACACGGAATGCGAATCATCGTGACTGCTTGCTGAGCGGGCTAGCGCAAAAGATTCGTCTTCCACATTGCATGTCGAAGTCATGTTGTTTCCCAGGGCTGCAAAATCGGATCCCCCCTAATTTCCAACTTTACGCCATCTCGTTCAAGAACTACCATACCGGGAGCACACACGCAAAGCAAAATTGGTCCTCTAAGCAGTACGGCGCTCACAGGCTCTTCGTCATGTACGACTATGGGCAGCAATATGGTTTCTGACTCTCGTATTATACCTATTACTGTACCATACCGATTCCCTCCACCATAAAGAGCTAGTCCGAAGCAGGTACTTTGGACAAAGTTTGACACTTGTGAAACATCATGAATGGCCAGAACCTTTGCATCGTTCCAAGACTTCAATTGATGCCGAAAGTTGTATACATGACTGAACGACTTTGCCACAGTGTGGGAGGACAAGGACTTCAAAGTTTTCCATATTGACACTGTGATGTGACAGTCGGTCTTCTCAACAAACCCAGATGGGTGGTGTGAACGGGGGCGCTTTTTCGTCCGGACTCTCACTTCAATGTTTGCAAAGTGAGTGCTTTCGCTCAACTCATGATGACTGTGCACTGCACACGAGCCACGATGGTTACTGGTGATGAAGCCCAAGTTCATCTCTGGCAACTCTTCTTGAGGGTCTTCTTATAGGCCACAGGTAAGCGGTTGATCTCGGGATTTGTTGACGTATTGAGGAATGCATTTCTTGTACAGTATATGTCCGACCGTTAAATCGGCAAGGTACCAAAATTTCGTGAACCGGTTTCAGTCAAATGGCTCTATCTCTGAAACCACCCTTTCCATCGGCTCCCAACTCAGCCAACGAAGAGCCAAGACCTACGCCCATGATAGGTCCAACAGACGGAACAATAGATAGTTTACGGCACGCGCTAGGTCAACTGCAAGTACCCACTTCAGAGAGCACAAAAAGCCCGATTCCCTCAATTGAACAAGAAATAGGCGCCTTCTAACGCACATATTCATTGACAGGTTTTCAACGTTCATATCTCAATTCCCACCTCCTAGAATTCCAACTCTCCAGCCAACACGCCACCACGAGACCTTGCTCGACGCAGCTCCCTACGCGCCTTTCTCGTTTCAAAGAGACGATGGCGGAGAGTGTTCCGCTGCGGCGCTAACTGGACTAAGCGCGTGATGTCGGCCTTCGGCTCCTTGTAGGCAGCCGCCAACTCGCGCGCTTTGGCTTCTTTCATCTTTGCCTGACGAGCAGCACTGCGCTTTTGTACCGCCTCCAAAACGACATTCGAAGTCAAATGTGCACCAGCCGTTGTGACAATACGCACATGCCCTTCCTCCTCGACAACAGCGTCACAAAGCAACGTACGGTGTCGTTTTTGAAAGTATTCGAGTAGTTCTTCTACAGTAACCGGACTAATTTTTCTGCCATTCGTTTGCGTTAGATACTTCTGCAACGGCGCCATGCATGGCTTCATCAACTTCATATTTCATACTCCGGTTTTGTGGAAACCGGAGCGTATGTTCAGCGCTATGTGGGAACTAGAAGAACCGTTGCTTATGCAACGTGCTACATCAAAAGCGTTCAGATTTTGCTTCTGCCGGGCGGCCTTTTGCAGTTCTTGCTGCAAATGAGATTTGTACGAGCTGAAAACGCTCTCGTCCAACGGCTGTGTGATATGGGACGTATGCGCGGGAAGAGCAATGACAATAATGTTGTTTTCCTTGAACAACTTCAAGGTTTTGTACTGGACATGGGCTCCGTAGACATCGAGCACAAGCAGCAAACGTTGCCCATTCTGGCGCAAATGCTGTGTTTCCCCGACGAACCCTTGTGCCCATCCGAACACAGTGTCTGTATCAGCGCCTGGTGGATTGCGTTGAAAAAGATAGCAGGGTGGCAACATGGATTGCAACGTTTGCACCTCACCGCGGACGCGGCGGAACTGCGCTTGTTTTCCTGGGAAGATAATTGCGGGCTTATAGGCCGTACCGTCAGCAGCCACAACGCACATGACTGTGACGCGGTCCAAAGAACCTTTCGTGGTAAGTGCCTTCTGAATAAGGCGAGCGCCAACAGCTCCAACACCTTTACGGAGACTTCTGCCCTTCATTTGGTAGAAAGAAGCTCCAGTCTGATCAGTGTTGAAAATGAAACGGGGATGATGTATGCCATATCTAGTAAGCGCAGCCTCAACTCTTGCGATATGCTCCGTGAGATTTTCCGGCGTTACTGCTTTAACCCGCTTCTGTTCCATAAGCTGGACGTGTTGCATCTGCAGATCATTGCGCTTTAAAAACGCAGTTACCCAGTTATTAGACGGGCGATTGTTGAAGAACCCCACTTCCGCTTGCTGTGATGGTGGCAGAAGGGAGACGTAGTCCTGCACCAGGTCTCGAATGCCTTGCCTTGTGAGTGGCGTGTTATTGTCGGCATAATAAAGTACAAGTTCCGCGATAGTACATTCTTCATCTGCAGTTCGGACTGTGGGGCGGCCTTTCGGTTTAGGATCGAGATGGATATCTTTTGGCGCCTGCGGTTGCGAGGCGGGATATTTCCTGATCCAGGAAGTGTAGGTTCTGCGAAGCATTCCAATGCTAATGGCGTGGTCCTTGGTTAACACATGCCACGACGAGTTCTTGGTGAACCGTTCGTACACTGCCGCTTGAAGGATGGCGTGGCGAGAGTCCATTTTTGGCCAGTATATTCTATTCCATCACTGCGCTGGACGTGGATGAGTAACGCGGGGCAAATGTACATGGTTGGAAAGAAGAAAGCGCGCGCTTTTCAAAAGTGTGTTTACATTGTCTATCGTAACTCGCGTTGGTGCGGGAGATGAGATAGGATTGGAATTGTTCTCTTCTTTCTTCTACATTGAAGGCAAAACGGCGAACCTGGGGGTAGGAGGGCTTTGCCGATTTTAAGATTTCTGCCGATCTAAGGATTGGACGGATACGTGTAGTGATTCCTTTACCGACAAATTGAAGAATACTACAAATTGTATTTCATCCTTTTCAATACCACAGGAAATAATACGCAAGTTCCACGACTATCATGTCCATAATCCCCGGTCAAACTGCGGATCAAAACCTCATCCGTGACGTTGCGCACCTCATCATGTTGTATTCTTAGAAGTACATGTTCAGGCCTGATTCGGTATCTAGAGCAATCGAGGAACGAGATGAGATGGGCCTACACTCCTTGGTCATCAACATCAACTAACTTGCCGCTCTTATAATACCAGACATTACGCTCCCTAACGAACGTTGCCATTTCGAGAAATGAAAGAATCATATTCCTTTCCATGAGATTGGCCCTGTTTGTCGTGCACAGCAGTAGAATTGAAGGTACTTTGGCGTTAATGTCTGCATTTTCAAAGATGGTCTCGGTGGTTGGGAGCGTTTTTTATGATACCGGAACAAAATTCTAGTGGTATAAGGACCAGTGGATTGCTGCTAGATAATGTCGACACCGCCGAGAAACTCATAATCACGGCAAAACTCTAATATCTCTCGCTTCCATTTCCTGCGGTCAAGTTCTGAGAGACTGCTGTGCGTCGTTTTCATAATATA